>JBBPBP010000004.1:15908190-15941130 GCA_037974735.1 Cicer chorassanicum
CTTAAAGAACTTAAGATGGAATTAAACTAAACTTAAAGGAGAACTAAAAGTGTAATTTAACTTAAAAAATAATGTTTTTTTGAAAAAAGAAATTTTATTTTGAATGATAGAAAAATAATTAAAAAAATAGCAATTTATATCATTATAATGGAAACAACTTTCGAATATTTATGTAAGTAAATTTAATTGAAAAATGCTATTTAAGAGATAAAAATATAAAATATTAAAAATTGTGCATTGAATGTCTGAAATTTAAAAAAAAAAAAAAAAATCTACACAAAACTTTGATTTTTTTTCTTTCTTTCTTTCTATTATGCAATGAAGCATAATAGATAAGAACACTTAAATGTCTATATTTCCACCAGAAATAATGGTGAAGAGATGAAAAGATTGATACTACGATGGAGCTAAGGTGTATAGAGGAACATGTAGTGATGCACTAGAATGGAGACACTTGGCATCATTGATACAGTGTTGTGTATGATCATTTTTATAGGTGATGCACTATGGACGATGTATAAGTAACTTGTCTTTTGATTAATGAGTTGCACGGGATGGAATGGTGGGTGGTATGTTACTTTCTTCTCCTTTTCACTCCTTGTTGATGACTAGCTTCTTATGTTTGTTAAAATGATTAATCACTTGGTTTGCCTTCGTCTCACCTACCCCTACACACATTCCCTCCAACCCTGTCTTTTGTTGTACAAAATTAGAGAATGTTGTCGTTCATTCTATCCCCTCTCTCTTATGTTTCTTGGGAAATCGCATAATATTTGAGAATTGAGATTAAAAGTAATTCATAAATACTCACTCTTTTTAATTCACTGTAACACCTTTTATAGACAATTATTAAGACAAAGTAAAACAGTTATATTTCAATAAACATTTTAACTCATTTTCTTTCTACAGAATGAGATATCATACTTCAAACTGGAATTAAACTAAGAAAAGCTTCTTAATTAACCACCCTACAGTCCTTCCTAATCTCTTGGCCACCATTGATGCTGCTCATTTTAACCATGGACTTCACAAAAGCCTTGTAAAATGCTTCTTGTGAAGTAGCAAACTTATAAACAAGATCCTTGGTATTTGGTGTGTCAAGAAGAACTTGATCAGAAGAAAATATACCCTTCCTTTGGATGATCAACTTGTAATATGTATTATCAAATGTAGTTGAGGAACCATCCAAGGTTGTGCCTGCATTCTTTACCTGATTTTTTATTGGACAAATTGATTTTAGCTTTGCTGCAAATGATGGATTTAATGTAGGGTCCACATCATGTGTTGCATCAAAATTATGGATTCTGTTCCTGAAGGATGAGCAGTGAGAGAAACCTAAGGTATGTCCTCCTACATAAGGGTAAAAAAGATACATCACTATAAACCATACTCTTGCATAATTTATTATAAGACCGGTAGAAATAAGACATGTTTGGATTTTCAATTGACTTATTTAAGTTTATTTACTGACATAAACATTTATAAGATTGTTTGAGAGAGTTTATATAAACAACTTTTGATATATCTATAAAATGTTTTTAACTTATTTTATAAACTCTCAATAATAGTTTATGAAAACAGTTTATGTATTATATAAAAATAGTTTGATTTTATCTTATCTATATCATATAAACTCTTAATTAAACTGTTTATCTAGACTAATTGAATTAATGATGGAATTTAGAGACAAAAAAAATATAAGAGATGATTAATTTGTTGCTAATTCAATTTATTTTAGTGAAGTTTTGGGCCTTGAAATTTCTGACCTGACAAAGCTACCAAGTCTTCCATTGAGAGACCTCTTTGAGAGAAGCTCTTTTGTAGTTGTGATATGTTGAAAGTTGGTGATGGTAACTGTATGGTTTCACTGGCCTTTGATATTCTTCCATCCTTTCTTCCTTTAGGAACATCCCAACCTGGACCTCCAGACTGTAATATTACATTGACATAAACCATGGTTGTATAAGTCAAAGCTTAAGGAAGTTTAAAACACACACATTAGATACAACACTGACACTGAAACGACGATACCAATAAATTTTTTTTGAAAAAAATGAAGTAATTGAATGTAAACACATGTCTTAGTGTTGTGTTAGCATCCGACACTAACATGTGTCTGACACCAAACACGCCTTCTAAAGTGTCGGTGCTACATTGGCATCCTTAGTTATGTCATGATAAATTTCATAGTTATTTAGCTTTGTTTATATTATACCAGAAATACAGCATCCCTTGCTGCTAGAGCTAGGATATCAGCACAAGAGACTACACCAGGGCAAGTAGCTTCTATTGCTTTCTTTGCATTGTCAATGATAAAGAATGCATGCAATGAAACATTTGGTGGTCCATCTTTTTCTGCTTTGTTGCTTCCTTTTGAGTTTAGCAGCACAGAAGCATCACATCCCTTCAAAAAAATAAAAAATAAAAGGGAAAAAATCAGATATACTACAATGTGTGTAATGTGTATGCATGTCAAGGTGATAAAGTAATTCAGAAAAGAGAAAAATGCATATAAGGAAGATTTTTTCAGATTTGAATTTAGTGCATTCATGCAATCACGCAGATGCCAATGTGAACTGTTAGATCAAGATCAGATGATTCGAGTTCAACTTTGTATTTTGGACAGGATTCACCACAGTCAAAACTCAGATTATCCAATCTTATACTTCTATGCGATTGTGTCAAATGCGTGATTCATTGACTTCATGAAATTCGAATCCGTTTTTTTTTGTAGTGTTACCCGAACGAAGCAATCATGGAAGTGCAATCGGAGAAGCGCTGCAGGGACAGTTTTGTCCACAGCAGTGGCAGCTTTCACTGTCTTGGCAACAATGAACTCTACATCAGGACATGTCTTTTCATAGTAGTTGAAGCTAAGTGAATTTACAGTTGAAACTACTGAGAACAAGAGAATTAAATTCAAGACTAATGTAACCATGATAGCCATGCAAGCCAATTAAGACTATTAAATAATTCAATGTTTTTTATACTCTAGACGTGGAATCAAAGATGTACAAGATTGGTTTTTATAGAGTGAAGAAAAGAGATTAGTTAGTTATTGACTAGGAACATGATGTGGCCCAAGACAATCAATTTGTTAAGTAGGATTGTCAATGTAGTAATGTTAAAGTAATTTCAATACCAAAAGGCAATCACTTTTTCTGGTATATTGACCTATTCATAATGTGAGAAATGAAATGTTAGGCCATGCCAAAGTTAGATAAGAGCTAACCAAATCAACTATTACATATAATTTCCTTGTTCTTACCAACAAGGGATTATGAAGGAATAATCTAAGATAGTTATGGTGGTTGAGCCATCTTAGTTGTTGCTTTTGCTCCCTAAACTTGCATTCCAAGTTTTTTTAACTTTGTTTAGTTATGATGATTATAAAAAATATTTGTTAGTTATGATGTTGATTAGGTATTTCAAAAGCCATAATTATTGGAGCCTAAGTGGTAATGTGGATTTTAGTCTAAAGGTGCTAATTAGAAACATTATTGTTCAATTGAAAGATTATTACTCAATGGCCTAAATAGGAAATAAAAGACAAAAGCAATAGTTTCTCGTGGGCTCATAATGTGAATATTTTTATTGACTAATACATGTAAAACTTTTAGTTTAACGAATATGGATCATTTGTATAAAATAATTTTACAGCGGCATTAAATAAGAGCTCACGCAAACATATTTTTTAACTATAATTTAACAATATTACAAAAAGATGGATTTTCATTAGACGTCAGTATAAATAAGACATGTTCCCTTTTCTCAAATAAAAAAAAATTGTTAGTTCAATACCGTAGTATCCAACACTAGTAGAGTAGTTAAAAAGTTTGTTAGAATAGTGTCAACTTGATGCTAAGTTGACATATTTTGAATATTTAAAGAGTTTGTTACAATAGTATCAGTTAGGTGCTGAACTAACACGTTTTGTTAGTAGAGTGAAAATATGTAACAAGTTTGTACTCGATTTATGTATACGCAAAAAATTTATCACAAATGAAAAGTATTAGTTTAGGAAATGTTATTTTTTGATTGTATAAAAAAATAAAATGCACTTAACTATTATTCTTAATATAAGTACAATTAGTTAATTTTGCTTATAAATGAGTCAACATGAGGTATCATTTTTTCATTTTCTAATATGATGAGATCATAAGATTCTCTCATGTTATATAGTAAAAAGATGTGAAGCAGTCTAAACAATTTGCCTTGTCTTCTCCCAAAACGTAACCTTCTGATGTGTGGCAATCATACATATCCTCCCTTCTTTGTTTTTAACGGGCTCCATTTCCACAACATCAATTTTATTTGCTCCACAATGATACCAGTTTTGGCATTTTCACCTTGAAAAACCATCTTGTAACGAATCTTTCCAAATAACCCATAACTCATACACATGCAAACCAAATAATGGCAAGTTTCTCTTCCACAACTTTTCCACCTTTGATCAAGCACCCAAACACGTCTGCCACAACTAACCATTTTAACAAATTATTCCATACATTTATAATAATAGGACACTCAAAAAATAGGTGTTTTTCATTCTCCATATGTCCACAACCCCACACACATTGGCTTTGCTTCTGAATTTTGAATCCCTCTCTTGATGGGATTGCTTTTGGTTGGAATTCTATCTTGAATTAGCCTCTCGATTCTTCATCAGTTAACTAAGTAAACCCGACAAGAAACACGATAGGTGAATAGCAGTAGTATTATGCTACATTCTCAGTTATGTCTTCGTGATATTTTCGTGAGCCAGTTTCTTGCGATAATCAGCATCGGAAAAAATAAAACAAAACACAAACAGATGTCAACCAACTGCTGTATTAATATATAATGTGAGAATGCGAATTTCTGTAGTTTACAACTATGCTATTGCTAGGAATATTATTTACAAACCCATGATCAAATTAATGCTATTAAACTATTCAGAAGAGCAGGAAGCAATATTGCTTCTCGTATACTAAAATTAATAAGCCTATTAATTTAAACAATACATGATAAAATGACAGAAAGATGCTAAAAAATAGTTTTAAGTGTAAGAAGGACCACTATATATACAAAAGTAAGCTTCATCCTACATGACTGATTAGGTGAAAAACTGCCAGTATTACTTGATGGGTCTGATGTAATCACAGGATTCACAGCAGTTGCAGGGGAAACAGCAGGAGAGAGGGATTTGTTAGTAGGTACTGTATTGGAGAGCACTTCATCAGTACCTGTGAGTGAGAGGATCATATGATTCATATGTCAATGTTTCAACTACAATTAATGGAGAAGGTAAGTAAAATATGTCAAGATCTTAATGTGAGGTGAAATACACTCACAGTTAGATTCCTTCCAACCAAGATTCATGTTCTCGCGATCGAAGACTATACGGTAACCGGTCATGAAGTTTTCTGCATGAAGATATATGTAATTAATGTTACAAGCTTGTATATAAGTCATACATATCTATATAGCACTGATACTTCAGATTGAAAATGTGTGACACATGTCATTATATTCAATCACTTCTATTTTTCAAATTATTACTGGTGACTACAGGTCGATTTCGAATCTAGTGTTTGTACCAATGCTTCATAGTTACATATTCTTGTCATAACATTGTTACAACGTAGAATAACAGTCGTAGATTAACAAAGTTTGTTCCAAAAGGACAATATAATTGATAATTCTGAATGAAAAACTTTATTAACATATATTCTCTAAGAATAAATGTTTCTTTTGTTATATACTCACGTCCAATGATATTCACATTGTCACTTTTTTGTATTGCCAAACAAAGAAGATTTCCTTCAACCTGGATACCACAAAAGGAATTCGAAATTAGGAAGGTAAAGAATCATTAGGAATCATAAAACAAGAAGTTTGAGCTTATGTTACCGGTTCGATTGGATCCGTGACATAATAATTGTCTCCACCTTTCATTGTTAGATTCAAAAAGGGAACTTCAATTGTCTCATCTGGACTGCAGGTAAAGTGAAATTATTCAGTACTTAATAATTGCGTAAGAAGAATAAGAAAATTTTGATGGTTTCTTTCAAACCTTTTAGTACCTTATGTCATAACAATATTCAAAGGGGACATCGGAATCAGATGATAGAGGCGAATGTCGATTTGCTTTGACTAGAGAATTGAACTGCAAACACAACGGAAATTTTTAACAACTCGAACGAAACGAAACTCCTTATCCCATCTTAATTGCAGTAGAATAGATTACTTACCTTATCAGAAATTAGTGTATAAGCTGGGTCATTTAGGTATGTGAATGAGGTACCAGAGTCAAAAATTGCATGAAACTCATGATCAACAGCATATCCTCCCACAATAATTTGTGTAACGGTGATGTTATATGTTGGACTGGTAAGAAGTATCCAAGTACAAATAAGCACTAGTGAATTTTGACACTGTTTTTCCATATTTTCTTTTGCATAACTTAGAGTGCAAGTAAGCGATAACTTCTTGTTAAAAGAGAAATGAAGATAAAATCCACTTACAGCATTTCCCTGAGGTTGAATGGTGTTTTTCCTTGGTCCAAGCTTCCGGTATCCCCAAATGTGATTCTTCCGGAACCATCAGATTTAAAACACATTGAAAAAGAGTTTGAAATAAGTCCCTTTTGGGCTAGGATGCTAGGAACTGATAGATTTTCCATACCAAGTCCAAATAAACCATTTGGAGCTGCCCCACTTAGAAATACACCAGTCTGAACTTGGCCACAACTGCAATAGATTAGATGGCGAATTCCGTAAATTGATGTTAAGAAGACAAAATCTAAAGGTTGTTAATAGCAAGAAAATGAGAAATATTGAAAACAAAAAGGGTAATTGTAGAAAGAAGTTTCAAAAGAGATAATCAAACATTCAGAAGCAATGATGTTGAAATCTTAGTTTAAGGATCAACTTGTGAAAACTAGGAATCTTCAAGTCAAGAACATGGCACAGGCAACATGGACATCAAGAATGCATTGAGACTTCAAATTAACTTAACACTAACGACAATTTGACAACTGTTTCCGAGGAGATTTGAACTCTGTCCCTTGAACTTATAAGGTCAAACTCTTATCGCAAAGTTATCACCTCAAGGACAACATTGAGGCTTCAAATATATGTGCAACTAATAAATTTGTTATTGTTAGTAAGATGTTGAGAATTTTACCCAATAGTAATTTGTGTGTCAACATCTTTTGTATGATCATCATCTGTAATCAAGTGTAACACATCTTCTATCAAGAATCCAGAAGATGAGGTATCATTTGAAAGATATTGAACTTCATACTGACAACTGCTACGAGATGAAGTGCATTGACTTTGTTTACATAAGTTGCTATTGCATGAAACACTTTTCCTTGTAGATGAATTATCAAGCTCATAGATATTAAGATCAATTATCTGCAATATGAAAAAAAAAAAAAAGAGAGACAGAGAAGTGGCATTTAATTCAAACCTCTTACATTGTGTTAGGTTCTGCTGCGACAAAATTTGATTTTAATTAAAAGGGAGTTAAATGTAAAGTTGTTTATGTTTGGATGCATTCCCGTAAAAGTGAGTTGAACAATAAATTTGAGTGTAAAAATCACGTATGGAGTTAAAACTACAAATCCTAACTTCAAATTAGAATCAATTCTAGAGACAAAAACAATTCTAATTGACATCTCCCAAATATATCAAAATAAATTTTATGTGTCTGGATTTATTGTTGACTCTCCCTACCATGAAACCAAACACACACTTAGTTCTGACATCAGTTCTATTTAGGATTCACAAAGAAACCATAGGAAAAAGGAAAGAAAATTCATTTAACCAAGACTAACTAACCATCAGAATATAAAACAAGTAACAATTAATTAAGATGAAAATGAAATTTCATATAAGCTCTTGACTGTTACATGGGAAACACAGTACTAATACAAATATACTGATAAAGAGTTACTATATGATTGAGTATGAATCTTAACTAGCAAAAAGAGAGTACAAAGTGAAAACCTTTCCAGTTTGTGTCTTTATACCACGCACACAACTGGTACAATTACAAGGTAACCAGAACAAGTCACTTCCAGTATCCAATGCCACCAAAAACCATAAAGGTGGTGTCCCAACTGAAACATTGGCAAAATGCAAACTGAAATCCAAATAACAAGGGGAAATTATTATTACCAACATGCACAACATCATAGACAATACTCAATAGACTCGAATATAAGCAAATTCCAACTAATTTCACCAAGCATAATCAATGTTATCATTTCAAAACATACCCTTAAGTTAATGTTTTATAAAATATTAAATGAATAGAGAAAATAGTATGGTGAACATAGTTATATTTTGTATTACATCAAAAAAATTAAACAGAAATAACTAACTACCATTCTCAATTAACATGCAATTGGTTATTTTTGCTTATATTTGAGTAGGAGAGAGTACTTGCCAGGAGGATAAATATTCATACATAACTGGGCAACAAACAACAACACTTTTGGCAACAAATTTTACTCTTATATAAAAAAACTCCGAATTTTCAATCTTAATATTATTGTTTTCAAATGGAAACACAGTATATTCTTCTAATCTTCTATATAGTCAAGATTTGACACAAGATTCCGATAAATACTACCAGCAAAAAAAGTTTTTTTTTTTTTTTTTAAATATATTTTCTTAAAAAAAGAAAAACTAATAAGAGGAAATAAATAAAAGTAAGAAATTGACAAGTGGGAGATGAACTGTCATACTATCCGAAGGCAGCAATCCGACGGGTTTCATTGCCGGCAGCAAAAGTGATCGGCGTATGTTGATCGGCGGCAAGTCGACGGCCGTGAAATACGCGATCTCTATGAATCATAGCAGCATAGTATTGAGGAGTTCCTTTACGAGGTAATAATAACTGATCATCTTCATGAATGCCTAGAATTTCAGTAACTGGATCGGAGAATCTGTGATGGATATCCAACCCGAATGTGCCGAAACTGTGACAACAACTCTGTGAAGATAAACTCAACACCACCAACAGAACTAGTGATATTATTATACGCGCTGAGTCATAACTACATGCCATGAGTTGTTGAACAAGGGAGTGTTAATTAAAAGATGAACTTTCCCGTGGTGATTATTTTAATTTTGTTTTGATGTTAGGGAAGAAAATGTGAATTGATACAGGATAACGAAGGGGAAAAAAATATAGATTTAGTTTTGGGGGTTAAGGTGTTTGACACCAAATGTTTTACTTTTAGGACAGGTGTTGAGAGAGAATTAAGGTTTAAGATATCATGGTGTTTGGTAGAGGATTCTAGCTAATCAAGTAATTAGTTGTCAACTATTAATGATTATTTTGTATTTTATGTTCAGACAGTAATATGATTGTCATTAGTTCAATAAGTTCAATTTTTAAAGACACATTTTTAGTTTTCTTTTGTTTTTATTCAACATACTTCAATTAAGTCAAGTTACTCTTTTAATAGGAGGATCATAAATTTCATGAGACAATATGTGAGTTTTTAACAATTTGCAATTACCTATCAACCTTCCGATATAGATTTCTAATTGTGGAAGTGGAGGTGATTTTTGACTCTACACGTATAAATGTGGGTCCACTATGATTGAGTACATTCAATTTATTTTGAATTTTATGTTATTTAAATTTTTATTCCAGTTAAATACATCGTAAAATCATCCGAGAAGGATTCAAGTTTCACCGTTCATGTTTTATTGTGCTATAGAGAACCAGATTATGTTACTGTATTTTTCAGGACCAATTTGATTGTTTATTTATTTTCAATTTTAGTTTTAATAGATTTAATTAATGAAGGACAAGGGTTTGTTTAACATTGAAGTTAATAATGCTTTTTAGGTTTCTTTTTTCCATTCCTTATCACTTGTGTGCTCCTTGTTTCTGCTGCCCATGTACCGCCAAACATGTTGGTTGTCTGCCTTTGGGAGATGCATAAACAATTGAGCAATCATGTTCATTTTATATTCTTAGATGATGGTATGGAACCGAATATTATTAGTATTCTCTCACTTCCTTTTTAATTATTGTTATCAAGTTAATTACACATATTAAAAAAAAATTATAAATCATGTTATATTTATGAAATTTTTTATCGATTCAATAATATTTTTAATTGTTCATTAATTCATTTCATTTATATCTTTTTTACAATAAATAACCACCAATAGTTTAATACTATTTTAAACTTTAAAAATAACCAATAATGACATTTATGCATCTCTAATTTGTATAAATTCAACACCTCATTTTACTTTTATCTTTCTTTTTTCATCCGATCATCGATATATCACATTTATGCATCATTCTCTTTTGTTTCTTTATCTCTCAAAATGTATCCACTCCAAACATTTTTCAATAAAAAATAACAGAATTTTATTAAAAATTGACACATAAAAAGAAAGAGAGGAAGTATATGATATGGTATTGGCAATTTTCCCGGTGAAACACTTTCTCATGTTCATCCTAACTCCTAATTCTCTATTCTTCAAGTTACTTCCACTTTGTTGTATTCCTTATTTCTCTCCACTTCATCTCCATTTGCTGGATTCTTCCACAACTGCTTCATTCTATTGAGATGCCTCTTCCATATTCCTCAATAGATATTCGTTGCGTTTTTGTCTTACTTCCATCGCCACTTTGTATTTGGACACTGATTCTTCACTCGAAGTTAAGTGAACAAACTCAGGAGAACGTTGTTTCATCAATTTGGCGAACTTCGTCACCATGGATTGGCGGAATCCCCCAACACGTATTGCATTGAGTCTTCTACTGCTGTCAACCTTCCTATGCTTCCATTCTATCAGACATTTTGAGTGGTATGAGCAGAATTCACTAGCTCCTCTCGATTAATCCGACAGGTAAAATCAATGAAACTTACATATAGCATTTACACTGTTATTCGTGAATCTATGCTTCATACTAAAAAAATTCACATAAACAATATATGTAAATAGACAGTGAGGCTAAAATGTGTTATAATGTGGGAAGGAAAACTTACATATGGCATTTACACTGTGTTATATGAGAGAAACAATCTTAAACAAATTCTACACTACTAGGCTATAGAGTCAGGAAAAGAAAAGGTTCTCTAAGATCAACATGTAGTTTATATATGCTAAATTTACCGTAAACCATCAATGGCCCATACAAATGAATGATCATAGAACATGTAAACAAAACCAAATACAAGAAGATACTAGGGATCCAAAGAAACTCAGAAGTGAAGTGTGGCTATAAAGCGGTGATGGTGATGCACTTGATTGCTGAGAATTGTATTTGGACCTTTTACTTGAATCAGTGGCAGGGTGGCCAAGTCCCGCAGCCACTGCAGGAGGCACAGTATCTGAGTGTCGTCTTGTTGAGACAGCATTATTATGATCCTCAATGTCATAACCTGTCAAGGGCTCAAAGTATATGACTTTTTTTTCTTTGCTTTAAAAGATCAGAGGTAGGACCCTATCAATCTCAGGCTCTCAGCATATAACAACAATAAATTGGAGAACAGTAACTATGAGAAGAAAAAAATACTTACAATCAGATTTCTTCCATCCCAATGTGAGCTTTTCCCGGTCAAAAACAACACGGTAACCAGTCATGAAGTTTTCTGCAGTCAACATCAAGAGCTGAGGCATGAGAAAGAATATAAATAATACATCATGTTGATTCATGCATAGTCAAAAGCAAAACTTCTTTCTCAAGAGTTGTGCTTATTGACATATACTCAGAAATTATAAGCGACTTACGCCCTATTATGTTCAGCTCAGCACTCTTGACTACTGCTAGACAGTATACAAGTTCACTCTGTAGAAGTAATAAGGAAAAGAACATCGTTATATAAGTATATCGAAAGTTTAAAATTGTTAGATACATAGATTTATGAGGTGTCAAGCTAGCACTACCACCTGTGTAGAGATAATAATTATTGGATCATAAACAGGGAAACGGCTTCCACCTCCCATAGTTAAACTCATGCTAGGGATCACGCTAGTATTTGCATCAGGACTGTCCAAATCATAAGAAAGAATATTAAGCTTTGACTGAAATAACAAATGAAACAAATAATAATGAGCTCAATAGATATATATTGCCAGTGTTCAATAGTTTTACACCAACATTCAATGGGAATCTTCGATTTAACTATGTCATACTATTAATTTTAAAATGCAGTTAAAAAGTAGTGGGATGTGACAATATTTGATTCTCATTAGACATCAGTGTAAAACTAGTTAACACTGACAGTTCATGTCCCATTTTTTCAATAATCAGAGCTTTATAACCTCATATCATAACAATATTCGAAAGGGATCCTTGAATCGGATGGGCGTCGCTTATCTTCCACTTGGGAATGAAACTACAACATAAAATACTTCAATGGTAAGCTTTATCTTGAAATAACATCTAGTTAAATGAAAAGCAGCATATTTTGTCCCTTTTTGGCACTTACACTCTCAGAAAGCCTTGAATAGGTTGGATCAACCAAATATGTAAAAGAAGTTCCGGAATCAAAAAGAGCGGTGAATTCCACATCGATTAGAGTTGTTCCTACACGGACTTGATTGACTGTGATGTTATAGGTAGGGCTGTGAGATGTATCCAAGCATAAGAGATCTATTCACAAGCATTAACACACTACTTTAAATTCAGATAATCAGAGCCAAGTAACAGGGAATTACCACTTACTGTGATGGGTTCAGATTAAATGGAGTCTCATCTTGATCAATACTTCCTTTGTCCCCAAAACTTATTCTTCCAACACCATCTCGTCCGAAACACATGGAGAACGAATCTGCAGTAAATCCTTCCCGTGATAACATGCTAGGAACTGATATTTTCTCCATACCAAGTCCAAACAAACCGTTGGGAGCAGCAACATCTAAGAACGATCCACTCTGAACTTGTCCACAGCTGCAAAACATGTATTGAATTTTATTGCCAGTAATGATCAGTTTAAAAATTTAACTAAATCAGAAAAGCATCATATGAATCAGTTACTGCTAGTGATTGATCAAAGAAACTAACCCAAATATGACATTTGCCTCAACAAGGTCCTGGTGATCATCTTCTTTAGTTAAGTGCAGAACATCCTCTACTAGTATTCCAGACGTAGAGGTTTCGGCGGAAACATAAGAGACCATGTAAGGGCAGTTGCTGAATGTCCCAAGGCATTGGTTACGGTGCGTGCAGAGACTATTGTTACAAGTGACTTTTTTACTTGTTGAAGATCCATTAGGATTATACACACTTAGGTCAAAATCCTACCATAACAATGCATTCTATTCAAAACCAAACCAAGGGTAGAAAACAGAGGATAATTTAATAGATTTAATATATCATGGAAAGCTCACTCGTGAGGTAATTATCATCATAGTTCTAAATGTGGTCTGCAACTGAAATTGTGGTTGCATTATAAAGCTTTTATAAGTCTCTAGCTCTACAATGGTATCGCAACCGCAATTGCAGTTATATCGGCCACATCAAAATGCAGTATCAAGGTTTGCGGCGTAACCACAACCACAATTTAGAACCATGATTACCATCATAATTAGAAACACTCTACCAAACAACTTAACTTCATTCACAAGAAAAGACTCTAAAAGAAGAGAAGAGAGAGAGTACATACTGAAGCCAAAGCAGAAGCAAAGGCAGTACTATCAGTAGCTGCACATCTTGTGCAATCACAGGGTACCCAAAACAGGTCACTTCCTGTATCAAGTGCCACCATGAACTTCACTCCAGGTGTACCTAGTTCAACTGTTGTATAATGCAAACTGCATCGAAACAACACAAAGAAAAAAAAATTAAATAAAGAAAATCAAATAGAAAATTCCAACAAAAAAAAAAACTAATCAAGATAGTTCATAAAACCATCCCTTTCAAAAATAGGGTTGGTTAAATTGAAATTTAAATAAATACAATGACATATAGTTTCTTTCTTTTATAAACATTATTACTACCATTTTAGAATAGAAAAATAAAATTTATTCGAGTATTGAAAATGAGAAGAAGAAAAAAAAATTAAAAGGAAGTTTATTTGTGAGAGGGTTACAATCCGAGGGAGCTGATGCGGAAGGTGGAATTGCCGTCGGAGAAAGCGAGACCGGCGTCGAATTGGGAGAGTCTGCGGCCGCGGAGGAAGCGGTCGCGGTCGGCTAACTCGGCGTAGTATTCGACGGTTCCTTTTTCGGGCCAACGATGGGATGGAGAGGGAGCGGATAGAGACCATTTCTTGACTGGTTCGGAGTAACGGTGGTGCATCGTGAATGTGAATATGTGTGCATCGCAATGTAACACCAAGATTATTAAGATGATGATAATTCTGCTGAAATTGAGCATTTTCTTCTTCACTATGCTAAAACACCTAAAGAATAAAGAGAGGATCTTGGTGTGTGATGTGAATACGAATATGAATGTTAATGGGGAGTGAGATCTTCAAAAAATTTAACACAAATGTGGTTATTACTTATTATTATGTTAGGTGTGTGAGTGTCAGTTGAGAAATGAGGCATATTACTAAGTCAGTCTTTGATGAATGAACTTGACTTACTCACTCACTGACCCACATGGCGTGGGCCACATGGCCATGTGACTGGGCCCCACTTAACTCCTTTTTGTTTTGACAGTTGTTTGACGGTTGCAAAATACTCCCTCTACCACTAAACTTTCTAAACAAAATTAATCTATTTGGAACTTTTTTACTAAATAAATGCTTTTGGTATTGAATAAGATAGATCCTAGACATGTTTTTATATGGAAATAGTTGTACTAGTCGGTTTTACAAGAGTTGATTTCGTTTCAACTCAAATGGCATCCCGATGAATAGTTTGTATTTTATTCTTTTGTCTAATTTCTTGACTATAAAAGGAAATGTATTGTAACATATGAACTCAGAAGCAATTGAAATAAAACCATTAGAGTGCTTAAGTATAATTTATTCAAAATTTGTTGATATTCAATTTTAATATGATATTTCTATTTTTCAATCTCCTTCATTGTTGTTATTGTTATTACTCATATTGCTATTGTTGAAACATATAAATAGCAAAGAGCTCTTCCTCGTTTTAATATAGGTGAAAGAGCAAAATGGATCACTACAACTGTTTTGCGTATAAGCTTCAAGAAGATACAAAGAAAGATAGAGGATATATAGAGAGAGGTGTAGGAGTGTGGTAGATAGAGATGTAGTAGATTAGAGGATCTAATCTCATATATATGGACTTCTTTCCTCTTATTTGATTGAATAATAAAATTAGCGGAAATGTTAAATTTTTGAGTAAAATATCATTTTAAAGGAAAATGATATTTGTCACCAATAATAAGACAAATGCAAAAACTATGTGGGATAAGATACAAACTTTGTTCGCCTCTAAATCAGGGAATAATAAATTATTCTTACTGAATAGTTTCATAAGTTTGAAGTATAAGGAGGGAACGTCTATTTCGGACCACTTGAGTGAATTTCAGGGGCTCATTGATCAAATGTCTGGAATGGGTATCAAGTTTGATGATGAGCTATTGGGATTATTTTTACTGTTATCTTTACCGGAGTCTTGGGAGACATTTCGGGTTTCTATAACGAGTTCAGCTTCTAATGGTGTTGTTTCTTTGGAAACGGCTAAGGGTGGTGTTTTGAATGAGGAGATGAGAAGGAAGGCACAAGATTCTTCATCTCAATCTGAAGTTCTTGTCACTGAAAATAGGGGGATAAGTCAGAAAAAAGAACCGAAGGGTGGTAGAGAAAACAACAGAAGCAAGTCCAAGTCTAGATACAAAAATGTGGAGTGTCATTATTGTCATAAAACAGGGCACATACAGAAGAATTGTTTTTTGTGGAAAAAGGAGAACAAAGGCAAGAAGGGTAAACAGAAACAAAGGGGTCGTGATGATGATAGTGATGATGACTGTGTTACTACTGCTACTAGTTATGATCTTGTTATTCTCCATGACTATGAGTCAATTAATCTTGTATCTGATTAGAGCATGTGCATAATTGATAGTGGTGCTACACTACATGTTACACCGAGAAATGAGTTCTTCACATCTTATACTTCATGTGATTTTGGAGTTTTGAAGATGAGTAATGATGGTGTATCTAAGGTAATTGGTGTTGGTGATGTATGCTTGCAAACCAACATGGGAATGCAATTGTTGCTTAAAGGAGTCAAACATGCTCCAGATGTTCGCTTCAATTTTATTTCTGTGCATATGCTTGATGAAAGTGGTTTTGATAATCATTTTGCTTCTGGAAAGTGGAAACTCAATAAAGGTAACTTGGTTGTGGCTAGAGGGGAGAAAATTAGTAAACTGTATTGGACAAAAGCTTTAGTTGCAAAAGACAGTGTGAATGCCGTGGATACGGAATCATCTTTGTGGCACCGAAGGCTTAGCCATATCAATGAAAAAGAGTTAAATTGTTTAGCTAGAAAGGATGTGCTTCCAGGATTGAAAAATGTAGATTTGGAGAAATGTTCTCACTGCATAATTGGTAAACAAACTAGAGTATCCTTCAAAAGTCATCCTCCCTCTAGAAAGTCAGAGTTGCTTCAGTTGGTGCATTCTGACGTCTGTGGCCCTTTAAAGGTAAAATCTTTTAGTGGTGCACTTTATTTTGTTAATTTTATTGACGATTGTTCTAGGAAACTATGGGTTTATGTTCTAAAGACAAAATACCAAGTGTTGGAGAAATTCAAACAATTTCATGCTTTGGTTGAGAGGCAGACAGGCAAGAAGCTGAAACGTGTTCGTACTGACAACGGTGGTGAGTATTGCAGATCCTTTGATGTCTATTGCAAACAGCAGGGTATAGCACATGAAAAGACTCCTCCTAAAACTCCTCAGCTAAATGGTTTAGCAGAGAGGATGAATCAGACACTTGTTGAGAAAGTGAGGTGTATGCTTTTTGAAGCTAAGTTGCCTAAACATTATTGGGGTGAGGCACTGTACACGGCGGTGCATGTTATTAATCTTACTCCTACTGTCGCTTTGAATAGTGAGGTACCAAATAAGGTATGGTTTGGGAAGAATGTCAAGTATGATCACTTGAGAGTCTTTGGTTGCAAGGCTTTTGTGCATGTTCCGAAGGATGAAAGATCCAAGTTGGATGCAAAGTCAAAGCAATGTATCTTCATTGGTTATGGTGAGGATGAATTTGGCTACAAGTTGTACGATCCTATAAACAAAAAGGTTATTAGAAGTCGTGATGTAGTGTTCGTGGAAGACCAAACTATTGAAGACATTGATAAGGTGGAGTAAACTACACCTGAGAAAGATAACGCCTTAGCTGATGGTGATCCAGTTCAGTCACCTATTCCTGATTTAGATACTATTGATGGTAATGTTCAGAATGATGAGCCACATGATTGTGTTGATGATCATCGACTTAGAGATGAGGTAAATATTCCAACTAGTGAAGATCATGAGTTGTCACACGATGAGAATCTTAGTGATGTTTCTGAATCATCTCTAACCCAACTCAGGAGGTCTAAGAGGCAGAGACAACCATCTACAAGGTATGTTTCTGATGAGTATGTGAATTTGACTGATGAAGGGGAACCTGAGTGTTTTCAAGAGGCCATGGAGAGTGAAGAAAGTCAAAAGTGGTTGGATGCAATGCATGATGAGATGAAATCCTTGCATGATAATCACACTTATGATTTGGTGAAGTTGCCAAAAGGCAAAAGGGCTTTGGAAAACAGGTGGATCTATAGAGTGAAACTTGAGAGTAACTCAAAGTCTTCGAGGTATAAAGCCAGATTAGTGGTGAAAGGTTTCCGTCAAAGAAAGGGTGTTGATTTTAATGAGATTTTCTCACCTGTGGTAAAGATGTCATCAATTCGAACCGTGTTGAGTTTGGCAGCTACTCTTGACTTAGAGGTAGAGCAAATGGATGTAAAAACGGCTTTTCTTCATGGTGATTTGGAGGAAGAGATTTACATGAAGCAACCTGATGGTTTTCTTGTTGAAGGCAAGGAAGACTACGTGTGTAGACTAAGAAATAGTCTATACGGTTTGAAGCAAGCTCCAAGGCAGTGGTACAAAAAGTTTGAGTCTGTTATGTGTGACCAAGAATACACGAAGACTACTTCTGACCATTGTGTATTTGTTAGAAAATTTTCTAACGATGATTTCATTATCCTATTATTATATGTTGATGACATACTTATTGTTGGGAAAAATATTTCCAAGATTGACAGGTTAAAGAAGCAGTTGGGCAAGTCATTTGCCATGAAAGACATGGGAGCAGCTAAAAAGATTCTTGGCATAAGAATCATGCGTGACAGAAAGGAGAAGAAACTTTGGATGTCACAAGAACACTATATTGAGAGAGTGTTAAAAAAGGTTTCAAATGGAAAACTCTGAGGCTGAACTTGGGTTTATTCAGGATAAATATGTATTATTTGTCGTTAGTCAAAGTGCTATTCATCTTGGTAAGAATTTGACGTTTCATAGCAGGTCCAAACACATTGATGTGAGGTATCATTGGATACGTGATGTTTTGGAAGCTAAGCTGTTGGAGTTGGCTAAAGTTCATACTAATTATAATGGTTCTGATATGATGACTAAAGTATTACCAAGAGGGAAGTTTGAAACTTGTTGTGATATCGCCAGTTTGGCGATTATCTCCACATAGTTGTGATGGGGAGATGTGTTGAGTATTAGGCTCCCTTCCTATGTGGAGAAAAGCCCAAATATTGTAGTTCATGTGTCTCACTTATTTAAGTGGAGAGTTGTCTAATTAGGGTTGGAAGAGAGAGACTATTTTGAGAGAAAAGGCAGCCAAAAGAGAAAAGAGAATAGTAAACCCTATTCCCGATTTTGTTAAATCAGTCTCAGAAAAACATCGATTTCGCATTCGTTAACCGTTGGATCAGGCTGAAATTTGGAAAGTAGGTTCGCAACATTCAGGGCTTCGTTTTCAACGGTCGGATCGGCAAAACGACTTCTGGAGTGGGAGGAATCGAGCTCGCACAGTAGCAGGGTTTTTAGATGTTTTACTTCTTCTTGCTTTTCATTTGTAAGCTTTAGTGCTTTGTTATTTTGGCTGGTTGTAGGCATACTTTGCGTATTACTTGTTATTGTGTTTCTGTGTTTATTCCCCATCACTTTTGTATAATTTCTTGACTATAAAAGGAAATGTATTGTAACATATGAACTCAGAAGCAATTGAAATAAAACCACTAGAGTGCTTGAGTATAATTTATTCAAAATTTGTTGATATTCAATTTTAATATGATATTTCTATTTTTCAATCTCCTTCATTGTTGTTATTGTTATTACTCGTATTGCTATTGTTGAAACATATAAATAGCAAAGAGCTCTTCCTCGTTTTAATATAGGTGAAAGAGCAAAATGGATCACTACAACTGTTTTGCGTATAAACTTCAAAAAGATACAAAGAAAGGTAGAGGATATATAGAGAGGTGTAGGAGTGCAGTAGATAGAGATGTAGTAGACTAGAGGATCTAATCTCATATATATGGACTTCTTTCCTCTTATGATTGGATAATAAAATTAGAGGAAATGTTAAATTTTTGAGTAAAATATCATTTTAAAGGAAAATGATATTTGTCACCAATAATAAATTCACCAAAGACATAATTTAACATAACTGAGACTGTTTGTATTTCCCACTATGTGATGTCCTCATGAATGATGATGTCGTGACAAATAGCGACTCTTGTTTTAAAAGAAATTGCTAAAAAGAACCAAAGTAATATAACCATATTGCCTTACACAACAAAATTTGTTATATATATATATATACAAAAACATATCTTGAGTCTATGAAGCTCGCATATGTATTTACATTTACATAAGCATTACTAAATACTCTCTACACAATATAATCCCTCAAAATTTAAATTCTACGCTAAGGAAATTTATGACAATATCTTTTCCCTTCTCTTTCTTTCTTGATTCACATAGTTGAAGCAGAGGCGATACCAAATTTATCAGAAAATTTAGTTCTTGATAATAATGGTGAAACAACTTCCATTTGATGAAGAAACTCAACATCATGAACCAATGGATTCTCTGTTCTTCGCGGCGGAGAGCCGGAGTAACAGCAAGGTAAGCATCCATTGCATATTAATTCTCTTCCATCTGCATTCTGCATAAACATTCACCAATTTCATCAACAATCATTCATACATAATCCAATTTGACACCTTAATTACTTTTTTTTGTTAAGTTAATAACAAAACCAAAACCTTGTCAATGATCATGTTGAATACTCCATTCCCTTCATCAATGTTTTGCTGACTGGTAAATGAAAAAGTATAATAAATCATAAGCAACTTCACAATTTTAATCAAAACACTAAAATGAGTTAAATACATTGTTATAATACCACAATTATTCGACTTTTTTATCGTCAATCAATCAAAATTAACAACTTAAAAAAAATTTACACAAGCAATATTTAATCATCTACCCGAACAAATAATAATACGTGATTTATTGACGGTGTAAATAAAAAAAATTTGTTCCATTGAAAAAAAAAATCAACCTGTGTTTGGTACACAAAATTGGTTTGAGGAAATCAGGGATTGAAGGTGAAAGCCTAATAGGTTTTGGACAAAGGGGTTGATCATATTTTCCTGATCCAATCCTTTTTCTCTCTGAACCAACAAGATTGCTTTTCACTGCTTGATGATGCATGTTCTTTCTCTCCACAAGTGATGAAAGAACAAGAACAATGTAAGTCACAGAGTGAAAGGAGCATTGATGTGTAACTTATGACTCGTTATTCAAACTATTTATGCTCACGTTGTAGAGTAGTATCAGTTATATTGAAAGAATAGCCACACATTTTAGAGAGAAACTTACACGTATTGGAATTCAGAGTATGTTGGAGTGGAAAGACTTGTTTGGTTCAGAGTGATTAAAGGGTTGGTATTTGACTATAGGAAATTCACACTTGTTCTTGAGTGAATTACTACAACATAGAATCTCAACCCTTAATTAATGTTTTTTTCTTAAAAAAGTTATTAATTTTTTTTAGATTACTTATGCAGGTTTTTATGCATTTATTATTTTGTGTAGCAAAGTATACTTAGTCAAAAAGAAAAGTAACTAATTATAAAAAAAAAAATTAGAATAATATTTAAAAGGTATTTTCTCTAAAAAATATTAGGTATATAGTGAAACTATTTAACTTTAACAAAATTCTATAATTAAAATAATGACACCAATTTTTTAGATTTTATAATATGAGTAAATAAATATTAAAAACGATGTCAATATTTTATAATAGTATGGGTAAATATATGGTGGATATCAATTTTTGTACCAGTATTAAGTTTGCATGTGCATTCATACATTATATTTTATTTGTGTTATGTATACTAAAGGAAGAGAGTAGAGAACAATACAAAAGAATAAATGGGATAAGAAAAAAATTAATATTGAATTTATTCATCGATTAAGTATTTATTGATATAAATAAGCAAGAGCAACGGTACCTTCATGTGTATTATTCACATGAGACGACGTCTCTGAAGCACGTAGGCAACACTACATCAAATCTACTCTTGTCACTGAAAAAAGGTGCAACCAACCAAAAAGATTAGAAACACTCTCGCAACCATCTCTCATAGTTGGTCACGACAACGTTGATTATACACTTCAAATAGTCAGGTATATCGAATTGTGGTTGTCCGCTTGTCATTAAATTCAACATGGGCAGAGACTTTAATAACTCCAAATAGTTCAACTAATACATTTGCACCATTGTCTTTGTTAAAAACAATGACATTAAAGAATGTTCCAGTGATGGGTAAATATAGATGTGAGGAAACAACGTCACGTGTAATCGTCATCTCCCCAATTGGAAGATGGAAGTTGTTATTGTTTTGATGACACCTCTCTACGAAAGCAGATATGATCCATATGTCAATCATTTCGTAGCTAAATACCCAATAGCTCCCCACGATTTTGAAATAAATGAAGGGAAAAAATGTACGTTAAAATACATTATGACAACAACTACTATAAATTTATTATGATCGAGAAAATTACCACTCTAGGATAGTCGAGTAGCACGTGGTCACCAAATGTCCTAAGGATAGATATGTCAGCAAGACCACCAGGATATTCATCAGCTTGTGGAGGCTGATACATATGCTCTGCTTGAGCCTCCTGTTGAGCATGTGTTGTTGTAATCGTTGTTGTTCCTGTTGTACCCACCACTCCCATTGTACTTCATGATGCGGCTCAAAATGTTGAGCCCGTGCAAAAACGGTTGGTCTAACGCCGCAAAGAGCCTCATTATTACCAAAATCATTAATTGTAATACTGCACGTTCCATTAGTAAACATAGTATACATCATTTCTACACAAAGATAATCATAATCATAATCAAACATATGGTAATTATTATGTGCGCAAAATCAGTTCACATGCCCTACACATTCTCAATTTGTCTAGGCGTACGTGTTTTATATTAACGTATATTTAATTTTAAATATTATAGTCTACGTAAATTTAATAAATTGCAGTTTCGATTATGCTAGTGTCATTAGAGATAGTCAAATGTGAAGGCTAAATGAATCATAAAGTTCTTTACCTTAGAATGAGATATTATTCCTTCACGGTTCACCCTAAATTTCTACTAGTGTCATTAGAGATAGTCAAATATAAAGGCTAAACGAATTATAAAGTATTCTTTATCTTGGAAAGAGACATTATTCCTTCACGGCTCACCCTAAATTTATGTTTTAGAAAATAGTTTATTGTTTCCAATTAACCCTTTACTTCTGTGTTGATTTACTTTAAATGAGATTAAGTGACCACAATGAGATTATGAGTTTATAAACCACCAAATCAAACTGATTTATTGAACTCCTATGGTCAAAAGTCATAAGATGATTTAATAGTTTATGAAAATTTAAATGATAAGGAGATTATGAATTCAATTAATCTCTCTAACAAAAATGAACTTCTACCGTTGAATATTTTTGTTTTCAATTAATTAATTTAAATTGATTTAATAGTAAAAATTTGAAGTAGCAAAAAGTTCTTATAAGTGTAAACAATTATTTAAGATGAAAACAACCCAAAAGCAGCTAGAAAGGGAAGTGAAGAGAGTCAAATTGCAAAGGAGTCATGCGAATAGTTAATCATTTCTTTTTTATAATAATGAGAGGAATCATTGTTATCTCTTAGATTAAAATGGACAACATATATTAGAAGAAAAATGCTAAAATGATGCGGAAATTTCTTTTGGCACAAACAAAATCAAAGACGGTTAAATTGGTGAATAGACAATTCGGTCTTGAAAGGTAAACATTAGTTAAATTAGTTTTTGAATTTTGTAAAATGATAAATAAATTTTTAAAATTATAAAATATCAATCAAAATAAATTCTCATTAAACTTTTGACGATAAATATTTTGATGTGACACTATAATTGAATATGTGATTTATCAATGTTGATCTCACATTAATTTAATTTTCTTGAGAACAAACTTGTCAATAAAATTTTATCATCTCAAATAAATTTGTGAATAATTATAATTATACACGAACTAATTATTGATAAATTAGTCTATAAATTATTTAAATTTCAAAAAAAAATTAGTTGATATTATTATAATATTAATATAAAATCAACATAAAAGAACTACATTTTCAAATAATATGTCATATCATAGTCATGTTCCATAATATGATAGATAATCTAACAAATTAGGTGTTCAAGAAAAGAGGAGAGACGTGGTGGCCGACAACATTGTCGATAGTGGTGGTCTGGTGAGTACAGTGGCATTAGAGCTCCGTTGCGGTGAGAGAAATGGAGGTCAAACAATAACAACTTTCTGTGAGATGAAAGTGAAACGTAAACAAGTTGATTGGATGGAAAAATGGTCATGTGAATCGCTTAAAGGTATGATTTAATCCCAGCCGCTCATTTTCATCCAAAGGTTGAAAAGAGATCCTCTCACTCTCATATAAGAAATATTTTATCACTAGATATAACCATATAGGTTAAAAATAAAACAAACAAAAGTTGAAGCATGACATGACCATTTTAACTGACAATAATATTTGTGTGCAACTTCTTTTTTCCAGATCTATGTACTATTGTCTACAAATGATGGTAACTACTAACTAGTAAGCTTTACGATAAGAAAATAGAATGGCATGCAATTCAAATTCTTAGCAAGTAGTCTGTGAGAATATGCCAACAGTAAGAACAGCACCATTTGCTCTGAAACTTGTCTGAAGCAGAAGCAACAGGCTCTCACTGTTACTTCCATAACGAAAACAAGTCCAATTTTCCCTAGAATTTCTCCATTGTAATCAGCGTGTAGATATAAAAAGTGGAAATATTACAATCGCCCCAAATTTGCACAAATCTAGGAACTTCACAGAAATATCATATCATATGGTACATCCCATTAACATCCTGACCAATCTTTGGAACAGATGGTAGAAATGAGGTGTGTGTAACAGATTATGGACAGCAGTTAAAAGAACCACCTTCCCTGGCTCTTGAGTGATCCCTTCAACCTCATCCCCCATCCCTATTTTTTTCTGAGTCACGTGTTATTGTATGGGAACAGATACAAATCTATTTGACAGCAAGAATGTCAAAGCTTGAATCACCTTTGAGAGGCATCCCAATCAAACCTGGGCTGTGAAAATACCTCATAATCAATGGGACTATTTACAAAATTATCAACCGTTTGAATGCCCTCCAAAAGAGTTGATTGAAAACTATCACTACGGGAAGGCAATACTTTATACAAGACAAATAATCCAAGAGTGAAAATAGCTTGCAGCTTCGCAGAGTCCCCTTTCACTGAGAAGAATAGGAGCATAGCGAGTAAGAATAGATCAACGCAGAAACGCATGATGCATATTACAGTATCCATTAACCTCCCATCGTTGCCTGCAGGAAATCCCCGAACTCGATAGACAAACAGAAAATTGTACTTGTCAACCACATATCTATATCCAAAATAAACAGCACCAACAGGGACAACAAGTGGACTAAATGAACAGTATACCAGAGTAAGGGCAAATATTGTCAAATTAAATGCATAATATTGTGCAAAATCAAATGTCTGCTTTGGAGCAGGTGAGCTCCCAGTGATTGGATAGACAAAGAGATCTTGTCCCTCTTGATTATCCCCATTGGTAGTTTCATAAGCACCTGCACTGGGATGCATCAGTGGTCTCTGAAGACTATCTGTGTCCTGATGTTCTAACGGGTATTCTTCACTTTGTTCTGGAACTAGCTGAAGCATGTCATTCTTCCGAAACTTTTGGATATTTCTTTTTATCCATGGAATGGGCGCCAATAGATCATAAGATATCCCCAGGAATGTGCTTGTGATCAGAAATGCAAGAGATGAAAGGCACGACTTAGACAGGAATGATGCACTCATATATTGCTCAATCCTCTTGCAATCCTCTCCATCCAAATAGCACCGACCCATCTTCAGGATGGCACTCTCTAATGATGATTCAACAATACCCCGCAAGAGAATGAGATTTACAAGGAAGAAGCAAACCAACTTCACGAGTGCAGCTCTTTGCTCACCAGAAACCGTTAGATGACGTTCAAATTTCGACAGATAAGAAAGTGCAGATGGAATTACTATGTACATGCTGACAAAGATGATAAGATTGGGTAAGAACTGAAAAATAAGGCTTCCAAGCCAGCTAGAGCTCTGCACCCAAGCCAGCCACATTTGTGCATTATCCATAGCCTCGGCATTGATGATCCTTCCAGCACTCTGAACAGCACTGATCACAGCAAGGGGAGAACTAAAGAACAAGAGCATCAACAACAAGCAGGTATTCACAAACACTCTCCGCAATTTCAGCGATAGCTTAGGCGTCCCCAAATTTTTCCAATAAATGTCAGACGCCAAGGGAGCACGCTCAACTTTCCATTGGTTTCTCCTCAAACGCAACTCCATAAGAGAAAAGAACTTCCCGACTCGCCTCCTCTTTTCGTTCTGAAAATCCTGAACAGCCTTATTAGCAGTATACACATCCTTGAACATAACAAAGGCAACACCGGCACCCGGCGCACTCCCTTCTTTGTAAGCAGCCAACTCAGACTCCAGTTCAGCCCTCATTTCCTGCAATTTCCTCAACCTCTCCTCGTCAGTATAACCAAATCCAACCATAACATCGGCATAAAAACCTTTCAACCGTTGCCAACAAAAAACCACCCAACTCCACAATCCCGGAGGCACACTCCCACCAACGCCACCATACTCTTCGCAATCATCGGGCAACAGGCGAGAGTCAATCCTAGCCACTAACCACGAAATCTCGTCCCTCACACGCAACAACTCAGTGGCCAAACCATCCAATGCACACAAATCCATTGGCACAATAACCTTATAAACCTTACCAGGATACCTATACTGAAAATACTCCTGCAACACAGCTCTATCAGCTCCTATAATTTTGGGTAACCCTTGAACCATTATAGTGAATATAGCACTGGAATTCGCAGTGGGATCACTCAAATTACCATAACCATCCCTAAACCTAGTGATTCTCAAACGCTCTTCAGTGGCTGAAATGCCGAAATGAACCAATACAACTACAACAACAGCGAAAAGGAAATGAATCCAAAGCAGAGGCGAACCTTTAGGTATATGGTTGATGGTTGTCTTGGAGAATTGATCATCCAAAACCGCAGCGCCGGCGTGGAGATTTAGCGGAAGCAAAACAACGACGGCGAGAGCCGCAACGGACAAGAGAACGGCGCAGCTTCCACCTTCGATAAGGAGAAACTGAGCGGCGTCAGCACCGCAGTGGCGGGCGATTTCACGGCCTGTTGCGTGCCATACGGCGAGAAGCTTGCTGGCGAGGGCGGCGGGACCGGGCATACGGCGGTGGTCGCTCCGTAGCTTCACCAAGAGGAAAATCAAGAGGCAGAACAAAGCACCGATTGCGGATATGTTGAGAAGGTAATCGATGTTGCCATACCAGGAGCCGTAAGGGTCACCGTCGTCGCCGGAAGACGGCGGCGGAGAGAGGGAATCTCGCATGAAGGAAACTCCAAGGTGCAGTTTGTCCGGTGGGATTGGAAAATTAGGGTTTTACAGAAGCGGAAATTAGCGGTTTTTGTTTGTTAACGAGAGTTAGGTGAAATTGGGAATTCGAAAGAGTGTGAGGGTTATGGTTAGAGATAGCAAGATTTTGGAGGAAAATTGAATCGCGGAGAAGAGGAAGAAACAGAGGAAGGGAAAACCGATCGAGACATGTGATGGAGTTTTTTATTTATTTATCTAATTTTATGTTTTTCCATTTTTTTTCTTCTGTTTTTATCGTTACCTCTACGGCTAAGCTTGTGTACAACAGAATATATGACAATAAGTTAGAATCAATCAATACTGATCGAAACAAAACAATTAGAACTGAAAATGAATTACTCTTTCTGCAATATTCACCCTTGAATTGAAATATTTTTTTGTCTTTATGACTCATCTAATTTTTGAGATATATTTTCCTAATCGTATTTTTAATTAATATTTCTTTCATTTTACAATAATTAATTTATTTGTTAAAAAAAGTTATCTCAAAATAATTAATTATTTTAGTTTTTAATATATTTCTTTTACTATATATTTATAACATTGATAATATATCAATATCTAATAAGGATGATTCGATAACAATAGTATTCTTTCTTTTATTTATATAATTTTTGTAATATGTGTGAAATAATTAAATAGTTCAATTATTTTGGAACAAATGAGTATTATTTACATTACTTTCAATGTAATATCTTATAATATTCATTTATAACATTGATAATGCACTAATACTTGATAAATATAATTTAGTAAAATTATTATTCTCTCTTTTATTTATACATAATTTTTTCTTAATATATGTGAAATAATCAAATAGATTGATTATTATGGGAAGAAAGGAGTATTTATTTAATGTTTAACATGATGATGACAACTCTTGGAGAGGCGAATGCTATAGGTGTTCACCATATAATAGTTAAATTAAAAGTTATTGGAAACTTTAACGACAATAGGAGATACCATTTAAAAACGGTATTATTGGTTTTTACGATTCAAATAATGTTTTGAATTTTAATCAATATCAATTTGATAAAAGTAAAAAAAGGGAATGTATCTCTCAAAATTCAACTCGTCTAACCGGTATCAACGATATCACTATCACAATTATAGAAACAAAGAGAATTATTAACTTATACATTCGAAAATGTGTCGTGAATCTTCACAAAAGTTTTAGATAATTTTTAAAAATCAGTCAATGATAAATTATTTGTGCTCCGTAGAAATTACCATCTTATATAAATCATTTAGAGTTTAATGTGATACCATTAATCTTTAAAATCTTACTAAAGAAAAAGTGAGATAAGGGTAATATAATAAAAATTTATTGAATGCAAGTGTAAAAATAGTTTAATAATGGATATTCTTTAAATCAACTTTTGATCAAAGGACCTAAAAAAATGGAGATGATTTACATATTTACAATTAGAAAGAAGATATAACTATATGCACATTGTTGCTTTCAGTTTCCCATGAGTAACATTGATCTCCATTTTTCAAAAGAAATTAAAAATTCTATTAATTATAGTTTCATGTGAGTAATAAACATAAATTTCAAAATGTTATATAATTCAACTTTTATACACTTAAAACAATAATAATGACCTCATCTATTTCTTTTTAAAAATAGAGAGGATCTCTGGTCAACTATCTAAGGTATTTAGGTAATTTAATATTTGACAATTAGCGAATTAACTACTTTCAATTTATAATATCACTCTAAACTTATCATTATTACCCGAACTCTCTCGATCATTTCAACATTGTATCACCACAAACGACCACCAAATGTACAATTAATCATTGCCCAACTAGTACTAGCAGCACTCTTATACCCATTTTTGTATTTCAAGAAAATGCCTTCTTGAAACTGAAAGCAAAATTCCTCAACTTTCTTATAGCTTCACAACAAGCTTTTCATTTATCGGTTGACAAGTATTCAAGACAAGTGTTAGTCATGCAAAACACTAAAAACCAACTCCCCACAAATTGAGGGGTTCTGTATTTGATCACAACTTTGTTGGTTTTATTACTTAATTGTGAATTCTTCATTGAGTAGAAGTGTCAACCAGGGTCATTGCACACACTCTAAAATTATTAGGCCTTAATTATTATTTTTTATTTATAATAATTGTGATATATAGATTAAAAAAAATTATAAAAAAAAAGGCTCAAGTCTAATAATTATATTCGATTTATTATAGAGGGAAGAATTTATTACACTAAACTTTATTATTCCCAATTAGGGGTGGGAATAAGCTAGGTCGAGATATGTTTTACAACGCCAGAGTCTTAGAGTCTGGTCTGTCAAAAAATGCAAGATATAAATCTGTCATGTGGCATGTCATAGGCTTATTTTTTAAGTCTGAGTTTGACTTTGATAGAAGTCTGGTACGACTTGTTAGTATATTTAAAAGTCTATTTCATTTTATTTTTTTTGAATAAGTAATCAAACATATCTTTAAATATATTAACGAGTTAATATGTCAATAAAACTAAGTTTTATTTTGATATTTAACATGATATTTTAAAGAATATGACTTTATACACATCCTACTTAACTTCTATTTTATAATAATACATTTAAAAATGTTAAAAACTAAATAAAGTTAATATGTGTAAATTACTAAAAGTTGAATATCTAACAAAAATGTCAAAATTTAATATTATATTTATAGTAGGTAAAAAGATATTATTTATATTTATTTAAATAGGTTGGACTAAAATATACCTAAAATATTTATTGTGTGCCTTGTAGTCTAACCTTTTTAATAACACATACTTTTTTAAAAATCTTGACCTATTTAAAACAAAGTTTAATCTGACTTTTTTAAAACCCTAAACCCCTGTTGGTCGGTTTGATTTATTTTCATCCTAACTCCCCGCCACAAAGAACAAACTAACAAATAAACACAATCTCAATTGGAAAAATTTGCTCAATCTTTATTTTCTTGCTCAATCTTTTCCAGATTTTATTTTTCCCTATTCTTCGATTAACATGTATGCCTTTTATGTAGAGTATGTATCATTGGTGATGGTGGTTGCTAATATTTATGCCTTTTCATTGTTGATGTAAAAATTTCCATCAACATGTGTGCCATTTTATTGAAGTCTCTTTACATAGTGACCTATTTAATTGGCTTTAAAAATGGAGGTGCAATGGTCTATCTCTGTATTGAGTTCATTAATAATTAATAATATCCCTAATTGTAGCTCTACCTATAGAGCTGCATTTTACACCAATAGGAAGAATACCTTACATTGACAATTATGTTAACAACAAATACTAGTTAGAAGAGAAAAAACATAAAAAGGTTACTTTGATACAGAATTGATAAAGTTTGCACCGCAAGATTAAAAGAGATAGTAGAGAAGGAATTAGAGTTAGGGTTGTTTTGGATAGACTGTGGAAAGTTTTAATCTTTACTAAACCTTTTGTGATTTATTGTATGGCAGTTACTAGTTGCAATTTTCTATAGAAAATATGTACCAATTTGAAATTTAATAAGTTAAATGGTTAATTTTGAAAGTTTGTATCAAAATATTTAATATGATGATTGAATAAATATAAATACATTTGGAATATTTCTATTGGTCTATCTCACTTGAGTACCGGTACTTATTAAAATAAAAGTGTACTAGAGTATTCACTTAAAATTAATCATGCAATGACTTGAATTTTGGATGTGAACATTGAATGAGATTAATGTCCCACTTTTATTCAATATAAAGAAAATGAATTACTTTAAGCATATTTAAATGTCTTGATACAACAATAGACTATTTAAGACACTATAAGACATTATGTAAGCTTTCATAAGTGTTTTTTAAAGAGATATTTTGATGGAAGAATTACATTGAATGGTATTTCTTGAGAGACTAAACTATGTGACTTTACAATTTCGAGGATTAAAATTATAGTATTTTTATCTATAAATGTAAGACCTTTTTGGTCAAATCACAAAAGTTTAGAAAATAGGAAATAATGTTAAATTTGTTAAGAATCGTTATTGTTTTTATAAAGTTTATTGTTGAAGAGAGAGAGTTAGTTGATGTTTTTATTATAATATTTATTATTGTTGATTGTAGAAAAAATGTAAATTAATTAGGGGTATGTTAATAAAGACATAATTAGTGTAGTTGAAAGTTCAAGGAGGATCTTATAAAAAAAGGCAAATAAAAATTTCAAGAAGGTCTATAATTTAGGGATAGAAGTAGTAACTTATTCACTAATCATGTTTGAGTGTGTATCCACCAAAGATATGTATACTAACACATGTTGGATTTAGCAAAAAGGAAAGATTCCTATGACATGGAGAATCTAAGTTCAAATTTCTACTAAAAGAGATATCTATAATTTGTATCTAAAGTGTCTCGAATAAGATGATATCTACATATTTGTCTAGAATTACATGATTAAAACATCGATGTTTTGATAAATTTCATACACTTAACATAAAAGTACTATGAGTAAAGCCTAACAAAATATGAACAACTATTAACAACGAGTAACTAGGAGTTAAAGTGGTGTAAAACCAACATCTAAAACTTGTTCGCCATCTGAATATGATTATTTTTCTACGATCAATGTCAATAAAAAAAGAGAACCTACGGTCTTTTTATCTATCCAATTACAAATCAATTGACTAACTGTTGCAGACTCATTTCGACTATATGTAGACTCAATGATGTCAAACATGATCACTTACGAGGAAAGTTAAATAGACATAGAGGGGTTGCAAAAGATAGAAAACATATTTACATTGTGGTAAGTTATAGAAATTTATGCCTATAATTATTTTAATAGAAATATAGGGGATCGAAGACCTTATGGTCCATGACTCGTGTAGATTGGGCCATGTATGGCAAGCACCGTATGAGTTATGGTAAACTAGTTGCTCCTCTCACCTAAGAAATGGTAATTAAAAAACAATAGAAATCTATTTGGATAAATATAATTAAATATTTACTCAAAAATATAATTAATTATTGGTGTAAATCTCTTTTTAGTATTTATTTGAAAAATTTCATTTAGTGTTAGTGATTTTTTTACAAAGTGAATCAATTACGATATTTAAATTATTATAAATATTAATTTTGATCATAATTATTTTTAAAGTTCTAGCATTATTAGTTGTGATATGTTTACGATATAAATTTTTTATATAAGTAGTAAGCAAAAATTACAATCTAGTTATATATTATTTTTTTCAATTACAATATTATAGTTTATATTAAATTGTATAAAATAAACAAGAAACCAGATATTTAAAAAAAAAAAAAATCCTTCTAACTTCGAAGGACCACTTTTGCAACTTTGACACGTAATTTGGAGATTATTCCAAGTAGAATCAATAAGTTCCATGTACTCTTGCATCTTGAATCACATGGACAACTAATTATAATGTTTTATATACTAAAATTGATCGAGAAAAAAAGAGTATACACCGTTAATTATAAAAACAGTTGATTTAATTATTTTATTATTTAATTATAATTTCTATTAATCAATAATTATATAATTCATGATTCATATTAATTATCTTATATACTGTTTACACATGTCCATTAAATTTAAATTACATACTATACATTATCTTCCAAAACTTTAACATTGATTTGACTGTATTTCTTAAAATTAACCTAATTTCACCCTAACGTACACGCCTTACATAAAAACAAAGTATAGGAAAATACTATAAAAAAAATAACAAAAGAAGAAAGTAAACAAATTCTTACTAATTATTTGGATAAAAATGACTATACACTGAACTATATAAATAAATTTTACACTTCAAGTTAAACAATAATTAATTTAATCATTTTACTGTATAGTTATAATTTCTATCAATCAATAATTATATAACCC
>JBBPBP010000004.1:15950945-15972417 GCA_037974735.1 Cicer chorassanicum
AAAAATTGTTTTTTTTTTTTAATATCTATACATACTAACTAATATTACTTAAATACAAACAAAAAATATTGCGCCCCTCAAATATTCAATCTTATTATTTCGAATGTTGTTTTTAGTCTTCACACTCACTTTTCAATCCTGCAACTTATAAAATTGTATATCAGTTTTATAATTTGTTCGAACTAAAAAATGAATACAAAGATTAAAAATAAAAAGTATAAATTCTACGAAGCCTAAATTCAAATTTAACTTTGATTAAATATATTTTTCTCTTAAAGTTGTGAAGAGAATTGGCAAGAGAACTCAAGCAATTAAGCAGGTATATATTTTTTATTAGGCTAACCATTTCTGAATTCCTCAACACTTAAGAATGATTCAGAATGAGATCTCTTTATGGCTAATATTCCTTCTAACTCAAAGGTTCCCTTATAAACATTACCAAATGCACCAGAACCCAATAAGCAATCTTGGCTAAATTTTTTGGTAGCTCTCTCTAGTTCCTCAAGATTAAAACATCTTAAAGATATTTTTTCATATTTCAAGCTTTTAAACTCCTTTCCTACATAAAAGAAAAATCCAAAGATTCAGTGTCACACATTAGGTAAAAATAAAATAACAAATTTAATTGTAGAAATTCATGTCACCTTTCAAATTCTTAGGTTTGTTAAAAAATGGAATGACCCTTTTCCAGAAGAGGCAGAACATTAATAAAGCCAATGCCAATACTGTTGAAATGCCTGCAATAAAACCTAGAAACATATTATGTGTAGATGCATTCCTATCATTAACCATTATTGCAACCTTAGGATGATATTATTCTCCACAAAACTAAACAAATTCTATGATACTTAGGAAATATACTCATATACTTGCACGTCCATTCGTAGGACGGCATATAAGCCAAAAGTTCCTATTACATGATAATGAAAAATATAATAGAAAAATTTCAGTACCAATAGAGAGTCTAATTAAGCATAATAATTTGTTAATTAATTTCTAAAAAGTTGCTATTCAAACGTATTGTCCATTTTATGGATTCAGATCTATTAAAGTGAGTAAAATATAAAATGAAAAAAATTAATAATTATTTATAATTGATTATAATATACCTATAAAATATATTTTGATTTATTATCGATTGATTGTAATTATTTATTTTATTTTTTAAAATGAGTTGTTTATTTTAAAAGAGTTTGGATATTTTTTTATAAAATGATACAACGTGGAAACAGTATTGGAAAGTAATGTAGTTAATACAAGAGTATGCTTACAAAATTGAATAGACATGCCATGCCGGATAACCTTAGTTTATGGGATTGACCAAGTAAAGTTTGTTTGATTAGTTGCACCCCAAAAAAAAAGTTTGTTTGATCGGATCAATTTGATTAGTGATTGATTTGGAATATATATATATATATATATATATATATATATATTTTTAATTAAACAACGAACCTTAATTTGTTAGAGGCCCGTCACTTCTAAGCAATTTGAAGATAGTACATGCATTAGTCTTGTCTTTAATCTTAATTAAGAAAAAAAATTAAGGGGGAAGATAGTTGACCATAGATGAGTATTTGAAACATATTTAAAATTCTAACTATTTTAGACATTGTTAATAAGAAATTGACTTTAATGGTTATTTCTATTTTTATAATTAATATACTACCTTAAATGATATTAATTCGATAAAAATAATAAATAAAAAAATAAATATGCATTTCGTATTAAACCTACGTCAATAAAATCATCGTTTTATTTATAAAAACGAAAAGGATCGTGAATTATTAGTTCTGAAAAATAGCGTCGATTATGATTAGAATTTTCGATTAAAATTTAAATATTGATTCACAATAGAAGTCCATAGCCAAACTCACCAATTAATTAATAAGTTTAATTGAAGTTTTAGTTCTCTTATTTTTATTGATTCACGAAATTGGTTCATCTATCTTAAAAATCGACAGTTTTGATCTTCCCCTTTGATTTTTTAACTAAAAAATAATGATGCAATGTTTTAAATAACGCGACATATGATATTGACTATGTAAAATCATTAACACCCATGAAATTAGAATAAAACGCTGTAAAAACTTATGTTTCAACTTCAATTTTTTTTCTTAATATTTTTAATTTAATTGATGACATATGAACAATTAATATATCTAGATGATTTAATTTAATTAATGTATCTAGATTCTATATCATAGAATTGTATGTCACGTCATTAAAAATATGTCAAATCTTTATTGTTTTTTAGGTAAAAAATTTGAGAGAATGACCAAAACTGTCGATTTTTAAAATTGGATGATCAATTCTGTAAATTAATAATAATAGGAACCGAAACTACAATTAAACCTAATTAATATGCAGCTTTGTTTATTTCTTTAAAGTGATTCACGAATTAAGTTCCTGAAATTGTCCCCAAAAAAAGTTCTTGAATTGAAAGTAAAGGTAATCGAAAATTTAATTTACAAAGCTAATAAAATAATTTCTGAAATTGAATTTGTTTTTAGGCAAAAGATGATTTTTCTTATCATATTGAAACAGTTTCAGAAAATTAGTATTGATATGTGAAGTTCGATTATGCAGTACAGACACAAATATAAATACAAGAAATTTTTGAAATTCAAAATACAACACGACTTAAATTTAGATGCAGTAACAAAATTTTATTAAAAATTTGATATAGATTCAAATAGTTATATCTTTATTTCTAGATGCAGAATAGTTATAAAAAAAGAGACATTCATCTTTTACCATTAATGCATAATTCTAATAAAAGAAACATTAATCATTTTTCATCAATGTATAACTATAATTTTCACGACATTAAAAATGATACTTGTAATTGTAGGAAAAATTGTAGTGTCTTTATTTAAATCAAAATATATTTCAATATGTTCGTCGTTGCAAAAGTTATAATAAAAGAGAAAGGAGATTATAGAGCTTCTCTCACTTTATAGGAGAGAATTTATTTCCTTTCATCAAAGACATATCGAACTACACCACAATGTATTTCAAATATATCCGATAATCAATTTTTAAAAAATAATTTTAAATTTTTTGATACTTTTATGATACATTTCCAAAAATATCCTAAAAATATCAATATTATATTCAGATACATAATCCATTTTAGTGTATCTAACCTTCAATATTAATGACTTTTAATTTCAACAATCTTTTTAAACTTTTATTAATGTAATATATTAAATTGTCGTCAATTTTAGAGTATCTAAACTTTAGTATTAATGACTTTCAATTCAACAATCATTTTAAATTTTTATTAATTTTATGTATCAAATTGTCTTATGTTACAATTTTAAATCTAGAGTGATTACCTCATTATTTACTTGTATCAGTCGATTTACATAAAGTTTATCTCTGATATTATTTCAAGAGAAATAGATGAAAGAGAGAAAGAGAGAAAGAGAAGAGAGCTAAGAATGTCTTCTTGTTTGGTAAGAAGATAAATGAGGAAGAGAGATACAAATTAGGTGGGGTCCACAACTTTTTCATTTATTTGCTCAAATGAAAAGAAAATGCGACAAACTTGATTCTAGTGTTTTCCTTTGGTCCAGTAAACTTGCTTCTGGTCCAACAAACTTGATTCTATTGTTTGTCTCTGATCCAACAAACTTGTCTCTCGTCCAGCAAACTTGATTCTGGTGTTTGCCTCTAGTCCATATAACATGCTTCTGGTGGCTGCCTCGGGTAAATTACACTCGCCTTGGGTCCAATAATTATGCTTCTGGTTGCTTCATGCCTCTGGTCAAGTGAAGCTGATTCTGGTTTGTGCCTTTGGTCAAGAAATCATGCCTCCAATTGTTCTTGCCTCTAGTGCTCCTACTTCTGGCTCATTAAACGTGCATTTGATTGTTCCTGCCTCTGGTCCAGTGATCATGTCTCTGGTTGTTATTTGCCTATGATCAAGTACAGTTTGCTTCATCAAAACTAAATTCTAGAAACACTTAGAAGAAAAATTCTAATTCTTAGTTTTATGCTCAAGGGCTAGAATGGAACTCGACGATTATAATTTTGATGACAATGAAGCACCATGCTGAAGGGCAAACAAACCATGTCGTGAAGGATACAAGACCATTTCTTGAAGGACATTTAACCATACTTTGAAGGACAAAGACAATGTTGCATAGGCTTCTATAAACTGCACACAAATTCTAAGTTCAAAGTAACAAACTAATACACAATTTCAAACAGAAACATAACCGATCACAACAACTTATAACATTCTTTCAAAGTGAATTAATCTCTAATCAGCAAACACAAGGACTGAGTTAGAAAATTATCAAATTTATCTAAGTGTTGAGAAAGAAATATATTACAAATACACTCTAGTTATAGAGAAAAATCTGAAATCCACAAACACTCTTTCTTTGTAACCAAGTTCGATAGTGGCTGATTGTGTTCCTCAACGGCTTGATGACACTAAGATAAAAGTTGAGAAGACTTGTTAGAACTTGTAAACTAAGTCCGGTAGTGTCTGCATTTTCCTTAACAACTTGACGGTACAAAGTTGGAGGTGAGAGGATTGAACACAGTCATTGTGACTAACCAAGTGCTCAAGTGTAAGTTCTAAATATAGTAGATTAAATCATTTGAAAAAGGAGATTGGGTGTAACTACTAAGTTAGTAGTGAACCAAAATAAAATAGCTGAGTCATTTATTTTATCACTTCAATTTTTAAGACATTCAAAATATTTTTAAAAAAAATCTGTAAACACAATTCAACCTTCATTTCTTGTATTTCTTGACCTGACATATTGTATGTTGGTCTTTTTTTTGACTATGTCTTGTCACATTGTAGTAGCATCAACGAAATAGAACAAAGGAAATTGATCTTCTTAAATTAGGAGAAAGGATTTGGGTGAAGCCGTGAGGGATAGCAAGATGTACATGAGGGGTTTCTTGGGACCGATTGCATGTTGTTTTGTGGGAGTACTCAGAACTAGGTGGATGAAAATTTTATTTTTTATACTTTTGTTTTTAGCGAAAATTTTAAGTTTATTCGGGGGTAACCGAAAACTATCAAGTTAATTAGAATAACATCAATTAAATTATTAATATATTATTATGTCAACTAATAAATTAAAAATAAATTATTTAGTTAATTAATTAATTACTTTTAAAGTTTAAAAACAAAACTATTTTTAAAATTTATTCATAAAATTTAAAGTTGCGAAAATTCCTCAAGATTAATTAATTACTTTTAAAGTTCCTCAAGACTAATCTTTTAAAGTTGCCAAAATTCAAAAAATTTATGGTTATAAAAACAGATAAAATGCACTCTTCATATCAATTAATTACTTTTATTTATAACCACTTTTATTATTTTATTGATTTTTTTGTTACTAATGAAAAAGTTACTTATACTCATGCTCATAAAAATAGAATAAAAAGTTGTCAAAGTTTCAAGTTTTATTTATAACCACTTTATTATATGTGTCTAATGAGATCACAAACATTTTAGGAAGTTGTATTGATTATGACTATTAATAATTAGTTTAAGATGTTGTACAATTAAAGAATAATAAAAATATATATTGAATTTTAACACCACTAAAACTAAAGCTTACTATGTTTTAAGCTTGTTACATCAAGATAAGATCTCACAAAAATTGAAACTAAGTTTGACAATTGTTAGGCTAGTGTAAATCATAACCAACATAAGTCACCACCGAATTGATCGCCAATTGGGATATCATTGGATTGTTTGAGCAAATGGTCCTCACAACCTTGTCCTTGGAACCAAATTATCACACTAGTAGCTCAACGTGCGTAATTGGAATAACTAACCAATTTTTTGCAAGGAATTAGCGAAAGAGTAGTAAACCGAAAGCGGGAGAAGAAGCAGCATCAAATACAGTGCTAAACATAAGGAATTATGTAAGGAGAAAGAGAAAAGGTTGTTGGAAAATCATCAAAAATTGAAAATTACATCAGAATGTGACTTAAGACACCGAGTGACGATCAACGTTGAAAACCGGTGGCTAGAGAATGTGCCATGCGAGATGTTGGTGACAGAGTGTGGGAATCACGCAGAAAGGAATAGTGGCGCGTGTAGAGGAGTTTGGCACTAGAAAAATGGTCATTGTGCTCGCCAAAGATTTGCACGACGGACTGTGGTGGTTTTAGGTAATGGATCGCCTGGAAAAAGGGATGTTGGTGTTGGCAAAATTGTAACAAAGTAAAAAATGACAAAATTGTGATAACAGGTATAAAGCACAACTGTGTTTGAGGAAAAAAAAAATTAAGTGTAAAAATGAATAGTGATGGCAGCGCTTTTGAGGCAGTCGTAGTTGTGTAGTTGGTTGCTAGAAAGGTCGTCCAAGTTGTCGCGACAAATACTTGTTTGAAGCCAAAAATTGAAAGACTGAAAGGTGGCACTGCCGATGGTAAATGTTGCTGTAGGTAGCGATAGTGAAGCACATAGACATGTCACAAAATCATAATCTACTCTAATACCATGTAAAATAAATAATTTATGTGTGTCTAATGAGATAACACACCTTCTGTATATAATGTTGCTCCAATAATTATATTCAATAACTAAGAATTTGTATTGACTAGAACTACTACCAATTAGCTTATGATATACACTCAAACAATAATAAAAAACATATACTGAAATTTAAAACATATATTCAAAATTTCTTGGTAGTTTGGCAATAGTATATGACTATATCGCAAATTTTCCATAACAAAAAACTATTATTACTTATTTATAAATTAATAATTGATAATATATAACAATTCTATAAGAGGTTGGATTAAATATTTTTCTTTTTCATTTAGAGAGGTGATTTAAGATAAATTTTTGGTCCAAAATTATCTATATAATCGTTTTTTTCATTTTCTTTTATCTAAATAAATAATTTTCTCACCTATTTAATTTTCTTTCGTATTTTTGTCGTCTTAGAATGACATTGTTGATTGTTCGTCGTGTTGCAACAATGTTTTAGTTTTTTATCTTATTAGAGTATTTATTTAATTTAGATTGAGAAGTTAACTTCAATCTAGTCAAGACGGAGTCTCCTTACTACTTTAGGGGGTTTGGTCCGTTGCCCAATTTTCAGGATACATTGTGCCATTGTTGATTGTTATACCCATTAACTAATTGATGGTCGTTAAATTTTATTTGACCATTTAGTCATTATCTAATACTCTAAGGTAATATTTTATTAATTTTTTGGGTATTTTCTGTATAAGAAAAAATAAAATTTATTTTTTTTGAGTAATTAAAATAATGAACAAGTGGAATAACGAAGAAAATGCTACTTAATCCTTTATTTTTAAAAAGCAACAAAAGTTATGTCCCTCCTATAGGCATGAGTATGCAAATGAATAAACTAAAGGGTCTTGGAAATATAGTCGTCACCACCTCAAAGTCCTTAAGAATATTTTTACAAAAATAATATTATTTTTGGTTATTTTTTAAAGAGATATTTGATTTATAATTTGGTTAATAAAAGTTAGTCTATATTAAGGATCAATAAAAATATTTTTACAAAAATAATATTATTTTTGGTTATTTTTTAAAGAGATATTTGATTTATAATTTGGTTAATAAAAGTTGATCTATATTAAGGATCAATTATATTAATTTTTGTTGTCCAAATTATAATTCAAATGTCTTTTTTAAAAAAAAATCGAATAGAGTAATTTTTTAAAAAAAATTACAAAATTAATTCTACCATAATTATAAAATAAACTAAATTTTCTAACCTAAATTCTAATTGTGTGGGCTATGAATTTTATCTAGAGATATACAAATCAAAACAAATGATCATATGATCTCAAAAATTTAACCAAAATTAATTAAATTAGTTTGATATTTTTGTATGGATTTGAGTCCAAATTGAACTAAACGAATAAATTCGACTTTTATTGATTTGAGTATAGTTTCACGTAATTCAAAATAGAATACACAATACTCAAACCAAACCATTATCTTTTATTAATACTATGTCAATATTGGTATCTTAAAAAATGTGTTGTGTTTAAATGTATTTTAATAAGTATATAAATTATTTTTCTCCTTGTACTTAATAAACTTGTTTTAATAGTATAAAAATTTGAATTTTATTTGTATACATCGACAATATAAAATATTTTACACTGTGAGTTAATCATATGCATCATATTATTAAATCATTTGACTGTTATTATAATTACTTTTAAAATCAAACTTAAGAATAGTTGTAATGTATCGATAGTGTAAATTTTTTTACAATGACAATGCATAACAAATTAAACTCTAAAAAATAGTGTTTGAAAAAATTAGATTTTTAAAAACTAATTTTTAATTACTAAAAAAATCAACTCAAATTTTATCTATTATTTCTTTTTAATAAGCTTTAGGGGTTTGACTATCAATATATTTTTAAAAATTTACAACTTAAAATTATTATATACAATACAATATTATATTTTGTTTATTTATCCATTAAAACTTCAAAAATTTAGTCACCCCAATGTTTCACTTCAAACTCCGTCATAGCTTAAGTGTATGACTTTTTAAATTAAGTCTTCATTTGTAATACTTTTGTTTTTATATATTTAATAAAAACAATATGTTTTTAATTTCAGTTATATGACTTTTTAGTCTTGGCCCCTGTTGACCCAAAGTTTTGGCTCCGCCCCTAAATTCAGCGTAAATTACTTTGGCGTATTCAACATTATAACTTTAGGGACATGAGTATTTTAAACACATCAATTTTGTCATATTTGTATATATTGTAAAATTTATGGGCATTAAACTGTTTTATGGTATTAACTTAGATGTTGTGAATTTATTCACAGATTCATTATTTTCGTTTTTAACAATTTTGAATTGTATTGTTATTGATCAATGTAATTTATATTGATTTGAATGAAATAAATACAATATTTTTTTAGTCTTAAAAAATGTTGGATTAAATTACACTAATATAATGTTAAACCATTGATACAAATTTTACAAAATCAGCAATTGTTTTTAAAATTTATATAATATAAATCATTTATGTAATTTTACAGAAATCTAAAATCATCATGATATGTTATTGACATATATCAAAATTAATGTTTTATGTAATTTTATTAAACGTCGTTAGTCTTTACGAGTCTCAATCATCAATGAAATGATTTTAGATTTGTGTGGAAACTTTTATATGAATAATCTATATGATATAAACCTTCACTCCAACGGTGGATTCATAAAATATTTATCGATTAAAAGTGTAATTTGATTGTCTTCATTATATAATACTACTTCCGTCCCTAAATATAAGATCTTGTTGATTTTTTTTTGTTCGTTTTTTATAAGATTCTCTTTAATTTTCAAGTGTATTATTATTTCTTTATTAACATACTCTTAATTAATTTATATTGTTTTTTGTAATTAACAATAAAACATTAATTAATTTCCTTTCTTAAAGAATACAATTGTAAAATCAATATCAATTGTCAAAAAAATTAATACTACTATCAATTTTTTTTTTAAGATTTGATCAATAAAATCCTATATTTATTTACAAATTATCTATATTTAGCTTAACATCCTTAATACAAAGGTAGATGTAATGAATACTATGATAAAAACATTAAGGATGTTGAGGAGGGAAAGATAAAGTTGAGGAAAAAAATCACCATGGAGTGAGTTGGGCAGAAGAAAGAAAAAAGATGAAGTGTTTTTATTAATTTTGTTTATAAATTATTTTAAAAATAAAAATAAATGATGAGTCAAATAATAAAAATTGACACATCATTAAAAAAATAACAAATTTTATTTGTTTACCACATCAATTTGCCACATAACCGTTTTCTAATAAATAGACATCACCAAAAATTAAAAATAGAAAAATCTAACATTAAATGAATTAAATTAAAAAATAAATTTTTACAAAGATGAAAATTAAATTAAACTCGTATTACAGGAACAAGAACATTGTTAATCCATTCAAATAACAACAGTTGTGGTTACATACATATATATATATATATATTGTATTATACAAATGTCATGAATATTGAATGCTTTTATTTTTCGAAAGTGATCCAAATTATTTATACCATAGCTTCATAGTCATAGTGTAGTGGGAATTAACTAATTATAACAAGGATAAAAAACACAGTTAATCCATTTTATTTATTTTTAATGTTCTTTTTTTATATAATACAAATAAAGTGGTCCCTCTACCACTTTGTCCCTAGCTCCGCCCTCACAACTTGTGAAGACGATCACATGAATTCTTCAATTTGTATAGCAATTCTGAATTATACTTTATTGCTGGACAACAGCTACAAAGGTTTAAGAAGTTAGATCCATTTTTAATGTTATATTAGCCATTTTTCTTTTGAAAAAATCTGCTGTAATTAAAAAATATACACTACAACTAGAGCTGTCATTTTAAAGTTTCTTCGAAAATTATTCAATCAAACCACTTAATATTAGATCATCTATTGAGATAATTTTTTAAAGCCTTCATTTATTATTTCATTATTTTTTAGTGACCTATATGAGGGGATTCATAAACTTAATATTTTGTCAATTGATTATATTTTTTAATTCAAAATTCATTTTTCTTGAAAAAATATTAAAAAGAAATTCTTTATAAAATTAAAATTTACTTCTTTTTCTAAAAAAAATCGATTTGTTTATGAAAAAATAAAAAATAAAGTTATTTTTTAACAAAAAAAATTGAAACTTGTTTTTGAAAAATTTTGAGAAAAAATTTCAAAATTTTTTTCCATAGTAAAAAAATGAAAAGATAAATTTGAAAAGTTGGACCTATAAATCCCACTAAATTCACAAAATTTTAAAGGTTTTTTAACTTTTAAAACTTTATTTAGATGATCTTTTTAAATATCTAATTTTGTGGTCCTCCAACATGTGCTCTGAGACTTATAATTAATGGAATTATAAAAGTGATTTATAATTAATAGACTTGTGAAATTAACACATTAATAAATTTTCCGGCTTAAATATCAATTTTAATTGTTTTAAACTCTATACAGGGGTATCAAAAAATGAAACTTATGATTCGATAAATTGAAGATTTAATCCAACTCAATTAAATTAATTTTTATTTTTGTGAAGTCTCAATCTCTATTAGTTCATATATCGGTTTCAATCTCTTTCAAATTTTTAGTATTAGAATGCCTTTTTTTATGTAAAGAAATGATTTATATTATCTATTAAGATTCCAATTTCCAAATGTATAGAAGATGCCTTGATACTGACATTAAACATCTAAGACTGTCCTTCGACAAAGCTACAACTCGGGTGATGACCAATCATAATACCCAGGCCCACTTAACCATACGACAATACCACAACTTGGGTAACCCATCATAATACCCAGGCCCACTTTACTCCACTACACATAAACACAAACCCAACAAAGAAAAAATTAACAAAAACCCAACATTTAATTCTCTAGCTGTTCCTTTTTAGATCTCCACTTCATATTAATCATTCAAAATCCAATTTGAATAAAAATACTATATAGTCACATAAAATAAATGGAAAGTGATTTTATTTATGCAAAAAAAAATCTTTCTGCTAACTTTGTTTCAATGATACATACCACTCATAAATGTGGTACCTCTCTAAATGTAACCAAATGAAGTATGTGTATGTTTCTTATAAACAATGATACAACCTATTTTATTTTCTTTTTACCTTTTCCTTTTTTCATAAAATGATGATAGTACCTATAGAAGATGTACTACAAAATAATTACTTATAGAAGATGTCTTCGGCATAATGGGCAAGAGCCATGCTTGATAATCCATTGGTCAATACAAGATAGGTGAAACATATGATCACAATGGGGCAACCTTCTAACTGTCTCTCCAACTTCTAAATCCTGAATTTTCACGAAATTAACAATGTCAATTTTAATTCCAGTTTGCGTTGTGATGATTTGATATGATAAAAAATTATATATAAATGCAATCAAAATCTTTATATTGTAGGTTTAATTGTAATTGTTAAATTGAATACATAAAAATAATGGTGTAAATTAAAAAGGACTAACAAACCTGAAGACAAATTGAACATGACACTCTATTGCCAGAAGCATCAAAATTGTAGTCACTCGTGATCAACATTGTTGGAATCTTTTCAACCGAAGCTCTTGATACACCTTTGTCGCCGCCAATGTGAAATAAGTTTTGAACCTCATTAAATCTCATTTCATTAGCATCCATCTGAGTAAGGAAGTAAATTAAAGATCCATTTGTTACCGATTATAAAAAAGAAAGTAATTTTAATATTTAATAATTTTAAAATTATCTATTAGAGATTTTAAAAAATCAAAATTTGGTTTTTATTTGTCCACTGAAATAAAAATAATGTTTTTTTAAATATCAGTTATAAAAAAAATAATATTTATCATTTAAAACAATTTTTATATTATTTTTAAATTCTAATTATTTTACAAAAATTATAACAAATAAATAAAAACTCTTAAAAATAATTATTTTTAGAAATAAATTGTAACAAGCGAACTGTAAGACATAATATAACCAATATAATGCAAGTGCAAAATATGAGTAACCAAATCATTTTATATCTCTCTCACTATGGATAAAGCAAATTACCTGATTTTGGACCGCATTCAAGATGGCTGGACCTATCCTTTCACGTACAAGTCTTCCATCCACTAGGCTATTAAAAACATCAATCTGCATATATACAATAAACTCAAAAATTATTAGTGAAAAATTGCACTCATAAGCAAAATTTTAAATCAAGGTTGCAATATAAAATTGCCGATAAATACAATTGATGCAACTTTAATTATAGTTGTATTGCCGTGGTGAAACTTTATTTTAAAATAAAGTCTTGAATTTAATTAAACTTTAAAATATCTGACAAACAACAACAGATTAAAATGCTACAAATAATAAAAGACATTGATATCATATTTTTATTCAAAAAATAATAGATATATAAAGCACCTCTCTTATATATATTTAATATTTACTTTATTTATAAATATAAAATTTACACACTAACGTTTAAACCAAGTATTACGTTACTCACCAAATTTAAGAGACATGCAATTGCAGATTGATCAGATTGCCATAGATGAAGAGAACATTGAAAGACTTCAAAAGAGAAAACAGTTCCTGACATTGCACCAACAACAGCACCTCGAATGAAACCAGTCTCTGTCTCTTGCCCTATTAAGGCTCCAGTTATAGCCCCCAACAAAGTTCCCACTGCCAACAAACAAATCAATCCTTAATAACCGCAAATGTGTCACAACATTCAATGATTCTTAAAACAGAAACAAGACAACACTGTCATGTCAACACATGTAAACAAAACAAACACATGCAAAACACTCCAACACAACAGACACACACCAAGTTTTCAGGCGAAAGCTAAAGTAGATTGGTACTTATAAAGTCAATAGAAATTCCAATCACAACTAACAATATTTTTTGAAATTATAAATTAACGCTCTTCTTCTTGGTCTTAACAGAGTCGGTTATATGTCATTTTGATAAAAACAAGAAAAAATAGTGTATTTATTAAAATTTAACTTGTTAAATCGACACTAATCATATTATCGTTTCGTAAATATAAAGAGAGTAGTTACTTTATAATTTCATAAAATATTGTTCTGTTAAAATTTCTGATGGCTTGTATATACTTTTATACGAAAACCATCTATCAAGGTGGTTTATAGCAAAATCTGCCAAAGTTTTTTTTTTTTTGCAACAAAAACAAAACGAAAACGTGCATTTTTGTCTTAATTAACCGACAGCATCATATATATTATAATTGCTAAAAACTAATTAAAAGACAACCTCGTACACACGAACATGACACACCACTATAGTGGCGATTGAAGACAAAATTCACTAGAAAGAATTCAGAACAAAACAAGAATAGGAATATATTATAAATATACCAAATGCAAAGCATAAGGTTAAGATTGCAGAAAAAATATTCCCGATGATGACTGAGACGACAACCCTTTTGACCCTCTCAAAGAAGTTATCAAAGAAATCCAAAAAAGGGAATTTATTTGCCACAAACTCCATCTGGGTGTCTCACAAACTGAGTTTTGTTAATTCTATACGTCTAAAGATTGGAGTTTAAGCAAAACATAATATATAGTTATATTATATATAGTAGTATATAATGAGTTTATATAGAAGATGAAGATATGTTTCAAAATGAAAGAAAAAAAGACGATGAAGATAACTAGGTTTATTCTTTCCACAAATGCTTTAGTGAGCAAGATATAAGAAGATGCTATGAAACTATCATCAACCAACCCGCATTTAAAGCTGGTGCACAAGCATTACAAATTGAATAATACTATATCAACAGAGTCATTCATGTAAGTTAAGTAAAAATTGATTAAAAATTGTTCCAATAACAATTCAAAATTGATTTCTCCAAACGATTCATTTTTAATTGAAACTAATTTTTTAAAAGTTTTGTTGATTATAATATACCAACATCTAATTATTCAAAGTATATATATTATTATTTTTATATTTAATTTAGTTATTTTGAATTAAATTTAAAAAATTGGTTTTATCTTTGAGATATCAATTTCCAACAAAATTCCAAGCTATCAAAAAATTTATCTTGAATAATTCACTTTACATGGGGAAACAAGAATTAAAGTACGATGCTTTTAAGATTTTTCTCTACTCTCTTGGTTACACCCTCAAACACAAAATAGTTAACTATAATATTCAAAATATGTTTAGCCGCATATTCATTCTTCAAAAATCATTCTATATTTTTTTTATTAATATTTCATTAAAAAATATATATATATATAGTTTTTCTTCGTTTATTTTTTCATCTGAGAATTGTACATGAACTAATAAAAAATAATTTTAGCATGTTAACGAATTCAATTCGCGCATTATATGTAAATTCTTAATTTTAATTCAAGTATTATACAAACTTAATTCACTTGGGTTTACATAAATTTAGTTAATATAATACTTGTAAATTTTGAATTTTTAGATGTTGCACGAACTAAATTTACATAAATGTATGTGGTTGATACATGAATTTACTCATTGAATTAATGTATGTGAATTGAAGGTTAATTAGAATAGTATTCTTGAATTCAATTTGAAGGGTGATTTGCAATTCCATTTCATTTCAAGATTTTAAGTTGTACTTGAATTGAAGGTGTACGTGTTAATGCATTATTTTAGACAAAAATTTACGTAAATAAAACTTATGTATATGTGTATTCTTTTAAAATTGAGTGCGTTTATGTGATATCATTTCAAGTATACTCCTACCACATTGAATAAATAGGAATAATGTAGAAAAATTGTAAAAATATATGGAATGGAAAAATGGGTAGGGAAGCATGGGTTTAAATTCAAAAGTGATAGAAAGAAAAGGACCAAGGAAAAGAAAATTGAAAGGAAGAGTGAGACAAAGGAACAGGAATATGAATAGGAAGGAAAATTAAAAGAACATTGGTTGAAAATTTAAAAATGGAATATGGGTTTTTTTTTGTCTTACATGGTGTAATTTTTTGATAATCATGGGTATAATATATTACCTCTGTTTAGAAATGACCAATTCTAGCCGACGAAAATGAGTAATAGATAAGGAGTCTTTAATATCTCGTAAAGGAATATTTAATATTAAATATTAAATATTTTAAAATATTTAAAAGACAAAAAGAATATTAAATGGAATATGTCAAATAGTTTTAGCAATTTATAAAATAAATAAAAAATGTATACTATTTATCAAAGTATTATTTTCTATTTACCATCAAAATATTATTAAAAATATTTTGGAAAAAAAATATTTGAGATAACAAAAGTAGACTAAATAGATTTATTATATTACAAAATAAAAAAAATATTGAATGGTCATTAAACAATAAAAGTTTTATAATACTTATACTTATCGATAATTTTTTCTCTCCAAATTTGTGTGACTATTTATTCCTAACGTTGAACTATGGTAGAATTGAAAATAGGTTAGATCGAGTTAGATTTTACGAGGCACATGCTAGTATGTTATCTATCATAACTTATTTTAGGTGTGAGTTTGAAGCTAGATAAATTTCATTTAAATACAAATGAGAATAGTACAATTAAATTAATCGTAAATTGAGACATTTTCCTTCATATTTTGAAATAAAATCTAATGATTAAAAAAGCCAAAAACACACTAATGATACACAAACATTTCATAAGCCAATGAAAAATAACAAAATAAAAACTTTTCTTTAATGCAATGCATTTATGGAAAAAAATTTGTTAATGTTCGGTCATATCAATTATAGATGGTATTTGTGATTAGCAATTCAACCACATGTTAATAAATCATAATAAAATGACAATTGGACACATACCCATTGAGTACCCGCTAAAAGACCCACGACGGATAGGGTAAAAACCTGCATTATACGTATAAGTGTAGACATGGGTAATCACCCGTAAAAGTAAGCGGATATAGGTGCAGGTATATTTACCTATCCTTCTCTGCACCTGCATATCATATATTATTAGTTTTTATTTTATTTTATTTATATATACATACACACACATGAATATCTACAAAAGATATAAATTTTATTATGACTAATAATATTTAAGCTATCAAATATAAATAAAATAAAACTAAAAATTAGTCAAATTTCTCTTTATTTTTTCGGGTGGACTAAAAATATTCCATAACAAAGACATATATAAAATTAACAATTAATTTCGTAAATGATGGTAATTGTTTTTTAAATTTTATTTTGTTCTTTATCAAATAAATTTGTGCTTAGTCTAGTAATTAATTTTTCTTTTTGTTTTATTTGTATTAGTAGTACTAAATCAACTAAGTATTTGCAAGTTCAATATTGTTTTTGATAATTTAAATATTTTAGTTTATTATTTCCATGATTTAATATTAAAGAACTTTGAATATTTTCTTATTGTGTTAAAATAATATGATATTCTATAATTTAACAATTTATTTTAGTTCAAATGTGGGTAACAGATATGAGTACTGAGGTATGCAAAGGGTACGAGGTATGCAAAGGGTACGAGTATGTGGATTAACATTGAGATCCGCGGTATGCAAAGGGTACGAGGTATGCAAAGGGTACGAGTATGTGGATTAACATTGAGATCCGCGCGGCTACGGATCCGAGTACGAGTATTTTTTTCAAATTGATTGCGTGAGGACAAGTATTATAGTACCTTATTCATGCTCTACCCATTGCCATCCCTAAGTCATATGTAACGCTGAAAATAGATTGAATTTGGTGGTAGTTTTCTAAAAGCTCATTGCGAGTCTTTTATCTATGTAAACACTGCATTTAGACGAAAAAACAATTAAAGACACATCATAATAACAAACAAATCAAAAGACACTAAAAAGACAAAATTATAGTTAAACACAAAAAAAAAAAAACTCATTACGTGTAAAAAATTATTTATTTAAGTAAAATGAGAGAATAAAATAAATTAGAAGGTTAATTCTTAATAAAACAATCCTCCTAAACAATCTCTCAAAAAGATGAAGAGAGAATTATGTTTAATTAAAGGAGAGATGAGAGATGAGGTGGTATATGTCAATTCAAGAATACTCTTTAATGAAATAAATCAATAATGCATTAATATATTTTATGTGTAGAAAGATTTCAAGTTTTGTTTAATAATAATTTTTTGTTTGCTGAAGTTATGATGTCTTACTAAAAAAAAAGTTGTTTTGATGTCAATTTGTGTATGTTACAACTCCCCTAAACTAAGGCCGTAAGCTCTTTAGAGTGACCATGACTAGAAGGACCATGTTGTCTGAAATGTCGCAAAATTTTCAAAACAGTACAACAAATAGCTGTCGCATTTATATATTTTATAAAGATTAAAAAATTTAGTAAACAAAAATCTCTAAAATATTTTTTATTTAATATAACTTTATATTTTTAATGACTTAATCTATTAATTATTAAAGATAATTTAGACAATATATTTTAAATTTTATTAAAATTACATAAATTAAATGCAGTCAACAATATTTTTTAATATGAATAATTAGTTCAGTTAATTCAGTTTTGATTTAATTTATTTAGGATGGAATATTATATGTCATAGAGGTAGAATAAAAAATAATATTTTAAAAATAATGTACATAATTAATATTAAAAGTGTAATAAAAAATTAAAATTATATTAAAAATTAAAAGTAATATAAAATTACTATTTTTGAAATATGTGACGGTTATTTTGAAATATAGTGCATTATATTATTTTTAATTAAAGCATTTATTTTCTGGTTATAAATACACATCATTTTCTATTACTAAGCCTAGATTCTTATGACACGATTACCCAAAATTAGTACAATTAGTACTACTACTGTTACTTTCCAGATCTCTGAAAACAACTGATCTCGTACGAATCTTGTGCTTGTCCAATTGGAGCAAGTTTTATGGGACCCATTTGTAACCTTTTTCTCTACAATCCATATCATATGATTAGTGGTTAAACTAACTAAGCAATGACCCCAAAAATCCAATCTTAGATTCTACTGCGCCATTCTTAATTATAAGTCTCCATGACTTTTTTTTTATTAAAAAAAGTAGAAAACAAATTTAGTATGTTAATTTTATAGATTGAATGTTGATTTATCCTTGAATTACCTTTTACATATGAATCTATTTACTTTTTAAAATATTATTTATTTTTGAATATATATATATATATATATATAATTTGATTTTTTTTATTTTAAGATAAATTAATAGTATTTATAAAATGCACGTTTGGAAAAATAACAATAAATGTACTGAATATTTTGAAATGATGTTTATATTTTAAGACAAATTTTTCTCAAATGATATTTATAATTAAAGACAAATATAATATTATATTTATTGAGTCGACTAAGTTATTATGTAATCAGAGCTGGTCATTATTCAATTTGTTCATTTTTTAAAGACTTGTTTTTATATTTCTTTGTCGAAAATGTTATTTGAATACAAATTATGAACACAATACTTGACACGCATGTAATGTTCATATTGTAAACAATTATTTTTTTAATTTTTATTTATTTATTATTGAGACATCTTTTTGTGACACATATTTATACCCATCACTTTGAATATTTTATTAACCACTAAAATATAAATCATTAACTACTTATTTAACATGTATCTCATTAACCATTAAAATGCAACATATTAACCAATTTAGAGTCTTGCGATTTAGTGGTTAAAGAAGTAATCGTAGTTAATGTCATGTATTTTAATAGTTAATGAAATATATTTAAAAAGTGGTCAATTACATGTATTTTAGTAGTTAATAACAAAATATTATTTGTCGAATAAACAGTACATCGTATTGTGTTCCAATAACCAAATATTATTTATCCTTCAATATAAAACCCCTTTAAAAATCCAACATGCATTAATGACTTATTTATAAAAAATATTCTGATTTAATTACCATTGAAAAATATAATTTTTTTTTCTCACTTATGATATTAGTGTTTATAAGGAAAAACAAAGAAAGTAACACAATTTTAATAAATTTACTGTTCAAACTACTTTTTTAATACCCGTGAATTTTGTCATAAGATCTTATAATAAGGATATGGAGAGTAAATCTATAGTAAATTGTGAATTTTCGTAACCATTTTAACTTTCTCATACATTCATGAAGTTCCCCAAGTGATGCAGAAAAAATGTTGGTTATGTTGTTAAGAGAATGAGGATGAGGAAAGTGATGGTGTCGAGAATGAGAATGAGGAAAATGATGGTGTTGAGCAAGGTTAGAATTAATGTGATGACATTGTTAGCGACGATTTTCGCGACACAACACAAGAGTGACTTAGTTTCAAGGTAATGGTTTTTGAAGAAGAATGAATGAATCAATGGAAGGAGTTTAGTACATTAAGATATGAAAACTAAATATAATTGAATTGGAAGAAAATGAGAATGAGAGTTTTTATTAATTGTTAATAATGAATTATTTTCCTTTTCTCAAAACTCAAAATTGAGGGAATGTTGGTGAGAAAGGTTGCGAGTCTCTCTTTCATAACTCTTAAAAATATGAGTTATCGCATCTATTTTAAGTTTTAATTTGTGACATATTTGAGTTGATATAAAAGACTATTTATATAAGTAGATGTAGCTTATTAATTAATTAAGTATCAATGTCTTTTTTATTAAATTAGAATAATTTTAAGTTGAATTGATTTTGAGTTGTATTTGTTTCTGCAGTGAATAATTAATAGAGAAATCTAAAAATATGCTACAAGTTGCTATTAGAGTCTAGTGCACTACTGCAAAGTATTAAAAGAGTGCACAATTGTAGGTCCGCTTGAAAGTGAATTTTGTTTCTAATTTTGAAGTCCTTTTAGCTAAGGATAATGACAAATTTACTTGAACAACAAGGTGTCCTTGCTTTTTGGATATTGGGCCAACGAAATATACTAATGTATGCAATATGATTATAACCAAATTAAATCTTTAACTATGTTTTATCATCTGAAACTAGATCAAGTCTATTACTTTAAATTTTAGTATGTGTTCTTTTTAATTTTAGAACAATCAAATTATTTGTGAGGACGATATTTTACTTACATTTTATCATTTGTTTTGGACTTTTACAACTTATTATACACGCAACTCTCTCTCTCTTTGAACTGTGTGTTGTTCGCTTGTGTTTCTGTGTGCATGTGATATTTTTTTAGTTTTTAAAGAGTACGCCACTATTTTAATCATTTCAGTTTAAAATTCAAATTAGTTATCGATTCGTTAAAATAATATTTGAAAAATAGAGCTTATAATCATAATAGTTCCTGAAAGATACAATTTACTATCAAAATAATTTTTGACTATTATACCGTCAACGATTAAATTGACTAACTATTTAAAAATTCAAAAAAATAATTTATATTTTCTACTGAGTTAATAATCATAATAATAAGATATTGCCTTTCAAAAATTTAAATGGTAGTTTATCCATTTTTAAAAGGTAGGTGCAGTGATACCGTCATACATCACCATCGTGGTTTCAACAAGAAAATTGACACTAATCAATTCAAGACAGTTGTTTTGAGGTGAAGAAAGCCAGTTTTTGACGTTGTTCTTTCTACAACTCTTCATAATTACTACTTGTGAAGCTTTTATATGAATAAATCTACTTTTTAAGTTTTGCTAAAAAAGAATTTAATATAATTTAAGTGTTAAATAAATATTTTCGTTTTTATAAAATTTTGAAAATTTTTATTTTTAGTTTTTGTATAAATAAATAACATATTATTGTTTTTATAAAATTATTATGTAAAGAGTTTTAGCCTGTGTTAGAATATCAATGTGTGTCTTTTGAATGGTTGTTTTATACACATATTTATAATATTATAAAAAATTTATTCACAAAAAAATATAATTTTTGTCTTAAATATGTAACTTTTAAAAAAAATCATATTTAATTTATCTCAAGTTAAATTGTTTTAT
>JBBPBP010000004.1:15972468-15987063 GCA_037974735.1 Cicer chorassanicum
AATTGTTTTATATTTATACAAATGAACTTTTAATAGTATTTTTAATATTTTTACAAAAAATCATTTAATAATTTAAAAGTTAAAGTATATTTGATTTCAGTAAAAATTAAAATAATTTGTAAAATAATTTTATAAAATCAAAACATGTAATATTTTGTTAAACAAATTTAAAACGAAAATTTCAAAATTTTATAAAACTTTAAAAACTAATTTAATCTATTATTTAAAAAAAAAATATACTTCGATTAATACATAGATTATCCTCTAACTAATAAATTTTAGTCTTTAGAAAATTTCTCAGGGGTAAATGCGTCAAAGACACGCATTTATTGCAACTAGAACAACTACTCTCCTTATGTCTTGGTTGATATTTGACTATATCCCTTCACTTTGGTTGTACTTTCCATTTGTTTAGAATTACATTTTCCAACCCTTTTTCTCTCCTCACAGGTCACTTCAGCCTCTCACTCAAATATGACACCTCGTCAAATCTTTCTCACAATTAGAGGTATCAAAAAAGGTTTTTTGTTTTTTAATAATCCATTTTTGAAAGAAAAAAAAAACTAAAATACACCATTTTTAAATCTATTAACTAAAATGTCTTCTTTTTTAAGTTAGTTACAAGTCGCCATTTGAAATGACGATTTCCTTAAAAAATTTCACTTTTCAAATGGTGACTTTCCTAAAGAATTTAAAAAAAAATTATTTTTTTTTATATTTTTATTATATATATAATTAATATAATTCATAACAAAAATAACAAATATATATATATATATAATTGATATAATTCATAACAAAAATATATATATATAATTACTATAATTCATAACAAAAATATATTATATATAATTAATATAATTCATAAAAATACATAAATAAAAATTTTAAATTACACTAGAGCTGGCCGTAACATTTGGATAATGTTTTCAAGTATGGCCAGTTAACCGACATAGTCCACATTTTCTTGGTATTTTTTCTTTAACGTCTATTTCAGTTCTAATACGGGTACTATTTGGACGACCTTTTTTAATTCTCCGCATTTCAGGATTGTGATACAATGTTTCACCTTTATATGTGGGCCAATATCCTTCATTGGGTATAGGTGGAAACTTTTCTTTGTACATGTTAAATACATTAACAACCTTGTACATGTCAGGTAGAAGCACTAAATAGTTTTGACGAACGTAAAAACATGCGGCTATGACATGTGAACAAGGAACATGTATAACCTTAAATTTTCCACAATCACACCAACAACCACATCAAGAAGACAATTGTCGACTATCTTTTGCATCAAGCGAAGATGAATTGTTGTATAACACGTTCAACACTCGTTATAATACACCTGAGTCCGCTACTTAGTTACTGAATAATATGTGTCAACAAAGCTTTCAAATTCCAAGCTTTGTGAATGCATATACTCTGTTGAATCAAATATCCAATTGGACTCAAGGTGGAAGTAGTTCTTCTACAGCACTTCCTCCTAGACATCCTCAACAGCAAGAAGACGAAGATCAAGAAGAAGAAGAACAAACTCGTGATGTACCAAGGCTTCGTCAAAATCCCGTACGTGTGAGAAAATCTCGGCAATGTGGTACTGGAGGTCACCTTCGACATTAATTTTATCGTAATTTTTGTAAAATTTGTGATGTTTTTTTATGAATAAATTATGTAATTTAAAATTTGTATTTATGTATTTTTATGAATTATATATATATATATATATATATATTAAAAAAGATCGTCAAAATGTTACAGCCAGCTTTAGTCAATCTATGTAATTTAAAATTTTATTTATGTTTTTTATAAATTATATTAATTATATATATATATATTATTTTTGTTATTTGAATTATATATATATATATATATTTGTTATGAATTATATTAATTATATATATAATATAAATAAATAAAAAACTGAATTTTTTTTTATGAATTATATTAATTATATATAATAAAAATTCAAAAAAACAGATTTTTTTTGTTAAATTCCTTTGGAAAGTCGCCATTTCAAATGGCAACTTGTAACTAACTTAAAAAAGGGGCATTTTGGTAAATAGATTTAGAAATGGGGCATTTTGGTGTTTTTTTAAATGGGTTATTAAAAAAAAACAATCAAAAAAGCCTCAAAATTTAAATTGTTTTAAAAAAATCTCCTACTAAATTCTTAATATTAAGTTTTCAATTGAAATAATTTTTTTTTAAAGATTCAATCTATTATTTCATTATTTTTTGTGGATTTAAGTGAATGGCTCATAGATCCAATATTTTGTCAAGTGAGCGGTTCATAGAGCTATCGAAAACATTTTTTTCTAGAACACATTTTTAAATCTTTTTTTCCTCGAAAATTTTTGTGAGAAAACTCAACAAATTATTTTGTAAAAAAATAGATTTTTTTTTTCACGAATAAAAATAATTTCAATAAAAGTAAAAAAAAAATTATAAATAATTTTTTATTAGAAAAAAATGGAAACTTTTTCAATAGAAAATGTTGAAAAAAAAATCAAAAAAAGTTTTGTCAAAAAAGTGGGCCGATAGGCCCACTAAGCCCACAAAATTTTAAGGGTTTTTTAGTTTTGAGAGTTTTCTTTCTAGAGTCTTTTTAACTATAAACTTTTTTAACCCCTCAACACGTGGACTGGAACCAATAGACTTGTGAAATTGACACGACACAATTCAACTTTCTTCATCTCAAATTAAGGCATTTTTCTTTTCGTCAATGATCACAATTGGTTCCGATATTACTTGTAAACTGAATTTTGTCTTCATTTTTGCTAGATCTAACTTCAACAAAGTTGAGTGTATTTTTGGTTTTTAGTTTCGTTTAAAAATGTAAAATCATACCAAGTAAGAAAGCCATTAAGCCAATTAAAATCGAAGTTGTCACATCTTTTCATATCGGATAATGGTTCATTTAAGTTTGTTAATGTCAATTTCATCAATTCGGTGAGTGTTAAAAAATTAGAAGGTTGATGATATTTATTAGTCTTAGCCACCCTTTGTGAGGTTTAACTTTCATGTTGAAACTTTCAATTAACTTTACCATGTCTTTATGAATGTGAATTTTGTAACTTTGTATTTTGGACTACAATAATGTTAGTTTACTTTTTCACATGTTAAACAATTCGTTGTCTGCAACTATCGATTTCAGGCTATTTATATTTACAACTTAAATCTCATATGAAACATATTGCACTTGAGTAACTATGTATTATGAAAAATGTCTGAAGTATCAATCTAATACAACCTTGTGTAACCTGTGTTTTTTTTGGGTACAAAAGAAGGTTTAAAGACAAAGAGAAAAATAAACAAAAACAATTAACAAACAATTCTAATAAATTTAAGGAAGAGACTCCAAAATTATCACTAACTAAGATGATCTTCAATTTATCCGACGGGAGAGCTGGGAGAATGAATAACTCAATGTTGTTTAATGTAAGACTATAATCGGCTAGCTAATCTGCATAATGATTTCTTTCACGCCATGTGTGGTTGAATTTGACATGTCAATCCTGCCGAGTCATCTTTCTGATTCTACGAACTAAGATTGAAAAAATGTGGTCATTCATTTGCTCTTCACATATCATATCTATCAAGACTTTGAACTCACTATCGACCACTAAGTTTGTAATCTTCTTTTGCCAAGCTAACTCCAACTCATGCAACATTGCTCACATATTATCAGTGAGAGCATTACACATACCAATTTTCCGAGCATACTCCCTAATCCAATTTCCAGAAGAATCCCAAAAAATACCTCCACATCCAACAATGGATGTAGAACTCTTGTAAGTACCATCACAATTGAGCTTGATCCAATTGCTATTTGGTCAGATTCAGCAGACATGCAACATATCTGGTCTCAACAGATGTACATTCCTCTTCACACAGTTTCCATTCTCGATCTTTTTCACAAGATACATGATTGTTTCAGTTGGGTTAATAAGCCATTGAAATCCTTCTTCAAAAATTGTTTTATTCTTGTGTTTCCACATGTACCAACACGATATCATAAAGATAGACTGCCACTGAGCTATCTGATACTCTACAATATTCTCTCTAAGATTGTAAAATATCCAATCCCTGCAAGAAAAAAAAAAGTAAAAATGGGTAATTTTGTTAGTAAAAAAGTTAAGATGGACCACCAATATTCTTCCAACCACTCAGATGCCTTTGAAGCTGCTTAGTGATATGTCGAAACCATAATGTATAATGTTTTCTCCAAGATACTTTCCCAAGTTCAGAGCTTCTCTGAACCCCGCATGTTGCATAATCTCCTATCAAAGTTGAGGATCGACATTAGCTGAGAAATAAATTGGAGTCTTCTCAACATTGATTTTTTGGGTCGTGTCTTGATAATAATTCAGAGCAATATGTGATGCAGTAAGCTTGCTCTATAGTGGCATATGCAAACAGTAGAAGGTCATGTGCAAAAAGAAGGTGAAACACTTTAGGTCCCGCACACCCTGCACGCATAGGCTTCCAATAACTCTGAATCAACCTGGTCAACGATAATATGCAACATACCATCCATACAAATAAGGAGAAAGGGGGTCACCTTGTCGAATACCTCTAGACGGGGAAAAACTATCAAGCTTATCCCTATTCCATAAAATTTTGAAAGACGAAGTAGAAATACAATGATAAATTAAATTAATTAACTCCTCAAGAACCTTACAATCCCGAAGACATTGAGTAACAAAATTCCAATTTAGTTTGTCATAGTCCTTCTCCTAATCGATCTTCATTAAAATAAAGACCTTTTGACTCTTCATTCTTTCATTGCATGAACCATCTCTATAATAATATTATGATTAATATTCCTCCCAGGGATAAAGTTTGATTGATACGGAGAGATGATGTTATTCAACAAAGGTTTCATACGGTTTACCATAATTTTAGTAACCAATTTAAGAATCACATTGCAAAGAGAAATAGGACGAAACTGTGTGAGAAACTTCGGTTGGTCAATCTTTGGAATGAGTACCAAAAGAGTATTGTTAGTCGAGCTAATCTGAGAGGGAACATTTCAGACATTGCTAACAAATTGGTATAAAGACGGAGCTAGAATGTCCCAATAATGCTTGTAGAATAGAGTTGGAAAACCATCCTCCCATGGGGCTTTGTAGGGACTCATATCAAACAAAGCCTTTTGGATCTCAACCATAGAAGGCACAGAGCGCAAACTTACTTGATGATTCTCCAGATGCGTTGGGTAAAAGGAAAATGATACAATGAGCTCCCTGATCTCTTGATCTTCATGAAAAAGATTAGAAAAATGTCGCATAGCCATATCCTTTAACTTCGCAGCGTCAAACTCCCATCTCTAAGCGCCATGATTTTATTCTTTCTTCTATGCACGATTGTCTTAAAATAATAATATTTTGTGTTCTTATCATCATCAGTGATCCACTTACCTTTGGACTTTTGAACCAATGACATTCTTCGTGATAAAGAGTTTGAGCCAACTCATCTTAGAGATCAAATTCAAGCGTATCAAGGTATCTATTGTACCCATAATGAAAGATATTTTGAATACCATTTACCTAGCTATGATTTCCTTCTTACATTTTAAGATGTTTCCAAAAATGTATTTGTTCCCCTAGCTATGATTTCCTTCATACCTTCCAACAAAAAAATTAAATTTCCTCCATAAATCCACTTCTCTCTTATCCAACAGTTAAAATTATCATGCATTATCCAAGCCACTTTAAATCTGAAGGGATGGTTGAGGGTCTAGAAGGCTCCCCTGAAGCATAAGAGTCATAGGATGATGGTTAGACTGGACACGAGGCAAAACTGTAGCAACTCCTTCTAGAAAATTGAGTCGCCAATCGACTTTACAAAAAAAATGATCAAGCTTTTTGATAATACGGTCTCTTCCCTCCCACCGGGGTCCTTTCTAAGTGAATTTAGAACCTACAGTGGCCACTTCCATCGCTCAATACATTTAGACATGTTGACCCGAGCGCCTCCTTTTTGCTCCTCGCGTCCTGAAATTTCATTTAAATCCCCTAATATCATCCAGGGCGACACGATGTTAGCAGCTAAATTTTTTAACAGGTGCTAGGACTAGCATACAACACAGTTAACAGTGAGTTTTGAGAAACCCCATATCTAATTTTAACATGGAGAAAATGTTGATTTTCCTGAACCAGAGTAATATGTATGTCGTCTTTGTTCCACATCAACCAAATACCTCAAGCGAAACCACTAGTTTTGATCCTCAAATTCTTGCGCAAACCAAGTCTTTTTTTTATTGTATTAGTGGTTTTAACACCACTATACCTAGTTTCTTGGAGAGGAACCATATCCACTTTAAACAGCCTACAATAATTTTTGAGTGCTCTACCGAAATTCTTTCCTTGAGCACCCCTGCAAATCGAAGATAAAATAACCATTAAAACAATAAAATTAAAGGTAAAAGGTAAATATATTCTACTCATGTTAAAGGATTTGTATATGGGACTCCGTCTCCAAATTTGTGATGTCTTTGTCCATTCCTTGCGTGTGAGGAATATCACAAATATCACAAGTGTTAAATTGAGTTGGTTCTGCATTATGTAGCTTCAAACTATGCTTTAAGTTGTTAGCTAAGATTGGTGCATTGATTTCCACTACTGCAACAGGCCCATAATCATAGGTTAGCGGAACATGCATTGTCATATTTCTAATGGGATGGTTTGCAAGATTTATGTTTAGGTTTATTGGTTGAAATTTAATTTTTTTCAACTCTATTTCTAACTTGGGAAACTGTGTAACCTTCTTTATAGGTGTCAATTGATCCCAATTTTTTGTGGGTTCCATTTGTAGCCTCAAAAGCATATAAGTTGTCATTAGTAGCATTTTCCAATCTAAATCTTTTTTTCTTCCATGTTTTTGGAATGTGGAAGGTACTTGTTTTCCCCCTTCTTTATTGGTATCTTTTCTAAAATTATCATACACCTTTTGAAGAGAGTCAAATTTATTATTTACTTTATTTTATCGACCATTTCTCTTGCCACCAAAAATAGAATTCTACCGTTTTTTACATTGCAGAGTAATCCAATCACCATGTAGCAAATCATCTTGATTTCCTCCAAGAATTTCGCTTGTATCCTTTCCACTAGCGGCATCCATTTATGGAGCATTTGGATCTGGTTGTTGTAGTTCGCCATTGTTGTTTTCCACCACCGCCTTTGTACCATCGTTGCATTGTTTTTATTCTCATTCTCATCACCATTATGTTTCAGCATACTTTCTTTTGTAGTAACCTTGCTCACACAATTCTATCACATGTGCCCATAACATCCACAGTTTGCACAGATAATATGAAGTCCTTCGTATTGAATAGTGTACCATTGATTGTTGATTTCCACCTTTCCAACCACAGGTTGATGCAGGTCTATTTCTTCGCAAATCCTAGCAAACCTTTCTCTTGCTACGTTGAGAGTATGTATGTCCACCTTCACCGGTTTCCCCACAACAATCGCAAGAGGCAAAAGAAAACTTTTATCATAGTAAACAATATTGAGGCTTGGAAATCTTATTCAACCCATTGTTTTATCGATGGTTGCACTTGTAGCATTGAACTCCGAAGTCCACCGATGTACTATGAGGTAGTGGCCGAAAATCATCCACAGACCACCGCTGATCACTATATTTTGGTCACCTGCACTATCAAACTTTGTCATGTAGTAACTTCTCCCTACATCCATTATTTCAAGTTCCCTTGTTAGCTTCCAAATGCTTTCCAATTTGGATTGCATAGTATCTTAGGATCAACATGAAACAGAGGTAGCAATTTGTTACCATTGACATGCTCCATTTTAACAAGCTTTTTTGTGATTAGATCTGTTTTGGCTCGAGCAACAACAATTTGTTTTTCCAGAACGAAAATAGATAGGTTCTTGTATGCTATCTTTCTTCACTTCTCCTCCACGATCTGAAGGTTCTTGCTGGTTACCACTTGTTTCTGGCGACAGTCGATATGCCGTATAGGAAAAGACCATTAAAACCCTAGCACATGTAAAAACCCTAACGCACGTTTCAATTGTGTAACATGTGTTAATCTACATATACAGTACTCGTTTTAATAGATCACACTTTTTTGATTAAATTCTGCGTAAACTCTATTATTTTTATAAGTTATATCTTTTTTACAGCATAAATCATCTTCTCTAAGTGAGATTTCATCTCTATTTTTTTTTTAGGATAAGTGAGAAGTGGGAGTTTCACATTTGATTTTCCAATTTGTACTTTTTGTTGTCATTAATTAATTATTTTTGTTAAAAAAATACACGGATATGGTAGCATAAGTATATTGTAATTATAAGTAATTATTAGTGGTTAATATATTACAATCCTACTCAAATATTTGATTTTCCATCAAAATAACCTCCAAAACATCATATTTTGCTCATTTCCAAATCTTAATCGAGAGGTAAGTGCTGATTTTTCTTCATTCTTATTTTCAATTTACATTTTTTTTTCTTGTGTTATCAGGCCTACCAGAAGGACCTTTCCGACTGGTAGAGTAGTTTTTGTCTTTTGGTCTATTAAGGTTTAGGGTTTTACATTAGTTAGTTTTAATTGGTTTAACTTTTCATTTGATTGTTTCAGTGATGGAGAGTACAAAAAGTCGATCACCTGATTTATAGAGTGAGGTGAAACAAGGTTGTGACATAGGTCAAAGTTTTCGGGCATAGCCACAGACATAAGAGGTGTAGATTGAGATGTCATCACCAACACCTGTTCAATCATTTCCGAGGAGGCTCGTGGATATGTCGTTGAACGAATACTCATATTTCTTATATCACGTGTCTTCTCATTTCAATTGTTTGTTGGTTTCTTTATACGCATCACTCTTTCGCAGCTCAATACAAATAAATTGTTTTCTTCAATTAGAATTATGATAAGACTTTGTAATTACTATTACAATCCTAAGTTAGCTCCCTCACATCGAATCAAATCCAACAAAGTTAACAAAAACCACTTTTTTCCAAAATATATCTACTTTTAAGCTTTGCCAATTTGTTTTTAATATATTACATCCTTTTTCCAAATTATATTTTGTAAGTGTGATTTTTCAACTAATTTTTTATTAATAGTGATGCAAATATGTCTGGTCAACAAAGACTTATGGTTTGATTTACGTCAACAAATTATATTTTGTATGTCTGAGTTTCCAACTGAATTTTTATTAATAGTGATGTAAATATGTTAAACTTGTCGACAAAGACTTATGGTCTAGATTACGTCAGATCCAAATCAGAATAATTTTTTTTAATAGACAAAGACTATGACTTTTTTTAAAAGTCTATTGAACTACAAAGAGTAGACTACCAAATACCTAAACATTAAACTCTTGTATTTTTCTTATATTTCAACTTTACCCTTAACTTTTTTTATATTGAATATTCGATCAAAAAATTATATTCTGAAAATTTCAAATATAAATATTCAGAATTTTGGGGTTTTAATTTTGAATAATTCTGAATTTCTTACACTTAAAAACATCCTATAAACATAATTAATTTTTTTTTTCTAAACAATGACTAGTTTATGGAATTTGTTTTCATTTTATTTTCTTGAAAAATAATGTTGAAGGTAAAATTTGAATCACATGTGTGAGTTAAAACTAAAACAAAGTTAACCATTACACCACCAAACAATTTCTTATATTTTTGTAAACAAGTTTTTTTTCTTTGAGAAAAATATAATAAATAATTAAATTGTAAATAACAAGTTATACATTAAACTTTACTAATTGGCCCCCTCATAGAGTCCTGCCAAGCCCCGTCGATGCTTTGATGTTCATAAAATGAATATAATATATTGACGCTTGGCGTGTCCACCTGGTAATATCAAATGCAACATTGATTTTTCAAAAATTGCAACATTTACGTTGCCATGTTTGAGGATCGAAACTGTTATGGTATTGGTACTTCATTTAAGCTTACACAGATTGGAGGCATGGTATTCCAGAGGTAAAGGAGACTGAGATTTGTGGAGTTCTGGTGACTTTACGATAGTTAGGTCAATTCAATGTTCCTAGTGTTCATTTGAAATCGATTGTGCTATGGTAGTGGACAGATTAAATGACAGAAGTAATAGTTGCAGTGAATTTAGTGACATGCTTAGAAGTTGTCAAGAAATCATCCAACAAAATAACAACTTTGTAGCTGGCTGTATTAGGCAATTGAGTGACTCACTCTTTAGTACAATCATCTCCTTTATTTGCTGGTCTCCAAGTTTTCAATTCTATTCCACGTTGTATTACTAACTGTACTGATAATTAATGAAATACAGCAAGTTTATTTCCCGTCAAAAATTTATGAAGGGCCAAATATAAGAATTGGGTAGAATAGCATTTTCTCTAAATTAACAAGAAATATTTTAAACTTGTAAAATAAATAGAAATGTTCTCAAGAGTTTTTTTAGTCAAAACATTGTTATATAGGTGTGATGTCATTAGCTTATTTTGCACTCAAATCAACATAAATAAATCTAACTGAAAAAACTTGGGAAAAGAACCCTGATATGTAAACTTTTTTGATTCAGAAGTTTATTATTTACTTATTGACCCCTGAAATTTAAAGTCATCAAAAAAGTTTAGCATGAACAAGCTGAAGAAGATTACAAGCTTAAATCCCATTGCCATTAATATTTAGGACCTACAGTGTGTTGAAACGAAAGCAGGAAAAATGGTCAGGGTTAAACGATTGCGAGCTTCTTTTCTTCACCCAAATCTTCTCTAAAGCCTCTCCATCTTTGTCCAAATTGGTCAATCCAGATGCGTATTTTATATGTCTGAATTGACCAATCTAGACATATATTTGAGCTCATAAGGGGACAGGAGAAGAAACTCACTACACAATTTTACCACTCAGGGCCCAAATGGAGTAATAAAGGCAGCGATTCCATCAAATCATAAAAAAGTTCGTGAGCATACATTCACAGAATTTGGGACATGCAGACACATATAATCCCTTAGATGCAAAGGCTCGATTTAACAAAATCTAATATGCTTGAAATAGAAAATTTAAACACTCACGATCAAACCAACTTCCTGTGTGACTTAGATAATAAGGCACAAACTGATAGTCACACTAGAACAAAAGCTTCTACCAATACAGACATGGCGTACGCACAAACCAATAGTCGTAGTATAAATAGTAAACAAATTTTTCTTCCCCTGTTCGCAGGTAGAAACAAGCTAACCTACATCTCTCCCCTAGATCCACGAGCATATCTCCTGTCGGGGCTATAAGGAGAATGAGGAATGGACCTAGACCTCTCCCTCCTAGACCTCCCACCATAGGGTGAACGTTGTGGTGAATGATCATGGCCCCCGCGGTATGGTGAATGCCTTGGAGACCTACGATATGAATAATCAACCCGACCTGAACCACCACGATTCCTTCCTCGGTCACCACGATGATCACCACGATAGTCACCACGGTGGTCGGCACGATAGTCACCACGGTGGTCGCCACGATAGTCACCACGTTGGTCGCCCCGATGGTCGCCACGTTGGCCTTGAAAAAAAAAACAGAAGAGATTTCAGTAAATGAAGCTTGTAAAATGCAAAAAGAACATATTCACCATTGAGGATAGATGTCTATCAAGTCCAACTTACCATAATCTCTAGTATTTTTCAGCCCAAGATAGTGCCCTGGTGTTGGAGTTCTTGCACGCTTTCTTCGTGACTGAAACAATACAGGAGCTCAATCCATAGTGCTTTCTTGATATAAAACATAAATAAAAAGAATACAGCAGAAAGCAAGTAAACTCTCGTGAGTTGTGACATGTTTCTTGTCTTTATATGTTCTACGAAGTAACATTAAGTTATATTAATAGAATCTTTTAAAAGAAATTTCATCAAGGATTCTAGGTAAAAAGGTCAGCTTCTAAGAAAAGGGAGGAAAAATTCATATCCACACATATGATTAATGCTAGGTGTGAGATACCATAAAAAGCCTGATTATAAAGTTGTTGAAAATGTCCGTTGTTTAGTTGAGAGTTGAAAGTGAATGCTGAGGTTGTAAGGTTGATGGGCAATAAAGTTGCTATGTTTAGTTGATCAGTCGCATTTGATTAGCTGTTTAAGCTTGCCATTGATCAAGCAGGTTCACTAGATTTGCATCGATGAACTGATCATCTCTGATTGTTGCCAACATAGCTGATGCAATGTAAAGTTGAGAGTTTGAAGTGAAAACTGAGGTTGTAAGGTTGATGACCACAACATAGTTGCTATGTTTAGTTGATCAGTTGCATTTGATTAGCTGTTTAAGCTTGCCATTGATCAAGCAGTTTCAATCAATTGCATGGATGAACTGATTTTCTCTGATTGTTGCCAACATAACTGATGCAATGTAGTCTGAATATAACCAGAGAACCTTCAAGTTAAGAAAAAAGAGAAGTACATTTGTTTAATCAACCACTATCAAAAGCGTAAACACATTACCCGCTCTACAGTGATGTAACGGCCCTCTAAAACTGATTGATTGAGATACTTAATACAACGCTCAGCATCCTCAGGGGAATCCATTGTAACAAAAGCAAAACCACGAGAAATTCGGGTGCGTGGCTCCACCACAAGAAAACATGAAGCAACCTACAAAAGAAAACAACCATTGAATATAATTTTTCCAGAATCAGTGGCTCACTAGAGGGCCAAACTATAAATATTCAGTAATAAAATTGAATAGAAAACTAATATGCTACTATTCACCTTTCCCTCCTTGGAAAAATGCTCCTCTAGGTCCCGGTCAGTGACCCTTGAAGATAGACCAGTAACATATAGTGTATTACCAGGATTTGTAGCATTGGCCCTGCAATATAATTGAAAACATGAGAAGTTAATACTTAATAGGATATCAATAGAGCAAAGTTAGCACAAAACACATCTATCCCTTTGAGAAATACTGAGTTAAAACTTAAAAAGTATGGCTGTCAGGCAAAGTATCCCGACAGGATTATCAACCAAAATTGAAAAGGACCAACCTTTCAGGACTTCGAGACCTTGATCTGGAGAAAAAAAAGACCAGCCATTCCATAAAGTGATGACAGTAAGAGAAGACAAAAAAGTTAAAAGTGTTAGACACTGAGCTAGAGAAGTCAAATTTTTCAAGAAAAAAAAAAAGGAATCTTTAAAGCTGAACCATTTGTTGCTATTAACCTGCCACGGCTTCTTGAATTGGATCTTGGCCTTTGCCTTGGTACAGACCTCGACCTTGACCTCGATCTAGACCTCGATTGAGCTTTCCAGGGTGAAGGGGACCTAGAATTCCTAATATACCATTATACGCAAAGAGAAAATAGCTTCACTGTGAGTTGAACTCAAAACAAATTATGTGTATGTATAACTTCATAAACGCAGAATCTCACACTAAAAAAAGCCACTTTCCATCAAGCAACACAAATCTAGTTAAAAAATTATGATAAATAAATCGTCTCAACAGTGTTAATCAAAATTATCAATTTCTAATCAAGCTGCTAAACAGCACGAGAAGCTAGGCATCCCTTAAAATGTTGAAGAAACTACATTTCCCAGTAAACAAATTGAATCAATAAATTATACCTATACGACTAGAACCCTAAAAATTTGTATAAAAATATGTTCCAATTAAACATGAAAGCATCAACGCGAGAATAAATGAATAATAGAGACAATTATAATTACTATTATTAAGAGATTCTATAGGGATACCTTCGAGGGGGAGAATCAGCCTACAAAACGAAACATAGAGAAAAGTTAGATAGAGTTGGAGGCGAAACTCAGAAGAAGAGAAGAGAAACGCTTTGAGATTGGAGAAAGAGAACTTGCCATTTTGAAGAGTAAAACGAAGTATTAGGGTTTTGGTATAGAATGAGTTATTCAGATCAGATCCCCACACTTGTGTTTTTGAAGTGAGCCGTTGTTTGCGAAGGGGATGGAAGTACTATTTTTGGGTGATTCAATATGACAGTTAGGGTTGCTTATCGGATGGCTTCCCTTTTATAGACTCAAAAATGAGATTAATTTCCATAATTTTTTTTTTTTACAATGCTATTAACAAATTATTTGGTGATGTTATCTGATGAGTTTAATAAATAAAAGTTATGTATTTAATTTAAAATTATTGTCATTATTGTTATTTTAAATTATAAGTTATAATTATGTGATAAAATGATATTATTAATGGTCTTTAATTAGTATTCGAGTTGTGAGTTTTATCACATATTTAAAGTAGAATTTAGTCAACACATCAAAATAAGAGTAGGGTTTTCATTAATTTAAACCATGGATATAAAATTGGTAGGATAAATGTGAATGTCACATTTTCTAAATATTTAGAGTTAACATTTTGGGTTGAGAATTAAGTGAAAAACTAATATGATTAATGAAATTCAAGTTAAAGGATCAAATTTGAACAAAAAAGAATTAAATGACTAAAGTAAAATTGCAAAATAAATTAAAAGACTAAATACATAGTTTAATAAATAAAAAATAAAATTAAATATATGTTAAAATCTAGGTAAAACTACTCTTTGGATTTTCTTAACTTAATTCATAGTAATAATTCAGACGTTTATCTTTTTTTTTTATATAATTTTAATTTGATC
>JBBPBP010000004.1:15987098-16020942 GCA_037974735.1 Cicer chorassanicum
TAATCTCTTATATCTTAAAATATCAACAACGTTATTTTTTTTTTATAGAAATCTAGAAAATTCATCATTATTTTCAAACAAAACTCAGAAAATTATTAATTATCTTCAACAAAATTCATATTTTCATTAAATTCATAATTCGTATTTTTATATCCAACAACAAGAATAATATCAAATAAAAAACTCACATTTTAATATTTAGGTTAGCAATTTAATTTAGAGAATGATAGAAAGAAAAAGAAGATATTGTCTTGGTGATTTGAAGATCAAATATTAGAGTGTGAGTTATTTATGTGATGGATTAATGTTGTTGGAGATGAAAATATAAGTTTATTTAAAAATTTGAGTTATAAACTTGATGCAAATGTGAATTTTGTTGAAGATGATCAGTAATTTTATGAGTTTTGTTTGAAGATAATGATGAATTTTCTGAATTTCTATAAAAAAAATAATATTATTGACATTTTAAAACATAAAAGATTAAATTATTATTTAAGATTAAATTAAAAAAATAAAATATTGAATTATTATCTAAAATTAAACTAAGACACCGCGATAGGTATTTTGTCTAAAAATTAATTGTTATTTAGATAAGAAGAAATTAAAAAATAAAAAACAATTTAAAGAGCAATTTCGAATTTTAAAAAATATTACTACACCAATCACAAAGACATCTATTTAACAAGGAATCTTCTCATTCCGTTTATTAAACCAACACAAACTATTTTTTCAAACGCCCAAGGCTTGATTTTTTAACGTATATTTTCAATTAATGAAATAATGTCTTATTTCTATGTGTGCACTCAAATGTTGTTGTGGGGACTAAGTATTTTCCTCGTTCCCTTTATCATACAATACAATGTGCACCAAAACATGATTTTAGTTCCGGCACTAATTTACAACATCACTTTCACATCCAAATTCTACTGAAGAGCTTCCACACACCTCAATGAGTTCCAATGCGCGGTGTATCTCAAAGACTGCACCAATTTTTGGGACCAAAAAAACCTCACAAAACCTCATTTCATTACACCGACCTACTACACCTTTGCAAAACCGTCGATTCCATTAAAAAAACCCACGCCCAAGTCATCATCGGAGGCCACGAACAAGACCCATTTATCGCCGCTAAACTAATCGACAAATACGCACAGATTAGTAATGGCGGCTCCAATGTTAAACACGCACGCAAGGTGTTCGACAAATTGTCCCATAGAGACGTTTTCTGTTGGAACGTTGTCATCAAGGGTTACGCCAATATGGGTCCTTTCGCGGAAGCATTAAACGTTTATGATGAGATGCGTTTGAGTGGTACTACTCTGAATCGCTACACTTACCCTTTTGTGCTTAAGGCTTGTGGTGCTGAGAGAGCTTTTTTAAAGGGTAGAATCATTCATGGGCATGCGGTGAAGTGTGGATTGGACTTTGATCTGTTCGTTGGTAATGCCTTTGTTGCATTTTATGCTAAGTGTCAGGAGGTTGAAGTGTCGCGGAAAGTGTTTGATGAAATGCCTGAAAGAGATATTGTTAGTTGGAATTCAATGATTTCAGGATATATTGCAAATGGGTATGTGGATGATGCTGTAATGATATTCTTTGATATGTTGAGGGATGATGATATAGGTTTTCCTGATAATGCCACCCTTGTAACTGTTCTTCCAGCATTTGCTGAGAAAGCGGATATTCATGCAGGATATTGGATTCATTGTTATATTGTCAAGACAGGGATGAAACTTGATCCTGCTGTTGGTTGTGGTCTTATAACATTGTACTCAAATTGTGGCTATATAAGCATGGCAAGAGCCATTTTTGACCAGATATCTGATAGAAATGTCATCGTGTGGAATGCAATTATTAGGTGTTATGGGATGCATGGTTTTGCTCAGGAGGCTCTCGGTATGTTCCAGCGTTTGGTTGAGTCTGGTTTGCATCCGGACGGCATTGTGTTTCTGTGTCTGTTGTCGGCTTGCAGTCATGCAGGTATGCATGCACAGGGCTGGCAACTTTTTCAGACCATGGAAACTTATGGTGTTGTGAAAAGTGAGGCTCATTATGCTTGCATGGTGGATCTTTTGGGAAGAGCTGGTGATCTTGAAAAAGCAGTGGAGTTTATTCAATCTATGCCTGTCCAACCAGGGAAAAATGTTTATGGTGCCTTGTTGGGTGCTTGTAGAATTCACAAAAATTTGGAACTTGCTGAATTGGCTGCAGAGAAGTTGTTTGTTTTGGACCCTAACAACGCTGGGCGTTATGTAATTCTAGCGCAGATGTACGAAGATGCAGGTCGGTGGCAGGATGCAGCCAGAGTGAGGAAAGTAATCAGGGAGAAAGAAATCAAGAAGCCAATTGGTTATAGCTCTGTAGAACTGGAATCAGGTCATAAAAAATTTGGGGTAAATGATGAGACTCATCCATTTACAACACAGATTTTTGAGACATTGGTAAGCTTAGATAAGATAATGGGTATAGAAGCTCGCACACGATGTGATGCCATTTTGTAGGAACTAGGAATTTGGAAATGGTGGACAAATAAATACACCATCTAATTGTTTTGAATAACTGATACTAGTTTTCTAGAATTGATAGTCGTGTCTTCGTCCTTCAAGATGATCACGAATCTGCTCAAGCTGCACTGTGCAATGAATTAACTGATATTGTTAATTATATAGTTGAGGAGTCTCTTAGGACAGATACCAATGGTTAGACTTCATTAAGCTAGTTTCATTATGCTAAAATTACAATTATGAATGATAGATTCAACTTCCAGACAAGATTGAAGCTTATGAAAATTTACATATGCTTGAAGGGATAAATAGAAAAAGGTTCAGTTCATTTGAAACTTGTAATTATCTCAAGATCACCATGACTGTTGTTGTAAATTAAATTTGATGCTGTTTTTGAAGACGACCAAATACCACAATTGAAGTGGTGATCGATGATTTTGATTTGGACAGTGGATAATACAAATCTTGAACCCAAACAGATCAACATTTTGAATACACCATCATTTTAGTTGCGGCATTACTTGCATTATACAGTATATCTCCTCATGCAGTAGAAGAAAGGGTAACTACAAAAATGAATTTCTATACTGCTGTCTATGTTTTACTTCTCTATCTGATTAAAGCTTGCTTACTCTGCTTTTTTCCTTTTGTTATGTTATAGCCTAGAATAATAGAATGCAAATGGATGAAAATGATTGAGAATAATGTTTCCTTGTTATGATGATTTATGGAAGATAAAATAGATGAATGGTAAACGTGTAAATTTAAGCTTTCAAGATAGTCCTAGTTGATCACTAATTCGGCAATCCATATTAAGGGACAAAAAATAACTTAAAATCATACACTAAATCAAGTCCACTTAGAATTTTTTTCCTGACTACATAAAACAGAACTTAGTTGTTTATTTATATATACTAAGCATATCACACTCTGCATTTTGCTCAGAAAATAGATCAACATTTTTTTTCCTCCAATATTAACTTCACATTCACAATACAACCATCATAAGTATCACAACACCAACTCTCGCTTACATTCTTTTTCCACACATTCTACATAACCGTGATTCACTTTTCTATTAAATTTATGTTTGGAATCACGGTGAATTTTAGAAACTGAAATTTTGTTGAATATCTAAAGTGTGGTTTTTGTCAACATTTCAGTGACATCCGATAATTCTATTGAATTTCCGTGAATCTAAACATGAACCAATACTAGTATAAAAGTAACATTCACCCCTTTGCAGGTGTAGCATCTAAATCTGACAATGAACCTCTACCACTTACAAATTTCTTCGTTGTATCCTATGACGGTGTTATCCGTGTAGACTGCATCTCCAAAACAAAATCATTCCTACTTTGTGTTGGATCCTAACAACTACTTCCCTTGAAAACCCAAAGTAGAACTTTCTTCTTTTCTTATGACAAGTAAAAGAACCACTCTTTTTGTTGAAGACCGGTGAACCCTTTTGGTCTTTCTTTTTTTCTTGCACTTCACTTGACCCATGCAAGAAACCTTAGGAGAGGATGAACCTCTACATCTTACAATGAACCTCTACCACTTACAAATTTCTTCGTTGTATTCTACGACGGTGTTATCCGTGTAGATTCCGTCTCCAAAACAAAATCTTTCTTATTATGTGTTGGACCCTCACAACTACTTCCCTGGTGAACACTTTTGGCCTTTTTTTTTCTTCTTGAACTTCACTTGACCTATTCAAAAAAACCTTAGGATAGGACGGTTCTCATGAACTAAAGCTTTGCTTCTATGCTTTCTTCATGCTTCCTTTGAAATTATTGATAACCCTTTTGTGCGGATGATCGACAACCTTTGGTTGTAACCAATAAAAAAAACCTCGTGGCTTTGCACGAAAAGTACGGGATTGTATTAATTTGATAATTCAACAGGATTGATAGTTTGTCCTCTTTTTTTCTAAAAAAAAAAAATTGGGGAATGGAGAAATTTTTATTAATTAAAGTAGTACTAATGACTATTTTACAACTCTTTCCGAAGGAATTAAACTCCGTGACTTAAGTTACAATGTTAATTATTATCAACGAGCTTACACCTAAGTATTAAATTGATAGTATGTCCTCTAAGTTGTATTAATTTGATAGTTTGGCAAGGTTGATAGTAGGTCCTTGTTAGAGTGCAATATGTTTCTTTTAAAATTTAACTTCTAAATATGAATAACCTTAATTTATTATGCCCTTGTTAGAGTGTAAACTTATGCATAATTTTAAATATGAATAACAAAATTACAGAGGCAAAATTTATTAAAGTTCAATTTCATCAATGACAAACTTATCTAATGTATGATAATGATTTTGAAATTTTTATCAATGAAAATTTGTTCAATGATGATAGTTCAATTTCATCAGTAACAAACTTATCTTGTGTATGATAATGATTTTGAAATTTTTATCATTGACAACTTGTCCCGTGTATGATAGTTTTATCTAATAAGTGACAAACTTATCCCGTGTTTGATAATAATTTTGAAATTTTTTATCAATGGGAACCTATTTCGTGTATGATAGTTCAATATCAGAAGTAACAACTTATCCCAAATGATAGTTATCTTGAAATTTTTGTCAGTGAGAACTTGTCATGTGTATGGTACCTAAATCTCATTTATGATAATTATTTTGATTTTTTTTTCCAGGGATATTTTGTCTCGTGCATGATAGATCTACATCATAAGTGACAACTTGTCTAGTGTATGATAGTTGTTTTGAAACTTTCATAGGTAAAAGTTTATCTCGTGTATGACAGTTATTTTGAAATATTTATTAGTGAGAATTTGTTTCGTGCATGATCACTCAATCGCATAAGTGACAATTTATCATGTTTATCATAGTTATTTTAGAATTTTTATCAGTGAGAACTGAGAACTTGTCTCATGTATGATAGTTCAATCTCATCAGTGACAATTTGTCTCATGGTTGATAATTATTTTAAAAATTTATCAACGAGAACTTGTTACGTGTATGATAGTTATATTAAAAAGTTTGTCAATAAGAATTTATCTCGTATATGATAGTTATATTGAAATTTTTACCAGTAAGCATCTCGTTTATGATAGTTCAGTCTAATGCTACTGAAGAGTCTTGATATAATTTCCGTCAAAGAGACAAAAAAACTGAATGATATGAAGATTTTTTTATCACTTTTTTCTTTCTATCCTGGATTAGGTTTATGTCCCACAATTGTTTTCCTTTCTTTTTAATGAATTTTTAACATAAAAAAAATTCTCATAAGTGATAACTTATTTGTGTATGACAATTATTTTGACATTTTTGTGCATGTACCATAGTTTAAATTAGAAATTAAAATTAATTTTTCCTTTATTTTCATCTCTCTAATGTATAATTTTTTTCTTTTGATCCCTATAACTATGTTTTGTTTTGATTTAAAGAAAAAATAACTCAATTAAGGAAAAAAAATTGAAAAAAGAAAGAGTTTTTGTACATTAACCTGACAGGTCAACCCGTCATGTCCCATTTTATTAACACGTTAAGCAGAACATGCCAACTTAAGTGGTAGAATCTAAAACTTTAACCTGCTCCACCTAAAATAACGGATAAAGGATTAACTTGTTGGACTCAACCCATTTTGTCATCCCTAATTTTGAATTACTTTTAAACATTCTCTTTGGTGTATCATGGTAGAATTTTCTCTATTGTTATTAAAAAATAAATACATACTCTGGTTTTTATCATTTCCAACAAGGGTGCATAGTTTGATTGTGGTTATGTATTTGATTAAGACTCGAACCAAAAGCTTAGTCAATGAAAAAACTGTTATATCAACAAAAATTGACGTATAGATAAGAGGAAATATTCTCTAAACAGGACACCTTATAAATAACAACAACAACAATATATCTATACTTTTACTCCATAAAGATATATTTATATTCTTTATTAATCAACAACTATTTAACATTTTTTTCTAATTCTTTTTATAAGAGACAATTGAATTAACAAAAATTAATGTATTTTGTTCATGTTATGGACCAATATATAAACTTTCTTTGATTCAATTATTTTTTATAAAAAAGACCGGGAAGTATACTACCATAATATGTTTTAGGATTTTCATATTAAGTTGCTACAACAAGGATATGTTTTAGGATATATATTCTCGGTGATTGCCTTACCATTGTGTTTCATTAATTTTTGGCGTCTATGTTTGTTTCTTGATTGTCTTAGTTTGGTGTGCTTTAGAAAAAATATTACAGCTCTAATGTTTCTAAAGTTTGCTATTATTAGATCTATAGTTGAGTACCTACTATTGGTTGTGCTTGAAGCAGCAAAGAAACGTTATCTTAATGAGTTTGATAAGGTTGTCAAAAGTTCATCATTTAATCAACACTTAATATATAACATCACATAGATTAGAACAACAAGTGTTTGGACACATCTTCACCCAAAATATGAAATATTTGATATATGATTCTTCTCTAACTTTTATGTCACTGGACACATTTCTATCAAATATATATAGGATATATATTATTAACACTTGACACTCAAACAATAGCAACAATTATTCCACATTTTTATCGATAGGAGTAATTGAATGTCTTTGGCGAGAGATGGGAATTGCTGAAGTTATTTGTAGATGAAGAGAGAGTCGCATTTTTTCTCCATCACCCCATAAAACATAAGCTTCTTCACCATGAACAGCATCATCACCAACCTCAAGGTCTTCTTCTTGCATCCTAAGATCCATAATGTGACTTACAAGAATACAAATGAGGCTTGTCACAACAACATTCCAAAGAGTAATAAAAGTTGCTCCTAGTAATTGGTACAATATTTGCCTAATTCCATGGCCCATATTTCCATCAAAATAGCTATAGAATAAGCCAGGCCCATAAGGCATTTCAGGCCCATAGAGTATCCTTAAAAGTTTGGGCTTGGCAAACACACCGGAAAGAATTCCTCCAAGAATACCAGCTACGGCATGAGTGTGAAAGACTCCTAATGTATCATCCACACTTTGAAAGAATGAAGATTTTTTGTGTAACACCATCATTGTGTACCATGGAATTGAACCAGACAAAGCTCCCATCAATATTGCTGCCCATGGATCCACCAACCCTTTTCACATACACACATCAAATTCATTTTTAAATGTTACTTTATAAATATGATTTAAATATAAAATATTCAACCACCATTTTAATAGTGATTAATTTTCATCGGAGAATTATTTTGATCAATTAAGTTTCTTTTATCCGTAAAAGTTGGAGATCAATCTCTAACCATTTATTTAGCGTGTTTGAACCAATCTTACCACTCATACCAATCACACAATGTTGGTTTTAAAAAGTTTTTTATATGTAGTTATAATAATGTTAACACCGTTTAATAAAAACATTCAAGATATTAAAACAATTTATGTCACCGAAAATATTACTGGGTTGAGTCGCGGACTAAGTCGCTCTCTTTAAAACGTTTCGAGGCACTGCCTAAATTGTGCAAGGAAGACTATCAACCACGAAGTCCCTAGGATAAAACAACCCATATACATTGTATCGGAGTTGCACCGTAGAAAACCGTTCTAGAATTACACCTCAATATGGCATTCGAATGACTGTCACTCGTAATATGGCACTAAGACCACTCGAAAGAAAGAGAAGAAAAAAGTAAGAAAGGAGAAGAAGAGAGAAAAGTGCGCAATCCATTAGGTCTGATACACCACACGTGCGCTCTAATTGACCACAAAACGTCCGCTCCAATTCGGTTGACTACCAAAACTTGCGCTCCAAACTTAGGGTCTTGACTGGATCAAATATTTAATGTAGACTCGGTGGATGACAATTACGAATTTAATGTAACAATAAGAGATAAAAACACAATCATTTTTTTAAAATTATTAATTTTTCATATACTAAAAATAGTACACCACTTAGCCAAAGTCGGCCGGACGGCAGCGCGCGCGTGTGTGGTTGTCACTAAGTTCCATACCTCCACTTTATATACACTACTAGTGTGTGATATCCCTCATATATGGGACTTCTTTATTTTTTCAATTCACAACAACACTAGCTCTCTCATTAATGTCATCATTATTTCCAACAATTTTCCATTAATATCATCATCATTTCCAAGACTTCAACTTATAATTTTCTCAAATTCATTTGAATAAGAAGTTTTCACAAACAAATCATACCCCAACTATGGTATAGACAACTATTATGATTTTGTGGTGGGATTGATAAAATCATGATGGCTTGTTGTGATTTTTGTCTATTTTACCGCAAAAGCAAAATGTATTTATGTTAACCACTATGAAACGTAAATATTAACACTAATATTCAACACGACACTAATATATTTGACATTATTATTTAATTTTAAAAATTAAATTAATTTAATATAATGAATATATCGGTGTAATGTGAGAAGTATTTAACGTGTGGCTTATGTGAGGTTTAATTACCTGCACCTGGAGTGATGCAAACGAGGCCAGTGATCATTCCTTGAACAGAACCAATGACTGAGCCCTTATGGTATACAACCATATCTAGTGCAAGCCAAACAAGTAGGCTTGTGGCAGTGCATAGATGTGTATTGAAGATTGCCAATGATGTAATCTCTCCAACTTGAAATGGTGCTCCACCATTAAAACCTGTCCAACCCATCCATAACAACCCTGCACCTCCAAGCATGTGTGCTATGTTATTTGGTGGAAAATTTTGCCTATCTTCTGAACTTCTTGGACCCACCTACCATTCATCAACATTAATTAGGTTTTAATTGAATGGGGACTCTTCAAAATGTTCAACAAAATATTACCTAAATAAGATGTTAGGAATTATTCTCATGTTTTTAGAAAATATTAAGATGTCATCTTGTTTAGATGAATTACCTTATTATAATTTTCAATATGCACATTTTATATACATAGTACGTCATAATCTAATTTATTTGTTTGTTTTTGTCCTTGTAAGTAGACGTGGACTTAATAAATATAAAACATTAGTATAAAACTGGGTATATTTCAAAACATAAAAATAAAAAATATTAAATTACCCAATAAGCAGCTGTGAAACCAGCAACGCCAGATGATAGATGAATTACAAAGCCACCAGCATAATCAATTATTATAGTTTCAAGAAAGCCATTCCCCCATATAGTAAAAGCCCCCAACAGTGTAAGAAAATGTAAGCCACATAGGAACAAACAACATCCATGCATAAAAATTCATTCTCCCAAGTAAAGACCCTGCAAGCAACACAACAGTAATTGCAGCAAAAGCAAATTGATAGTAAACAAAGTCAGCCATTGGTAGATAATAATTTGTTGATGCTTGAGCAAGAAGAAATTTTTGTGTCAATGCAAAATTGGGCTTTCCAACAAAGGGTAGAAGTTTTGTCCCAAATGCCATTTGATGGGCCCATAAAACCCAACAAACTAACACGGCAGCAAATGCATATAGGGCCATGAAAGCTGAATTCACGGCCCATTTTTTCTTAACCATGCTGCCGTAGAGTATTACAAGCCCAGGAACAGTTTGAAGGCCCACTAATGTTGCTGCTGTTAGTTGCCATGCATTGTCGGCTTTGTTGTTCCAATCGGGTGATGATTCGGTTGGTAAAACTGAATCCGGAAAAGGGGAAACATATTTTGAAGAATTAAAATTCATAATGAAAATCACTAAGTTTTTCGGAAAATTTTCTAGTTGGTGGGGTGGTGTTTGGACTATATAGTGTAATTAATTTTGGACATAGTTCTAAAGCTATCTTTGGAATAATCACCTAAAGCTGTGGTTTCTTGTTGTGGTGGCTTGGACATTGTTTGATGATGCAATGAGATTCAATTGAAAATTCTATTATTATTATATTAAGATTTAACTTACACCATACTGTATCTCGTTAATGAATTAAATTATTGGATATGTTTGATTTTTATTAAAATTATGTCTAAAATTATTCACATAAATAATTGTAAGTAAAACTTTTTATTTTAAATACATTATTACCCACCTCATAGAATTTTAGTTTTTGTAACATGTGATTGAGACAAGACTTAGCAATTCATTTATATGATGATGCGATATTGTGATGGGCTTAGTTCTAATCGCTATATATCGTAATAAAATTGTGACGTTTAAACTTTGAATCGAAAAACTAAATATAAAATTTGAAATAAGTTTTTATTTAAACGAGCTTTCAATAGAGATTAGACAAATTATAGAGTTTTTTTAGTCTAACTACTTAATTAATCAAGCAAACTAGTATTGGCTTAAAGTTCATTGATGAGCCGGTTACTAATTTCCACGTACATTTCAGAATATTAATCAGTTAGAGCAAGCCAAATCAATGTTTTTTTAATGTACTTTATATGATTGGTTAAAATTCACACATATCTCACTAAATTATGTAAGTCTCATATGAATTTGATGAGACTCATGTGAATTTAATCAATAAAAAATTATGTTAAAAAATATGTGTTCAAGAGTATTTTGCTAGCATTATTCTACTTTATATTCGTGGTTTTTTTATGCTTGTAGTAGTTGGAATCATGACATAATTAGAGCTATGATTTGACTTGGTGAGCGAATCAGAGTGGAAGATTCTACTATAGATCAAATCTAGCGTTGTGAGTGACTTACACTTGAGCGGAAGATTGTTAGAACTCATGTGTAAATGGTTAGTCCCACATCGACTAGGAATGGAGGAAATAGTGGATATATAAGATATGTGACCCATTGCATTAAGGTTTTGGGTTGAGATTTAGTATCAAAGTCTCTTCAAAATCTTGGACGTTTAGCTCATTGATGCTGGCATGCTCCCATGGACTCCCAAACATTGAAAATGTTGGATATATAAGAGTAGTGACCATAAGGGTAAGAGTGTGATTGATTGTGAGAAGAAAAAAAGAAGAGAGAAATAGTGTGAGAAAACCATAAGGGTAAGAGTGTGATTGATTGTGAGAAGAAAAAAAGAAGAGAGAAATAGTGTGAGAAAGAGGTGAGAAACACACTACTAGAAAGCAAAAATTAGTGAGGAGGGAATTAGAGAGATATTTCATTTTTTTAGTTGCTAATTTTGTTTTTTCTAGCAGTGATAGAAGATAATTGATGTAATATTTGAAAAAAGAATGTGAAAAGAAATAAACAAGACATGAATGTTATATATTTTAAATTGACAGAAATATCTTTGTCGCAGTCTAAAATTTCGATTATTTCTTGAATTTAACGAAGTCACCACCAAAGTTTATTACAAAATAGGGAAAATATTGAGAAACTCTTAAAAATAAAAATGGTCTTTGAAACTAAATTTTGAGTTTGAGAGTCGATTATGCACAGCGAATGTATTATCACCCTACGACATCCGTTAAAATACGATTACTTATAATTAATTGTGCAAAATTAATATTAACTTAAATATATTTATTTCTCCTTATTATTAAATATAAATATCAATTATTTTTTTGAATGTGATTTTGAAATAAAAGTGTGCTTAAGAAAAAGAGGAAAAAAAAGATTTTTTTTATTAATTTGTTTGACAAGAGTGTGATCTTGCTTCTACGTATCTCCCGGTGCAATGGATAAATCAAAGCTATGTAGTTCTTGGATAGAAAATGCGGATGTGTTGACTGTTTTTAAAGAAATTGTGTTTTGTTGTTGATAAAAAAAAGTTGTTCTAACGGAAAAAGAATGAAATTGTTTTAATAATTATTAAAAAAAAAGTTTTAATACTATCAAGTTGTACAACTCGTGAGTCATAAACTCAATGAGTAAAAAGATGTCTTATCCAATTAATCCATTTAAGAATATTTTTTATTATTTTGATTATAAAATTGAGTTTTAAAGCCACCAAGTCTTAACAACTCAAAGATTAAAAATACATCGCATCTAATTAATCAAATTTAAAAGTTAATTTTAGATTAATTTATTTATAAAAATGAATTTTAGAACTATTTAAAAGTTAACATTTGTTAAAAAAACTTAATAAATAAAAAAAGTTGGATGTGTGTTAAAAATGAATATTAGACTCATAGAGTAAAAAAACAAATGGGCTTGGAACCCAGAACCTAACTTTAATATATAATTAAAAAGGAAAAGAAAAGAAAATATTAAACAAAGCAAAGTAACCCTAAAAGTAGAAACATAACATAAAAGAAAAAAAGGGGTGGGGGCTAGAAACAAATTCAATAGAGAGAAAAGTGAGTTTCATTGTTAAGAGTGAGAGAGAACAAGCACCAAAGAAAATGTCCACAAAAGAAGAGTTGCATGCGGTGGTGGTTCGTCGGGGGTTGAGGTTGACGGTGGTGGCTGAGTGGACGCTCTGGCGATAGCGCTCGTGGTGGTAGTTCGCCGGAGGTCGAAGTTGAAGGACGTGGCTGTGTTGACGCTCTAACGGTGGTGGTTCATCGAAGGTCGATTTGATGATGGTTTCATAGGGGATTTGCAAAGGATGATGATGGTGGTGATGTGTGGCTCATGCTCTTTCTAACCTTCTACATTTTTATTCAGATTTTTTCATTTGATTTTTGTTGGTTATGTTATTAAAAAGAGTTTGGATTTGTTTATGGTTATCAATTGATTTGATGAAGAAGATAGTGGTTTTCTTTATCTCTCTACATTTTCTTCTCTGTTTTTTTTTTATGCAGAAAAATTCCTCCTTTTTTATGTTTTGCTTTTTTCTAAAAAAAAAAAAATACCCTGTTGTTTGATTTTTTGCTCTCAATTTATATACTAAAATGATGAATCTTTTTATCCATCAAATAAAAATAAGTTCTGGTTTTTAATTGTTTTGCATAAATTATGGAGTGATAAGTGAAGATGTGACTTCTACTTTTTGATGAAGTGCAAAGTTGGTAAATATGAGACTTTTACTTTTTGGTGGAGTAAAAAGTTGAGGAAAATTTAAAAGGCGGAAAACATAGAAGCTAAAAATATGGAGGAGGGAGGTGAATCTTTTTATTTGTTTGTTAGTTATTGTTCTTTTATATCTTTTATTTAATTATATTTTTATGATGTAAAATAAACACTTTGTTAAAGCATCAATGAAAATGTGAGTTCAATTATTGATTTTTTTTGGAAATTTTTTAATACAATAAAATTAAATGACAAATATATAAAATTAAACACGTTATTATGATTTATTATTTGTAAATTTTTTAATTAATCGGACAAAATTGGAGGACATAAATCTTCATCTACAATATTCACTCGCATATTTCAAAATTATGGATACAAATGGAAATAATGTAAAAAATGATCTTCCTACATTTTCTTATCATTAATGAGGAGAAATTTTTTTTATGGACCCCACACTTTTTAAAATCTCTCTCACATTTCTTTTCTACCAAACAAGAGAAGTTTCTTCTCTCTCAAATTTCTCTCAAAACAAACACACTCTAGAAAACAAACTAACATTGATGTTGATCAACTAACTAAAATGACTTATTCTATATGTATTAGACCTTTAAAAAAAAGTGTGCTAGTATCAAATATTTTATTTTTTGGTTTTAGAAACATAGTATTGAATCTCAAATACTAGATTCAAATAAATAAGATATTGTATGTTTAAACCTATACTCTAGTGTATATATATATATATATATATATAGTATTCTCTCATCTTTTACCATCTAAAATACATTTAAACAATACATTGAAGATTTATCTTGTCATAGATATTTTTTGGGTGAAGAATTGTCATAGATATTATGAAGCTATTATTAATGGATCCCATAAATACCATATCAACCAAACCACAAAGTAGTATATTGAAGCATGGACGCACGTAAAACAAGAGCTCATATTGTGACAGAGATACTGCTTTGCTATATTGAGCAAACATCAAAAAACATTTAATCCAAACAATTACTTTTTCAAGTCAACCCCCACACCCAGGCCCTCACTTACATTTAATCCATACTCACTCTCTCCCATATTGTACAATGTTTTAGCAAAATCAATTCTGTACAAATTTAATTATTTTTTTAAATTAATTTTTTTCACATATACTTTTATCTGTTTTTTTTTAATATTAATATTAATAAATGATTAAAAAATTATTTAAATGAGTGAGAGATAAATGATAATAATTGTATATTACACCAACACTTTTTCACAAAATCTACACTACTATTGTTTTTTTTTTTCATTTAAAATAAGTTTGTTCACAATGAGATAGAGGGACAGTGAGCCAAATGGTTTTGAAAGTTACAAAAGAGAGTTTAATGGGTACCATACCTAAAATATTAATGTTGCAGCCTGTTTATTTCAGAGGGAGATTCCCTCATTCAATAAGATGCTCTTTCTGATTTATCCAACACACCAAGTATCACCATCATGGCCGCTCTTGACTTAATTACAGTCTTGCCCTTGATATTTCAAACACAGAAAAAGGGTTAGTTTAGACTTTTTATTGTGAGTTTGAGTCAGACATATTCTACTTATGTATTTAGTTAAGCAGTAATAAAAATAAATTTTGAATAAGTTAATTTTATAAAATTAAATTTTAGATAAAAATGAGTTGAATATTAAGTGATTTATGTTTGAATATTTTTATTTAATTAAAATTTATTAGTTGAATAGTAAAAATGAGTAGAAAAATAAATTTAATGTAAAAAATTATAAATCATAGGTTCAAGTTAAAAATAATATTTTTAGAGACAATCAATATCACTAAAAGATAGAAAAATCAGTTTTATATATTTAAATCTAATATTATTTTTGTTGGACAACAAAACCAACATTAAAGTATGTTTGGAGTTGTGTTTCGGAGAGAAAAAGAGGTGAAAATTTATTTTTCATTTTTAGATTAAAAATTATATTTTTTGTTCTAAAATTGATTAACAAAGTAATTGAAATATTATATATATAATTACCTGTCATATCATTTTTTTTATATAAAAACAATTTAAAATAAATAGATGATATTTCAGTTCAAGATCTATCATATCATTCTTTTGAATTTTATAAAATATCAAATATATGTACTTTAGGATATTGACTTAATTCTTCAAAATCTTCTCCTAAGTAAAAAAAAAGTAATGTAAGATAAAAATGTTAAGACTCAAAAGGGCATGGCATTGTAAATCGAAAAGGAGAAGAAAAAAAAAACAAAAAGGTGGGAATGGAGGGAGAATTACGGTTTTAAATGCTATGTCCCAGCTTTATGCTTTGGTAGTCGAGGTTTTAAATGCTATGTTCAGATTCAGAGTCACTCTTGTGAAATCTTAAATACTACATTTCATCCAAGACATTCTCATTATACTCACACTTACACTCTCTTCTTCCCTTGTCCTTGTCCTTGTGCTTCTCTTTTCTTCTCTTCATGTATATCAATGAAGTAGTTATTGTGATATTGGCCTGGTTCACTCAGACCAAATGATCACTAAGATATACTATTGTATTTGTGTGTGGATTTTGTGTTTGATTGAGCCGTGCCAATATCTTAATACTATTTCATGTTAATTTGCTACTAGGAGAAGCTCAAACACAAAGGTTTTGTTTGTCACACTTTCTGATTCTTCTCTATTTTTTTTTTATTTAATTTTTTACTTTCACTTTTTGAATTGCCGTATATATTTGGGTTTGGATGGTTATGTGTACGTGAATTGGCCATTGTAATATATGTCATAGTCTTTTGGTCATTTGTGTGTGAATAAGTGAAACAAATCAAATATTTGGAAGGTTGATGATCAAGGAATACAAAATTAATCCTTTTGAATTTTTTTATGGAAGGAAGGGGCTATGCCTCAAAACACAACAGGCAAACAAGAACAAACTAAAAGGCCTTAGCAAAGTAATATCACCACTCCTATCAACCAAAGAGGTAAAGGAGATAAAATCAAGAATTACATTAATTTTTTGTATTAGAGAAAAAAATTGTTGATTTACGATTGGATATTTTTTTTTAATTAGAAAATAAGTAAAAAATAAAAGTAAGAAAGTTGATCTAAATATAGTTTGAAGCCTCGTTTTGATTTCTCAAATTGTAAAATATTGTTAGACTCTTTAATTTGTTTTTTAAAAAAAGAGAAAAAAAAATTACATATGTTATTGGTCATTTTAATTACACGTTATTTTTTAGTATTATATCCCAAAGCTCAACGTCTAGAATTAAACAGAAATTTAAATTAGTAGAAAATTAAAAAATGAATGTTTTTTTCGGGTCAAGATTCTCTCAATTTATTTTTTTATTATTATAATTTTGAAGGACTTTGAGTTGTATAAAAATACATGAATTCACCAAAATGTCACGTTATTATATTTTATATTTTCAAAATTTTTATAATAAATAAAATGATGAATGGAGATGATTCCAACTCGTTTTTTCTATGGAAAACCCAGGGATCACTCCACTAATAACTATTCCATTTTTCACCCTCCAAATTGTGTTCTACATAAGCATGTGTGCGCGCCCACAAAAGTACCTCCAAAATAGAACACAAACCTCAATTAGCTTAAAGCTAATTGTGTTCTTCATAAAATCTTCATATTGACGTTAATCGTGTTCTTCATAAAATCTTCATATCTGTTTCTATTTATGAAGCACAGTTGTTTTTGGATCCAAAGACACAATTTTGAAAGAAAAAAAAAGTAAGTTTTAGTCGTCGAGTATATTATTGAGATAAAATAAACTACGACGTTTCTACGATTAAATAGTTCAGTTACAAACTATATTGGTGTTCTATTGCACTATAGAAACCACTCTACAATTACGTGGTAGGTACTAAGACCACTCGAATTTTGACGGAAAAGTGTTTTGAAAAGATGACAAAAAGAAACTAGAGAAATGACTCGAAATATGTGTCTATCAAAAAAGGGAGAAGAGAGAAAAATCATAAATGCATCGAGTTTTTAGCGTGTTTTATGAAGTGAATGAAATTCTCTATTTATAAAGGGAATTCACAATAGGTCTGCACACAAAATGCATGAAGCGGTTTCAACCAAATCGTCTAAGGAAACACAGATGAATTAATAGAATCGGTGAAATGAGTGGATTGCCAGAACAACACGATCATGGATGACGTATTATACAGAAAAACATGGAGAAAACACATTAAAAAAAATAAAATATTAATTTTCAAACTTTTAAAAATAATACACCACATAGCCCAAACCGAATCGAGCTATCCGAACGGTAGCACACACGTGTGGTAGTCGGTTTGAGTGTGTTCTCTTTCGTTCACAAAATTGGATAACTTTAAGACACATCCCAAAACTCCTACTTCTACCTTGTAAATACTAACATTGTGTAAAATCTCTCTTGTATACAACTACAATTAATAAATGAGTCAATTAATTTATTAAAGTGTCAGCCTTAGGCTTTTTATATTGATTTTTACTCATCTTTACCAAATCGATTTTTAAGGGGACAATTATCCCCACAAATAAACAGATTTTGAAGCATTACCTCATTCAATTAGGATGACACACATCCTCACGTCTAAAATTGTACATCTAGAGTGTGACTCGGTAGCAATAACTTAATAATAAATCGTTCGACAAATCTTAGTCTAAAAGATCAAAATTAAAAAGATTTATCTCATACAAAAGAAAAACAATGGATACATATATTCTATTAATAAAACACATTTCAAACTTAAGAAACAAATTAACTAAGTTTTAACCGACACACAAATCAAATTTAACGAACAAATTAATCTCTTAAACTAGTAACAAAATTATCTAATCTCAGCCGTTAGGTTACAAATGCTCATATACATAAAATCCAAAATTATATTCATATTTATTTACTTAACTTATATTTCATATAAATACTTATAAAAAAAATAGATAAATAAAACTCCTCACTATGTACATTGAAAAGTCTCATAGGTTTGTTTTCACAGTCCAGTTGTTTCTAAACAAACACTAATAAGTATAGCTATATATGATCAAAGCTAGTAGTACCAAGTAATTGCCTTGCGCGAACCCTGACTTGTAAGCGAACAAGTGCGTTCATACATTGCATTGCTATACGCGATTGTCTCCTCACACACACCCCACGAACTAACGCTTGTAGCTTCACAAGGCTTTTCAATGCCCTATGTGCTCGTCTTGCCTGTGTTCATTCAATATATTTATTCATTCAAAATAAGTTATAAAATATATACTATACAAATTTATTAATGATAATTAGTACATACGAGATGAGCCCTGAAATAAGCTTGAATCTTAATTGCCGCAAAGTCTTCCTTGGTGAATACGGTAGATGAAGAATTAATAGCTTGTGATGGCAAACTGATCCTCAAGTCTTCGCTAACGTTGGTTACTTGGTTTCCAAGTATGGGTTGTTCGCTTTGATTTGTGCAAACACTTGTACGAGGTGGGAGTGTTATGTCTTTGTTGGAAGAATATCTTAGGAATTTTTTACGAACAATTCTCAACCATTTCTTCGATACGCCCATTTGTTTACTTTAGTTTTATATAATGTGATGTGATTCATTTATAAAAGGTGTAGCTAGCTAGCATTGGGAAGAAGTCGCGTAAAGATAAATTATAGTTTGTTAGTCGGCGACATGTTTGCCTCTCAAATACAACAACGTGGCCAGATGATTTTGCTTTCTCACTGCTCCAGGACCATTTTCATAGAATAAAATAAACTTCATTTTCTTAACCACGTTGATATGCAAAATTTTGAATTTAAATTTTATATTTCTTATTTTCTTTATAGTTAAAGTGTGTGAGTTTAATCACCCAACTCTTTAACAAAAGAATTATTAGTCCTAGGTAGTTATTTATTAGTTAGTTTTGTGTCGGTTTTTTTGTTTTCTTTCCAGCTCCTCTGCTATATGCCTATATATATATATATAAAAGAGCTCTCTGTATTTGAAACTAATATGATTTCTTCCCATAATATTTGAGAAATTATTCGGTGTGCTTTGGTTTGCGGAAGAAAAAACTCGATTCTGACATTCACCCAATGTTGGATGCTTGTCTTCAACTCCAATGAAAATAAAGATTGTCTAAAAATGAAGTTAAGGCATTGAAGGAGGAATGCTTACTGGCAACTACTTCCTCTTATATATAAGAAAATCTTTTGGAGAATTTGTTGTTTCTATACGTTATAAAAAATTATGATTTTTAAAGTGTATTTATTATTTAAATTGTTTTTATATTTTTTTTAATATTATTAATGAATATTAAATATTTTACAATTTTCAACAAAAATATATACATAAAAATAATAAAAAAAATCAAAACAATTAATTAATACACTAATTTTATTATTTTTTCTTAGAGATTCGAGATAGTAATAAGTCGCGGCCATGTAGTCATTTTATCAAGCTGATACCTTTTCAAACAATAATATCGATGTCTGAGCCAAGCTGCAGGAGTACATAAAAATAACACAATGATTTAATTATAAACTTAGATTTAGTCCCTATGTTTTAGCAATTTTTAGACTTTGGTCCTCCTATTTCTAAATTAATAATATTGATCTCTTAGTTTTCTTAATTTTTAAAATTAAATTTATTGTTTTTCATTTATGTTTATGTGGCATAATTTAATATTATGTGGTATTTATTAATTTAAAAATTATTTCCACATCAGATTATATTTAAATATATAAATTATTTTTATAAAATAAATAATATTTAAATAGATTAAAAAATCTGGAAAAAAATCCATAAAATACAAAATTATTTCTTGTGAAAAATAGAAAATTTACTTGTTAAATATCAATAAAAAAACAAGAACGACTAGTAGAAATCAATAAAAAAAAAATATTAGTAACAAAACTAGAAAAATCACAAAAAATACAAATATAAATTGAAAAAATTAGTAAAATCACTTGCAAAATACCAATAAAAAGAAGAAAAATAAAGTAAAACCCAAAAGAAAAACGACAGTAAAAAAATCAGTTAAGACCAATAGAAAACTAGAAAAATATAAGGAAAAAACCAAAAAATTCCAGAAACATATAACTAAAAAATTGAAAAACCAGTAAAAAAAACCAGAAGAAAAATAAGTATAAAAATTTAAAAAACAGTAAAAAAACCTAAAAAACCAAAAAGACAAAAGCAGTAAAAAAAATCATAAGAAAAAACAGTAAAAAACTAGAAAAAAAATCAGTATAAAAATTGAAAAAACAGTAAAAACCTTAAACACAGTTGATGATTCGAAGATGTAATCATTTATGCGGTCGATGATTCACAAAATACGAGTACGACACGGTGAATCGCAGGCAGAACAACGGAAGAACATAGCATAAAGGCATAAGAACCGTGATGAATGATGAAACACAGAAGAGTCGCAAGTAGAACGATTGCGAGTTGACAAAACAGATGAATCGCGAGTAGAACGCAAAAAATGTTGATGACGATAGCGCTGCGTTTTCCTCTTTTACTAGGGTTCTTGATTTTTCAATTTTTTCCCTCTTTTTATTTTGACTTCAGTCAACTGTTGTTTTTGAAATAAAAATAAACATATTAAACTAATATGTATTTCAATTAATTAATAATAATTTTTTACAATAATATAATAAATTAATTTAACAATATTTATTTGATGTGGTAATATTTTTAAATTAACAAATACCACATCATATTAAACTATGCCACATAAAGCATAACTGAAAAATAATAAATTTAATTTCAAAAATTGAGAAAATTAAAAAACTAAAATTGTTGATTTAGAAATAAGAGGACCAAAATTCAAAAAATTATTAAAATATGGAGACTAAAAATACATTCAAGCCTTTATTCATATTACTAACACTTGCAGCAAAAAAATTATAACTTATATTGTAGCTTTTTTTTTCCAAAGGAAGCACTTCCAAAAAATTTCAAAAGCCTACCGAAAAGTTTGGAAATAGTTTTTAACCAACAATAACGCGTAGCCTTTTGATAGGACATTTTTAATTGAGTCATTGCTCCGAAAGTAAATATGTTTTTTGTTGAAGCTTGGTAAATCATCCATTTCAAATATTAAACTATTTGTATTTAGTTCAATTTAGATAACTCTTTTAAAAAAAATTGATTTGATGTAACTTAATGTATTTTAAATGGGATTGATTTTTCGTTTGTTTTAAATTAAGAAAATTATTTTATTACTAATATTACAAAAGTTACGGACAAACAAATTTTATGCAACTTTAAAATTGAAAAGCTTTATGAATGGAACTAAAAATATAATTTTCTTATCGAGATTAAAAACAAAATTTTAAAAGTTATTAGAGATTAAAAACTTATTTACTCTATATATTATATATAAATAATAAAACTACATTTATAAAAAATATATTTATTTTAAAAATCTAAATTAATGTTCATATTTTTAAAATTTGAATAATGATCTATTTTTAAATATTTTAATTTCAATAAATTTTTAATTTAGTAATTTATATAAAATAATAAATCTACTCTTATGATAATTCATAGTTATTTAAATCAAATTATTAAACTCAATAGTTAATGAGAAATTTCTCTAACAAGTATGTGGTTAAAAAAATCATAGTTATATTTAAAACTAATCATTAATATTTTATTTTTGAATTTGATATAAAATTCTACTTTTTTTTAATTTATAATTCTATTTTATCAAATTTTAATTTTTTAATTAAATTTTTATTTTAAATTTTTATAAGAGTAACGGAGGAGTAAAGTTTTTAAATAATTCAATTTATATCTAGAATACATATTTGAACAAGATACGCCTGATAGGATAAACTTCAGAATTTTCCCAAATTATCTTGCATGCATTCTCTAATTTTCCCCAGACTTTTTTAGACAGAATTTTAACCAGATTTTTTGTTTGACAGAAAATTTTCCCCGAAATTTTGAAAGTGCACTCCGGTATAAACGTTAATAATGAAAATGGTTCACTATGGTTCAGTTCAGTAGAATCAACGCCGACACACACTACCATAGCATAAATCGTTGCCAAAAACAACTGGTATATCTTCCAAACACTATTTTCAAAGCATAATTATAATGTCCCATTTTCAAAACCTTATCTTTTTTTTTCTTTTTCTTTTTTTTAGTTTCTTATCTTCTATCGTTGTTTTCCTTCTTGTTATTATAAAACCCATGACGTGTTTGTGAAAATGCTCAACAGAGAATGCTTTTCTTAACCTGGGTTCGCCCCACTACCCAAGACCAAAAGAATTGCATAAACAAGTAAGTATCACATCATTCAACATTTGGTGAGGAAATTGGAAGTTTTAGAACCCATTTCGAATTGCAATAATTTCTATGGATCAACTTATTTGAGCTTATTTGATAGCATAAACACTTATGAGACTGTTTGAGAGAGCTTATGAAAACAATTTATGACATGTTTATAAGACTATTTGACTTTATTTTATATTTTATTATAGAAATAACTTATAAATAAGTATTTATATGATAAGTGTTTATGCTATAAGAGCTTAATTAAACCGTTTAACCAAACAATTTCTTTGACTCATACCTTATTTACTAGGTCGGGTACTTTCAATTATGACGATAAATATAAGGGAGTTACTGCTAAGTCCTTGTCTTCCCTTAAAGAGGATAAAGGGTTCTCCAAAGATGGTTTTTTACTCAATAATGCACGAGTTTTGGTCGGTACTGGTATTGATACTTTTGAAAAGGGTAAGAGTGCTCTCCAAAGTTGGAGGTATGTCTATCCATCATTGTATACCAAATTGATTTTCAGGACATAAAAGAAAGATTTAATTATATATTGTGACGGTAAAAACTATATACACATTGCATCCAATCATGTCATTGTTATGCCAGTTTGCTATTTTAGTTTCTAAAATATCTCCACAATTATTTTATGGTGAGATGAGATTGTATGAATGAATGTATAAAACTTGTTTACACCGGTAGTGCATACCAGTTAAACTCGTAAATATATGTTTATGCATCACTACTTTATTAGAAATGTAATTAGTTACTAGTTTGTTAGTGCTTAGTTACTAGTTAGTTACTCTTTTACTCTTTTATATATGTGATAAGTGATATAATAAATTGATGTAATTACACTTTTTACTCATTCAATTCAATCAAATACAAATTACACTTTTCTACCAATCCTCTCCTCCCCTCCTTTGGGGAAAAGCCTTTGAGGCTATATAGCAAAAAATGTGTATTTAGAATTGGTTTAATGTGATGCTTATCTTGATTCTATGCTATTACCATTTAAGAGTTGATTGATGTACCTTTGTTTTCTCACTTAGAAAAAAACTCATTTTAGAGAGTTTTTCATCTCCTTGTTTTAATCTGTGTGTATTTAGATAGAGTTTAATGGGTAAAATTCTTTGCAGGCATTTTGGATTGAATTGGGCATTTGTTGATCCAAAAACACCTGTTCAACAAGGAGCAAAGTTTTGTGTTTGTGTCAAGGAGTTCCTTCCATGGCTTATGATGCCACTTCAGGTTGTGTATGTAAATGAAACTAGAACTACCAAAAACCATGTTGCTTCCTTTGGTTTTGGAGGTGGAACTCTTCAGGGTCACCTACTGGTTACTGCCTTTTCTCTCATCTTGCTGATTTTGTTTTACTCTTCTTTTTATTTTGTCTGGTTGAAATTTGAAGGTATCCCGCAATTCAATGAGTTTGACTATGCCAACAAACAACCATGTGGAATGAGTGCTCACATCTGTCACGTTTTATTTTGCAGTCATTCACTATACTTATTTCTTACTGGTGATTTTCTGTGCGAGAAAGCAAAGAAAACTCCATCATAGTCCTTACTTCTTAATGACCACTGTTTCTTTCTTCAATTTGTTTGTCACATGCTTTTTTATCATGCATTTAGGAGGTTCTTTTGGTAATTTAGCATGCAAAACTGCTCAAATATGGTGAAACAGATAAGAGGTGCTACATGCTAATATGTCTGTCTTTATGTAAATGATTTCTGAGTTTGTCTTACTTTTAATTAGTATCTTGTACTTGACCTTTTTGCAAGCAAAGCTATTGAAAAACATTGAACTCTGATCAGTTCAAATTTGTTATCATTTTGACAACAGGCAGGAGAAGAACGCTTTTCGATTGAGATTGATGAGAACAATCAAGTTTGGTATGAAATACTTTCTTTTTCAAAGCCTGCCCACATTTTATCATTTGTTGGGTACCCTTATGTGATGCTTAGGCAAAAATACTTTGCTCACGAATCTGCCAAGGTAATGATGAAACATATCAGTTCATCAAAATCCTAATGTAAATATATTACATTATTTGCAATCACAGTAGATTTGAAAATCTCTAATTTTCCTTTGATCCCTCATTTTAAATGAACATTCTGCTTCCTTTTCCCTTTTGTAAATTTTTTCTCCAAACTGTTCCATCATTAAACTGTGTTTCTATGCTGTTTTGATACCTATGGAGTGGATTCTTATTCTCCGTGCCATGTTTAACTTTGTTGGTAAGAGTAAGATACATTAGTTTTGTTTGAAATCATGATTAAACAGGTGACTTGATGTGAAAAATGAAGCAATTAGAATGAAACAACACAAGATGACATGCTTTGCATTAGAATGAAAAGAAAATAATCTGAAACCATCTGCCATTTTTAATACTACACCAATCATTTCAGTGAATAGTGGTGCTATATTTTCACAATAGACTACCGAATTACTGGCGATTTGTACCTCAATTGTTTCTATCTAAGATGTCACTTGTGGAGTATCAGGTGGATGAATTGGCAAGCGTCTAGATGATACCTAAAACTGTTTCGACATATTCCAATTAGAAATTCTAGAAACAACATTTTAATTCAGGAAAACCATTATCAAGTAATGATCGAGCTGTATCGAATAATAATTTTATGTATTGACAATACATTCGACTGATCACGAATCAAATCAGAAACAAGGTAGACTGCATCGAGAGGATATGCAGAAGATGCCATGATGATAGGATTTAACTCAAACTGCATAATTTTATCTCATTTATGCTTATAGTGGAATAACAATCACTAAAAATTAAACAGCAATCATAATCATTTTTTACAAATCAAGACCAACTCTCCCTTTTTTTATGCCAAATAGTATTGTGTCTGCATTCTGCAGTTCTTCAGGTAGAGAGGCATTCTTCTTCATATAGAAACTCTTAACTAATTGCATTCTCTAATTTCTCAGCCAAGGTAGATGAATCTACAATTCTTTGTCAATGCAAGGATCAAAGTGAGGTCTAGAGAATCTGTGATTGTCCAAGTTCACCGTGAAGTAGATGCAGTTCCCATTTTATCCAGTTAATGCTTTAGCTGAAACAGATAAGTTATAACTATCTCCCAAAAATGAAGGCTCTGTCACCCAAGTTGTTCACATCAACCCATGCTCCACACTCTTCATCAAACTTATAAACTTTAAAACCACCCACAACAGCATCTTTATCAAGTGCTGGTCCAAAATATTCCATTCTATTTGGTTCACTTTCATAGTATCTATCAACAACATGAAGACTCCCACTCGACTCCACCAAATGCTTCTTATTCCCAAAACAACACAAGGGAGGTGAAAACTAACTTCAAGGAAAAGACATCAACTCTTGAAATGGTTTCCCACTTATCAACAACATAAAACTGACCCTTGAACACAATAACATCATCATAGTAGAAATTATTGTCATGCACAAGTGTCCATTTCTCATCCCCATGTTTCATGAATCCCAGTTTTCCCCCTTGGAAGACACAACAAGCCATGCAATTGTCAACATCAATCCAAGGAGAGTTAGGATAGAACACAACTTTGCTCTCAACATTGGGGAATCTCTCAAGGTTTAGAATGGTATACAATTTGCGTAGCTCGATGACCCGATAGACCAATAAGTTCCATAACATTTTGATTCATTAAGCATAACTAGCCAGCTACCCTTTGGAAGAAAGCACCAAAGGAGCCAAAATGGAGGTTGAGCTTCCATCAATTGGTTCAATAAGATAAATGGTAGCTTGTTTGATGTGAGTGTTTATGGAGTTATAGATGAGGTGAGGTATTTTCAAAGGAAAAGAAGGAGAGTTTGAAAGAGAGGAAGGGATGGAAGAACGCCGCGATGCACAAAAACTTTGAAATCTAAGGACATCTATGTGATTCTCAAGAGATTTTCCAATGTTAGACCATATCTCTATGGGAAGTATACACCAGTTTACATTCTCATCTATGGCTTCAAAGTTCAAAGACTTGTGCACAATGAATAATTTATTACTTACTTATGATACCAATGTCACTTGCAGGAAGTTTACTTTTATATATATATATATATTCACGATTATTTAAATTTGCTACATTAATAGTAAATGTATGGATTAGTTTAGAACCAATTCTTCCTCACTCAATTTTGTTCTTTTAACCATGTCTCTCCCTCAAATTCAATATTCTCAAAGATTCTTATTATTGATACAACAACTATAAAGTTATTAAAGATATTGAATTTGGGGAAGAGACGTGATCCAAAATCAAGAACAAAAAGCAATATCATATAGCTCAATCAAGTCAAACGGACAACAAAGTACTACTTATTCATTCCGGCACATGACCTACCAATACAATGCCCACTTATTTACTTGGAAATAATAGAATAAGCAAGAGAATAAGCAAGAGTGAACTAAAGTGACTCTAATTTTTTACATGGAAAGCCATATCCCTCAAAATCAAATACATAAACTCAAGCAATTTTTTAAACATAAACTTAGGGTGAGGGGATAGTACTTCATTATAAGGTGGGAAATACCTTCAGAATCAAATAGCACTTTCAAAGGAATTTACGTTCACTTCTCTCTCCAAAGACTCTAATGGAGTTCAACATTTATGTAAAATTTATACAACTACAACTACAAATGTTTAATGGGTCTTTCACCCAATGTTTATTCAATAAAAACTAGCAGAAATAAAATAAATGTCATTTACATATCCACTATCACTTATAGTAAAATATTAGTGATAGGATCTCCTAAATGCAACATACATGTAAAATATTGTGAGAATATTTGATATATTGGGACGGGAGCACAAACCAACAATACCCCTCTTTTCTACATTTAAAAAAAAATTGTTAATGGAAGATATAAAAAGAATTTTGTAAAATGAATATGAGGCTAGGAATATTTTGGGCATTATAGTTAGATAATTTGGGTCATAGGGCGTGTATCTATGATGTAGAAGGGGTGTAAGTAGCAGAAATCTTAATTTATTATTCAGAGAGACTATTATATTATCATTCCGAAGACTTTTCAAGTCAATATATAACTGATCCTAGAAAAAGTTTCCTTCCGAGAAACAACATAAGATGGAAATTCCACCAACAAGATCTAAAAAAATTCTCTAGTCTTCTGACTTCCTTCTCTGTGTTTTCCATTTCCATTTTACTTGTTTTCTCAGTCACCTTCTTGTAAATTCATAGCTATTTTCTAACTTGAACTTTTCCAACATCCCTTTGAACAAAGAGTCCTATATATAGAGATTATAAACCAGATAGATCAATCTAACATGATATCTCTCTTCACCAAAATCAACACACACAAATCTTTGAACTCAGAAACCATGGATGACAAAGCAGATTGGTCTCAACTCCCCATAGAGCTATGGCCCATCATAGGAAAATTTCTTGACAGTCACATAGATATCATCAGATTTCGCAGTGTATGTAAATCATGTCGTTCTTCCATTCCTCCTTGTCTTCCAAATTCTCCTTCCTTTCCTCTACAAATACCTCACCCTATCTACAACAACACAAACACCTTCCTCAATCAATCTACCATTTATCTCATTGAACCAACTGATGCAAGTTCCAACTCCAATTTAGCACCTTTAACACCATCTTCTAACAAAGGGTGGTTGATTAAGGTGGAAGAATCAAAGAATCAACCTTTGAGTTTGTTGAGTCCTATCTCCGACCGCAAATTATCATACCCTTTAAGCTACAGCACTTCTGTGATGCTATGGAACTTGTTAGATTATAGGGTCATTGAATTATGCAAATCCTATACAATTCAAAAGACTACACGTTTTTCAAGTTCTGTTAGCAAAGTTGTGTTCTTTCCTAACTCTCCTTGGATTGATGTTGAAGATTGTGTAGCTTGTTGTATCTTTCAAGAGGGTAAACTAGGATTCATGAAACATGGTGATGAAAAATGGAAACTTGTGGATGACAAGAATTTCTACTATGATGATGTTATTGTGTTCAAGGGTCAACTTTATGTTACTGATAAATGGGGAACTATTTCATGGGTTGATATAACTTCTTTAAGGTTGATACAGTTTTCACCTCCTTTGTGTGGTTTTGGAAACAAGAAACATTTGGTGGAGTCATGTGGATGTCTTTATGTTGTTGATAGGTACTTTGAAAGTGAAAGCATGAGAGGGAACTATGGTGGACGACGACACGATCGAGACGCTGCTGTGGAATGTTTTAAAGTTTACAAGTTGGATGAAGAATGGGGAACTTGGGTTGATGTGAAAAATCTGAGAGATAGAGCTTTCATTTTGGGAAATAGTTGTAACTTTTCTGTTTCAGCTGAAGAATTAATTGGATATCAAAGGAATTGCATCTACTTTAGGGATACTTTTGATGTTCGTATGTATGATTTGGATGATCATAGAATTGTTACCATTGATTTTAATCCTTGCATTGACAAGAATTTGTTGTCTCAGCCACCTTGGTTGAGATGTCAGAGGACATAACATAACAAGTCTAATAATTGAGTTTCAAAGGTACACTTGCATTTCTCTTCCAATCTCTTTTTCTTTTTCTGTCTCATAATGTGGTATTCATCTTATTATATAGCATAACTTACCTAGGTGATTGTCTATGATTTTTTAGATGCAAAAATAATGAGTTGATTCAATCAAAGCATAGTGAATACTAGCTATTGCCAATTGAATAGATTATGAACAGTTGTGTTATTTGAACAATTAAAATTTTAGTTTGACAACTTTTGCAGCAACATCTAAATGGATAACGCAGTTCAGTTGAGTGTTAATAGATATACTAAATATCAAAACTCATTAACCATTGATTAAATTTCATTATCCATGAATTTAGACGTCATTAACCACCATGTCCATATTCGTGGTTAATAAAGTTATGTTAGTGACCGATGATGAGTTTTGAAATCTGTATAATCACATAGTTAAACTGCGTATGGCGTGAACGTTGTCTCAATTTGATTCTACAAAAATCATTTCTCATTTATGAATCTTCTATCAATACTAATATGTGCTCTGTCATTTCAACAGTTAAAAACGGTCAATTCAAAGAAGAACGACTCCCCCTTAAAGAAGTGCAGAATGAAGAGTGATTTGGCATAAAAATGGATAGTTATCTTGATATGTAGAACATGATTTGGCTTTGTGATTAATTTTTAGTTCATTTACTAAATGATTAGTATCATTGATGCAGTCAGCTTGTTTCTGTCTTGAGTCTTTTTCAGCTGAGAATTTAAATAAATGCATTAGGATTTTGAGAGTTTGGTAATGATGAAACATATGATAAAAAATGCGGTGAGCGTGGATCGAACACGCGACCTTCAGATCTTCAGTCTGACGCTCTCCCAACTGAGCTATCCCCGCACGTTGAATAATTTTCACAGCTTACCAATGGCTTTCTTCAAAATCTGTTTGTTTTTACGTTTTCTAGTTTAGGAAGCATATGAGAATATTGGTTAGAGTTTCGTCGTTGTAATTAAATTTAATCAGTAAGTATTAGTTTCGTTTAAATCATTTCTTGTATAATTATTTTTTAATATTTTCACTAAAAAAAAGTTAATTTAAATTATAATTTTTTCCTTCTCAAAATACAAATATGGAAAGAAAAAAAAAGAGCACTCTTTTTTTCATTCCTAAACTATACTTAATGCACCCACAATAAACCTCCCTTTTTTTTGGGTGCTTAACTAGTTGCAAATATACATCTCTTATTTATATAATTTTTTAATATAAATATCTAATAATCACTCAACTTTTCTAATCAAGTACCTCAAAAAAAAAATTAAATGGGTACTACAATAATACTCATCCATTTCAAACAAATTTATTAAGTGAGATCCAAAAAATTAAATGAAAAAAAGGGAAAAACTCTTCTTTAGTATGCTAGATATATACAACTATATTGGGTGTTGAGTTGTTTAACTGTTTCAAATTCAGATAAAAGAAAAAAAAAACTAATTTAACAACTAATTACTGATTTAACTTATTAGAAAAAAAATATACTATAGTTAGACTTCTAGAGATTCTTATGTTATATGAAACTGTTAAATAACGATAGCATTAGATATTCTTATATTATATGAAACTGTTAAATAACGGTAGCATTATGAGGTAAATGTTAGATACTATTTATTAATTTCATATACTTTCGTCAAATACTACTTTTCTTTTTCTCAAAAAAAAAAACAGAAAGTCCAAGAATGAGATAATGTGATAGTTTATGGACACAATTGGTAGTTTATTCTTGAAATTTAGCACGTTAATTTTTAGACCTAATTACTCAGAAGTTCCTGAAGTATTTGACGATTTTTAAATAAGTCATTGAAAAATAAAGCTTATTTAAATCTCTAAACTTGTTATTAATAATATGTAATGTAATTGGATCTAAACTTAAATAGCTTTAAACTAAGTCCTTGAATTTTTAAATAATTCATAGAATTAGATTGCAGAACCATTAAATAATTTAAAATTGAGGCAAAAAATTTAGTTCCTAAATTCAACTCATTTAAAATTTTAGGGACTCGATGAAAAACATTTTAGTTCATTAATCTAATTAAAAATAAAAACATATCTCGCGGTCTTTTAATTTATACGAAAATTACATATTAGATATTTATCGTTATGTTTATAAATATTTGTATCGATTATCTTAATTTCAAACTAGGAAAATTGAAACCTCAAACTCTCCAAAAAAATTCAATAAGTCATGCAATTCTTAAGGGATTTTGATTGCAGTAATCTTATAAACATAAACCGTCAATCAATTTTTAGAAAAATAATTAAACAAGAGATAATTTGAGTGAGATACATATTAGAGTTCTTGAAATTAAATGTGAAATTCTCTTAATCCAGATCATAAATCACAAAAAAATTTATTATATTGTTTTTTATATGATTGATAACAAAACTAATTGTAAATTTTTTAACTTACAAATGATTAAAATAAGATTATAATTAAAAATAGTTTAATATTGTAACATTAACAAACACAAGTGACTAACTTGTAGAAAAAAAATTAAAGAATATTTTGCCAAAAAAATATTGACAAGTTAAGACAAATATAAACTTTTAATTAAAGAACATATTTAAAAATTTCTAAATTATTCAAGGACTACCCTAAAAAAATAATATTTCAAGGACTTAAAGTCCAATTAAACCTTTGTTTTGTTTAATTTAATATAATCAAGTTTCCTATGCATCTTTTTGATTCTCATTATTGTTTATGTATAGTAGTTATAAATCTAGCTATGTTATTAATTACATGAACTTCCTTCATACTAAATTCTATGAAAGAGTTGAGACAAAATAAATAAATAAACGACTCACAAAATATGAAATAAAAACTATATTTAGTTGAGTCATTCTGAATATCTTCGATGGTCATCACGGCCCAATCGAGTTCAATTATTCAATTTATATCATATATTTATATTATAACAATTGTCTTAAAAAGTTAAAAATAATAACTTTTTCTTAAAAAGAGAAAAATTCAAATCTTTAAAAAATTAAATGACAACTTTTAATAAAAAAACAAACGTTTTTAAAATACTTATTAACATTTTTCTTATATTATGTAAGAGATTTTAAGTTTTCTCTCTGTATACCTTAATTTTAAATGAGAACTAATTATATTTAATTTTGAAAATATATTGTCATTGTGAAATTTCAATAGTCATCACAATTTTTTAATGAAAGTTCCATTGAAACTACGTATAACATAACTTTTTAATGGAAGTTCCATTGAAATTACGTATAACATCCGACAATTTTAGTGGAGGATACATCATTCTCGAATCTGAAAGAGTAAATATGTTTTAACTTTTACTATTCTATCGTATTTTTTTATATCTTTGTCTTTATCTCTCTTTTGAGTTATTTTAGTTCACGTCTATTTCTCTCTATTTTAAAAATCACCGTCACTCATATTTTATTTTATTTTCTTGTATAAAATTACTTTACTTTTAGCTTCAAAAAGATAGAGGATCCAATTTCAATTTAAAGAGGGTTGTGATGGATTGGAACTGCACCCCAACTTTAGTTCTTTTTAGACCATCAAATCAATCTCATGCTCCAAACAACGCCACATACATGTTTTTTATTTTTTAATAAAAAATAAATAATATAAAAGGAATACAACTACTTGCACGATTTAATGTATCCTTCTCCTTTGTCGCACTACATAGGAATATTTATGGTTTAAAAACTTATTTGAATTGTAACACATTAATTGTTTGATTTAATTTTTGAAAACCACTTTCTATTTTGAAGAAGAATGTCTCTCACTAAAGAAGTGCAGAATGAAGAGTGATACGTCTGATTGGCATAAAAATGGAAATTATCTTTAACTATAGAACATGATTTGGCTTGCTGATTAATTTTTAGTTGATTTGCTAAATGATTAGTATCACAAGCTAGTTGAGATGAAAAGGTTCTTGACTCTGCAGCAAGGCAAGAATGAAGAACTTATCAGTTATCTTTGTTCCACCACTATAAATATATGTTGAGATTATAATAGACTATGTAGCTTGAGGATGGAAGGCTATGTACATCAGAATGACATCTTTTTCATGATATCTCGATACAGTCCTGCTTATTCTGTATAGTCATTGAATATAACTATAATTCTATAGTGCTGGAACAATATTGCAAATAATATTTATATTCACGTCAGGATTTTGAAGATATTAATGTGTTTCAGCATTACCTTGGCAGACTCATGAGCAAAGTAATTTTGCCAAACTTGATTGTTCTCATCAATCTCAATTGAAAAGCATTCTTCTTATTCTTCTTCTGCCTGTTGCCAAAATGATAGTAACAAATTTGAATTGATGAGTTGTAATTTGTTTTTCAATAGCTTTGTTTGCTAAAAAGGTTATATACAAGATACTTATTAACAAGGGTAAGAGAAACTCAGAAATCAATTAAGTGAATGATGTAAAAACTAAGTATAACGAAGACTGATGCATAAAATTATTGGAAGCAATACAAAATAAAAATTAAAAACATAAAATGCGGTGAGCGTGGATCGAACACGCGACCTTCAGATCTTCAGTCTGACGCTCTCCCAACTGAGCTATCCCCGCATGATATTCATCAATTGCAGCTTTTGAATTAGTTCATGGAAAACATCAAATTGATTTTATATTTTTCTAGTTTGAAATGAAAGGAAACATATGAGAAACTTGGTAAGAGTTTTGTCCTTGTACTAATTTTTTTTTTTTTTTT
>JBBPBP010000004.1:16021478-16049065 GCA_037974735.1 Cicer chorassanicum
TAGAGGAATATAATAAGATTTATACTAATTCCACTATTTCATCCTCATATGCTTGTACATATATTCTCCATGCATATGTATAAGATTTTCTTTCTTTAACAATTGATATGAACGATTACAAGATCACTAAGAATGAATTATAATATGAAAAACTCACTCATTCTTTAAGAATCATTTGAGTGTCTAATAAGTCTTGCAAATATGTATCACTCAATTATAACTTTTTAATATAAATATCCAATAAGCATTTAATTTCTCTAACTCAACACTTAAAAAAAATTTAAATAGATTCTGCTAATAATTCTATATCGGTATATACTCATTCATTTCAAAACAAAATTACTAAGTGAAGCTTTCAAACAATAAAAAAGAAAGGGAAATCACTCTTCATTGGTCACTAAACCCTAAAGGATGGAGGAAAAGGTCAAAATGAAAACAATTTTTTTTGGGTATCTCTTTATTTTTGTGACCAATTTTGTGTATCTCTTTTAAACAAAGTTTAGTTTATTAAAAGATAACATTATAAATTATTTAATATACTTATTGTAGAAAAAATGATTCTATATATTTTGAAGTAAAGGTGTTTTTAGTTTATTTTGAATTAGTTTTGAGGTATAAAATAAACAAATTCAAATATTAAAATTAGTATATAGTTCAATTTGTTGAATTGTTTTCTCAAAAAATTCGATCCATATGTTTGAATTGGATCACTTCATTCATTTAATCTGTTTGGTTATAATTATTTTATTTATTATGTTAAATAAAATATTATAAGTTAAAAAATATGAACATAAGGTACATCTTATCAAAAAAGATATTATAAAACTTATTGGTTGAGAAGCCTCGGCTCTTTCTTTTGCAGATAGGGTAATCTTACCTCAACTTTTCCTTTCCAATATATCTGGTTATATAATCCAATCATACCAAATTTTTATGGTTGTGTGTAATGAAGCATAAAATAATTGTAGAGAATTCATTTGGAGTACCACTGCAAATCAACGTAAGGTACATCTTATATCTTGAGATAAAATTTGTCGTCCAAAATTAGAGAGATGTTTAGATACTAAATAAGGCCTACACGATGAAATTGACTTGACAACTTATTGCATATCCCAATAAATTGTGGATAAAGATTATGAGAGCTAAGTATGTTTGTAATTCTTTCGTAATTCCTTATATGAACTTTCGTACTAATTCATTCTCTTGAAGGTTGGTTCAAAGTTAATGTGGATGGTTCCTTTATAGCTTCTTTTGGTAACTTTGCCTACAGTGGTTTTGTTCGAGATGTAGATGATAGATTTATCAAAGATTTTTACAGTAGAGTTGATTCTTGCTTTGTAGTTTGTAATGAACTTTGGACGTTAAGACTAGGTATCAAGCTTGCACAATAACTAAACTTTTCTTAAGTTATTTTTGAATTAGACTCTAAAGTGATGGTCAATATGATCCAATCAATATTGTCTTCAAATATGCATGTCCAACCTTTTCTCTAAGAGATTATTTATCTTTTTCAGCATTCAGATAAGAGAACTATAGTAATTCATATCTATAAAGAGACTAATGAATTTATTTATTAATTAGCTAATAAAAACCACTCTTCTCAGTTGTTTAACTGAATTGTAGTAAATTCTTCGACTTATACTTTAAACATTATTTTTGTTGATAATATAAGGAGTAAATATTTTCTTAACTTGATTTCGTAATTTAATTTCTTTTTCATAGAAAAAAAAAAATGAACAGATATAATCTTCTACCATTATTTAGTTTTGTGTGTATATTTTATTTTATTTTATCAATTTTGCTTTTCATTTCAATCGGTTGAAAATTGAAGGATTTACCGATTGAGTCACAAAATAAGAACTTGTTAACAGTAAGCTAGCTCCCTGCAAATTGCAATCCAGTAGAAAGTAAAGTACGAAGATCGTAGCTTAATGTTTGTTCCTTCTTGACATGCTAAGGTCACAATATCAGAAATGAGAGTAACGCTATAAGAACCACATTATCGAAGACACCGCAGATCTAGATCGGAGTTCCCACTCTCATAACTTTAACCATTTCAATCACACAATGGACTGGGAAGGTGCAATGTCAGGATCGGATATGGAAGTTTCAGTTCCTCTTCCATTGGCCTCTGAATCGCAACAACCCTATGTCTCCGAACTCCTTTCCTTCACCCTCGATCGCCTTCACAAGGAACCCGAACTTCTTCGCGTTGATGCCGAACGGATCCGTCGTCAAATGCAAGAGGTCGCCGTCGCCAATTACCGCTCCTTTATTGCTGCCGCTGATGCCTTGCTTGCTATTCGTCAGGAAGTTTCCTCTATTGATAATCATCTTGAATCTCTGGTATCCTTTTCTTCCTAATGTTTCATTTTTCTCTCTGTTTTTCTTGTTGATATTCATGTAGATTGGATTTGAAGCAAATTAAATTCAAACCTGAATGCAACGGATTTACTTGCTATTTTGCAAATATCCTAATGTTTCTGCTGTATTATGTCTAGATTGAATTTATTTTATGAATTGTTTTTAGGGGAATTGGGGATTTTATTTGTGGTTTAAAGGAGTTCAATCATTGTAATTTCTTTGTTGAAGACAATAAAATTGAATAGCATATCACAAGGCTGGTTGTGACGGTTCCTGATTATTTTTAATTAGGGGAAGGAAATTATGGATACATTTTCAGCACTGTGCAATAGTATGGAATGTATTTCATTGGATTTCAATTCATAGAATATATTGAGTTCTTAGAATTAGAAGCCAGAGTACTGCTCCATTTGTGTCATGTTTGGATAAACAACTTAATTAGGTGCTTATAACATAAACGTTTTTCATAGAGTAAGTGCTTAACTATTTATGTATAAAATAAAGTTAAACTGTTTTAATATAAGTTATAAGTTGTTTCATAAGCTATCTTGGAGAGTTTATGGAAATAACTTGAAAATAGCTTATGGACATTTCATAAGTTGTTTCCATAAGCTTTCCCAAACAGTCTCACAAGTGGTTATGACAGTAGATAAACTCAAATAAGCCAATTTAAACAGGCCCTTGGCGAAGTTGATTAATAGAATTGAACTTGAAAAGTGAAGGACAAGTAGATAAGAAAAGGATTTGTATGGAATATTACTCTTCTTGAATCTGAATTAAGATAATCACATAACCAAAAAAAAAATATAGAAGCAAGGAAGGCATAAATAAAAGTCTTAGCTCCAAGAAATTTATAGGTCCCGGCTCCCCTAGTCCCCTACTCAACCTCTACTACAAATCTACTCTAACCTGTATTACTTCTGTCCCACTGTTTATCATCTATTATCATCTCTCCCTTTATTTTCTAATTCCGATGTGAGTTATAATTAACGAAATTGTGACTGTTATTAGAATTGAACTGACCCTGCTTTCTTCATGTCTTTCTCTATACTTATCCTTATCCTTCTTAACGTACACCTTTTTGATTCGGGGCCTGCTAACTGTTTTCACAACTGATGTATTTTTGTGATAGACAAACCCTTACCTCTAGCCATGTCTTTGTTATGGTATAGAAGTAAAAGTGACGAGCGAAAGAAAGGGGACGAATAGAGAATCTCCCTTGTTTGGCGAAGTAGTGAAAATGTTGTGAGACAAAATTGGGTCTCACTTATTGCAATATCTGCATTTGCTGAAGAAAAGCAGTGGCGAAAAGGGGGCATTTTTTGGTTCTTCTACTAATATCCTTATCACTTCCATATTTCCGTGCCCTTGTCCCAAGCAGTATCTTCTTTGTGCTAGCACCACCACTGTCTTCTCCTCATTAACAAGCATCATCTTCTCTGTCCTTATAGTTATACCACTGTGCATTATTGGAAGTGAGCTCAGTTTGGAGTGCAGAGGCTGGTCACTGGTCAAGGTATCTTGAAGTGATGACTTATGGTACGTAGATTTGGGTTGGTGGTATGTGGATTTGGATTTGGGTGGTAGTGTCTTGAGATTACCTAGGGGAGGTGCCATGGCTAGGTGGTTTGGTAGAAATTCCGATGGTGCATGATGACGTTGATGAGTACTGTGACCAGGCTTTTTGTGGTTTTCTGATTTGGTGTTTGTTGGGATTCCAGTTTGGTGTTGATTGGGATCTGAATTTGACAGACGCAGAGGTTGAGGGGTGCTTGGGTTTATTATGGTTCTACTTTGCTTGGTTAAGTTTTCACAAGAGTAGGCTATGATTTCATGGCTGTGTTTGTGTTAATATTGTTGCATAACGGGCGTCTATGTATCATTAACTAGTACAGTGCATAAAGATTATCTGTTTGCGTACAACAGTAATGGAAAATATTCCATTCTCCTGCCAGCTAACCATTCTCAAAGGATAATAAGCACAGCCCTTAGCAGTGTAACCTGTTAACTTTTTACCACAATGCTAATAATAAATAATTGCATTTATTTATAGAATAATGACATTCTGACTTTGAGAGGGTAATTTGTTATCATGTATACACTAAAGGTATTCAATTACTACACCTACATTTATTCATCGTTCTGTTATACCACTATAAATTGTTAATCAACCACTTTAAACTGGGATGTCAAGTTCATGCTCCACAATTCCATGTCTTTCGCTTCCCAATTATAGGGGCATTTTTGTACTTGAAGTAAACATTGTTTTCCTTATTCTCAATTTTCAATCAAACCAAACAAGCAGAGAGAGAACACAAAATTAATTTCTTTTTTATTTTCACTAATGCTAAATAATATAAAAATATATTATTTTTCACTATTTCCTTTTTCCATATTTTCTTCTCCACAACCAAACAATTTGTAAATTCTTTATAATCTTCATCACCTCATCGAAATGAAATCCTGGTGTATGTGATTCGGGATTTGTCTCCTTTGTTGCAGATAAATGAAATCCCAAAGCTGACATCTGGATGCACTGAGTTCATAGAATCTGCAGAACAGATTTTGGAGAAGAGGAAGATGAACCAAACAATGCTAACCAATCACAGCACTTTGCTTGACTTGCTAGAAATTCCTCAACTTATGGACACGTATGTTACAATGATAAATTATGTAGTTACGCTTGCTGAATTTCCTGTAACTAATTGTCCCGCATGCTGTAAGTATGTCAAAACATATTTACATACCCTTTTGCAAATTGTAAGAAACCTGGGAAATTCTTATGGTTTTGCAGGTGTGTACGGAATGGAAATTATGATGAAGCCCTAGATTTGGAAGCATTTGTTGGCAAACTTTCAACCATGCATCCAAAGTAAGTGTTTATACTTCTTCCATGCTGTTTCACATGTAATTTAGCTTTAGATGTGATCTCCCCAAGTTTTCTAAGGAAAGTTTCTTTTTTACTGTTTTTTCCTCCCTTTTTTTACTAAATATCACCCTCCCTTCCAAGGTTACCCATTATTCAAGCATTGGCTGCAGAAGTTAGACTGACTACCCAATCACTTCTTTCTCAGCTTCTTCAGAAACTGCGCTCAAATATTCAGGTTCATGTTGTGATTATATTTAATTTATTTAATATATGAACAAATGGCAGTTTATCTAAACAATGTTTCTATATATAGTTTCTTAATGATCTATCTTCCATTGCTAGTTGCCTGAATGCCTGCGCATTATTGGATATTTACGGAGAATAGGAGTATTTAGTGAGTATGGAATGCGTTTGCTGGTAAGGATTTTCTATGCAGTCTTCCCTTGTTGATTTCTTTTTACCTTGAATTTTTCAGTTTGGTTGCAGCCCCTTGGGTACTCCCTTGTTTTCCCTTCTTCTATTTGACTGACAGATATTTATTGTCAGTTCTTAAGATGTCGAGAAGCATGGCTTAATGGTATTCTTGAGGATCTTGACCAGGCAAATCCGTATGAATACTTAAAAGGAATGATTAATTGTCACAGAATGCATCTTTTTGATGTTGTGAATCAATATCGAGCAATATTTGCTGATGACACATCGGGAAGTGAGGAAAACTATGATGGTGGACTACTTTTTAGTTGGGCAATGCACCAAATTACCTCACACCTGCAAACTCTGAAAGTTATGCTTCCAAAGATAACTGAAGGTGGATCACTGTCAAATATTCTGGATCAGTGCATGGTGAGCTTCTTCCATCATACCCCTAGAAATCTTGAAAATGGTTTTGTAAAGAATCAGGACAGGGATATAGAAATTATGAATTATATAAAGAGTAAAGGTCCTGACGAGTCCTTGAGAAAAAAACTCGGAGACCTATTTGCTTCCTTAGAAATGGAAGTGCCAAATTAGTCCTCTAATATCTCAAATGTCGGTCAAATCAGTCATATTTAAGATAACTTTTACGGACCAAATTGATGCTTTTCATTTCTTAAGGATCAAATAGGTCTTCATAAGTTTTTTCAAAGACCAATTTGGGTATTTACTATATATATAAAATTTTGTTGTACAAAAAATTTCTTGCAAACCCCTCCTTGGGAAAAATAGTTAAAAAAGAAAAAGAAAATAAACTTAAGATTTATCTGCCTACTAGTCTTGTGAAAATGTGTGTATGTGGAAAGAGTTATTGTTGCAAGAAGAAATTACATCAACATTTTTACTATTTTCTTACTACTTTTTACAGTACTGTGCTATGGGACTTGGTTGGGTTGGATTGGATTTTCGAGGCTTGCTCCCACCACTTTTTGAAGAGTAAACAAGTTTATTTCATATGATCTATTGGGTTATATTGTACTTGAAGCATTTTGTAATACATAGGATGGTTTCTTTTCAGGGCAGTTCTCAACTTATTCTCCAAAAATATGAGTACTGCAGTAGAGAATTTTCAGGTAAATCCAGTGAAATTGAAATCTTTTACATACTAGTTACCTGAAATTGATTTTATACATATTGATTCGACTATTTGATCGTATTCATTTATGCAAACAAGTCAACATCTAGGGACCTCATTTATCTTATTTCTTCTGCATGTTGCCTACTTTTATATTGCACTTAAGAAATTGATGATTTGATTTCAGTTGGTCTTGGATTCACATCGCTGGGTTCCCATGCCATCAGTTGGCTTTCGTGCAAATACTGTTGAAGAAAGTCAGGAGGATGTAACTCCACCCTCTTATTTGATGGAGCATCCACCTCTTGCTGTTTTTATAAATGGTAAGTCTAGTCAGTTCTTCTACTAGGTTTCTTTTAGAAATTGTAACTACACTAGTTATTGTCCCTTGCATCTCTGTTTTCAAACTCAAATTCCAATTTTGTTGGACAAAATTCCTTTTCCATCACCAACATCATGAAATTACCTTCCTTTTTTATCCCCAAATTTCCTGCTATCGCTACAACTTATCTCTTCAAATCCACACTTATCTCTGCAAATCTGATTACTACTCGGATCTTTTCAACTTGCAACTCCACTTCTATCTCGTGGGCAGTGACGTGCTTTAGGCCTTGTGCATGTTTCAACTCTTCCTACCTTTATTGTTGTAATTTGATCTGTTCCCATATGAGTCAGGGTCATTTGTACGAGTGATAAATAAATTTTGACTATTAGATCTGACCACGAATTGTCAGGGTTAGGATTTAGTCATTTAAACATTTTAAGTGGTCTTATCACTATTAAATAGTTTTTAATTTGACTATCTCTACATGGTTGTATGGTCTAGACTCTTGATTTACACCTTTGTGTGCCTAAGCAAATTACAAAATGAAAACTTTCATAGTTGATGGGCTGTAGTGTTATTAATATATGCTGCATTTCCTTCCTCCATTCTAAATCCATTTGCACCGGCATCTCTATGGTGGCTGTAGGTGTATCTGCAGCAATGAATGAGCTACGGCCCTGTGCCCCCATAAGTTTAAAACATGTCCTTGCCCAAGAATTGATCAAGGGATTACAGGCTGTTTCTGATTCATTGTTACTGTACAACACAACACGAGTTCTTAGGGCTAATGAATCGGGACTTTTTCTCTCACTTTGCCGGGCATTTATTGAGGTACTTTATAACTTGGTCACTGTTTCTTATTCATGGTGATCTGCATTTGTCAATTAATTACTTTAAATACTTAACGCATTTTTTTGATACAATGGTGGCACTGGAAGTTTGAACTCAAGCTCCTCACCACTAGTGCAGTCCACATGACTTTCTATATACTAGTTGCTGAATTTCTCCAAATTCAATTTATAGGTTGCTTATCCTCATTGTGCTACATGTTTTGGGCGTTGCTATATTGGTGGATCAACTTTTATTATGGATGCAAAGAATGTATATGATGGAATCAGACGCCTAGTAGAGACTTCCTCTGCAAGAGAACTCCCAAAACCAGTAAATAATGGAGAAGCCAATGCCATAGCTGAGAATGGTGAAGTGCCAAAAGTGGATAATGGAGAAACAGCTGATGCCAAAGAATCCGAAGCTATGAATTCTGACGAGGTGAACAAAAGCCCTACAACACAGACAGATCAGGAGGAAAAGGAAGACACTAATCTTGAAAAGACAGATGAATAATAGTATGTTTGGGGTGGTGCCGAAAGCACCATTATCACGGCACAATGCCAAATTCAATGTGATATTCGGAAGCTACAAAATGGCTTCCCTGTGAACGTGCGGCCACAACGTGAAACGACACCTTTCCAAGCACATGCTAAGTGTCATTCTAGTGATGGACAAAGTGTATTTTAATTTTTTTTAATAATTTTTTAATATCTCCTTGTTTTTGGCTTTGTTTATTTCTTTATATGGTATTGCCAGCTGTAATTATATTGTCAGATGATACAATTAATATGAATAGGCCATAGAAAATATTGATTGTTAGAACAGAAAATGGAATTTTGACTCCGATTACATGTATGGAACTAAAAATGATTTTTTTTTTCAGTTCCTGCATCAAGTTTATGCTCCTTATGCTCTATATGGGTATTCCCATTTGTGGTTTTTCTACTAATGCATTTGTTATTCTAAATTCTAACAATGTTTGGATCTATTTTTAGAGGAGTCAAATCAACTTTGAAGGTATAAAATTGATTTTCATAAGTTTGAGGGTTATTGAGTATAATTAATTTGTCTTTAGAATTGATTTTAAATTGAAGTAAGGATTTGTTATTTTTGAGTCAAAATGTGACTATTGTACCGAAATTTATTGTTCAACTCTCTTTTATTTAAATATATTCAAATATAAATTACTTTATATTTAATTTATTTTTAATTAAAATTAATTTTACAAAATTAATACATTCAAAATCAATTATAATCATCGGACCCGAGATATCCTTCAACTTTATTTTGATTTGAAGGCAAATAAACATCATATAATTTGAAGGCAAATAAACATCCAATATGAGTTATAAAAGAAAAGGAAGTGCTCTTAGAAAAAAAAAAAGGAAAGAAAAGCAAGTGCTCTAAAAAAGAAAAAAAAGGAAAGAAAAGAAAAGAAAAGGAAGTGGAAAATACAATTGTTGTTATATAACTTTTGTAGCTTTTTGAAGAATGATGTAGAACACCTTGCTTTGAGAGAGGACATAACAGGTGGAGTAAAATAATTCACTCAAGTGTTTATGTTTTGTTGGTTAGTTTAGAATTGTTAGCATACAATATTTTAATAATTTTAATAGTTACAAGCATTGATAAAAAAAATAATAGTTACAAGTTTTTTCACAAATAATCATGTTACTTCAAATTTTATTGATTATCCACACACCCCTCACTTTTAAGATTGGTATTTTTTTGCAATAATTTCATCATTTTTATATTATGACTTAGTTTTGATCCTCTATTATTATCAATTTACGAAATTGATCTCTTATTTCAAAAGTCGACTGTTTTAGTCTCTTCTATATTTTTAAACTAAAAAAGCGACGATTTGACATATTTTTAATGACGTGGCGTACAATTCTATAATATAGAACCATCTAGATGTATTAATTATTCATATGTTATTAATTAAATTAAAAATATAAAAGATTTTTAAAGTTGAAATCTAAATTTTTACGACGATTAATTTCAATTTTATAAGTATTAATCATTCTATTATAGGTTGCGTTATTAAAAACATCTCATGTCATTAGTTAAAAAATCAAAGGAACAAAAACTGTCGATTTTTAAAATTGGAATCCAATTTCGTGAATTAATAAAAATAGAGAAATTAATATTACAATTAAATTTTATATTATTTAAAAAATATTTTCTTATATAAAATATTCTAATAACTTTTCTCCCTTAATTGTCTATTTCAAATTCGTCAACAGTTATTAACGAGGAACTAATCTTAGTAATTGTATTTCTATTATACATGCATATTTTCCATTTTGTCTAAAAAGTAATATTTTCTGATCTGCAGTAATAAAATTGAGTATTTTCTAATAGAGCGATAAACACCCTTTAAAATTCACAATAACTATTATGTTTAAAAATTGAGATATAATATCTATTATTACAATATAACAATATAGATATTTGTTAGTTAAACTAGACTTTATAAATAATAAAATTGATTTTAAATTAACTAATTTTATAAAATTGATTTTAATTAAAATTTAATTAAACGCAAAATAATTTATACCTAGGTACATTCATGTAAAAGAGATTTAAACAAAAAATTTCATATTAAAATTTTTCGTTAAAAGAAGCTTCGTGTCATGAAATTAAAATCAATTTTGGAGACAACATTATTTCTATGAAACATTCCAAAATTAATTCTAGATCTCAGAATGAAATGAAAAGTTTCACTAAGAATTAACGTGTTTATATAGTAAAATCCATGGAGTCATTCAAATGGCGATGTTTGTTGGCAATCTGGCAATCCACCCTTCATTATCAATAAATGAGATATTCAAGAATTGGTCAAGCTCAGCTCCACTCAAGTGCTTCATCCATTTCACTCGCTTCGATTGATTTGCTCCTGGTCCTGTGTTTCCCACCTCAACAAATGTGATGGTTTCTCTGCAGTAAAGTTTGACATACAAATGTAAGATAATGTTAAGTCATTGACCACACTCAATGCAAAATGACATGGTCGCAATATGAAATGTAAATATCTTACTCATGACCAACAAAGGTTCTAGCATTCCAACCAACGGGAGAAACAACATTAGTAAGGTATGAATTGGCAATGATAACTCTTGCATAAGCATCCAAAGATCTCCCAAGTATAGCCTTTCCTTTTGTTCCAGTGAATGTACAATTTTTAAACACAAATCCACTACTATCATTTTCTAACGTCCTTCTTTGTGCCGTAAAACACCCACCATGATTGGGACCATTTTTTCCCATTGAAAAGTTTAATGTACTTGCCTACATACTCACAACCAAATTATTTCTTTAGTAAATATTGAAGGATAATGTTTCTCTTATTCATTGTAGTTATTACAACCCCAAGAAGAAGAGATAAATAAAAAGAAATGAGAGAAAATAATAAATCTGCTCAAAAAGATATTATGAGAAAAGAAAGGTTAAATTACTCGTTTAATTTCTTAAGTTATTTTGCTGTTTTATATTTGATACTTTAAGTTATTTTATTTTGATCATTTTAGTTACAAACTCAAATAAAAAGATAGTAAAAAATAATATTTATAACTTAAAAGATTTAAAAAATTTATAACAATAATATACGAGATTAAAATAACACAAAAAAATACAAGAGACTAAAGTAAAATATAAAAATAATTTAAATAACCAAAAATATAATTTAACTGAAAAAAATTAAATAATAATATACAATTATTTTAAGAGAAAAATGAGAATTTGAAATAATATACAAAAATCGTGGAAAAAATAAAAAATTAAAAATTGTATATAGAAACTATATTTATACATTCTTTTCGGTCCCATAATATAAGTCATCGGTTTTGGTCCATGAAATAAGAAATACAATTAAAATTGAATAAAAAATTATACTTTCTTGAAATTATCATTTACCGTTTCATGTTAATCACATGAATTGAATATTAGATATTAATAAAAATTAAGAATATATTACATACAAAATATAATATGTAAAAAATAATGAATACTATGTCACTAATAATATTTAAAGCGATGTATAAAATAAGATAATTTTTTTATAAAAGGGTTATAATTTAGGATCAAGGAAGTAATTTTTTTTTAGTACAAGGTCCGAGGAAGAGGAAGTAATTTATAAGTTATTCTAAATAATTGTATAACAATACAAAAGAAAGTTCTAAGAGGAACATAAAATGGAATATATTTTATTTTACCTCAAAGATTGATTGTCCATATCCGAATACGAAATCAATTCCACCTTGCATATAACAGTTGTGGTAGTAATGGCGGCCATAATGATCATAAAGAGTGTCTTGCACTCCAAAAAAAGCACAATCATAGAATGCACATTTATCTCCATGGATCAAAGCTGCCACAGCTTGTGTGATTGGCTTCTCCTCCTCTAATATAACAGGCTTGTTGAGCGTGTTCTATGAATATATAGAATACTTAATTAGTCCAAAATATCAATATATAAAATACAAAAATATTATTATGGCAATATATATATACATCAAATTATATTGTGTAATGGCTCCATAATTTTTTATGGGATATATATTTTAGAACAATGTGCATTTAAGATATTTTAAGTTATGTGTTTGTCCAAGATATGTCTTTTTTCAATTACATCATTTAAGTTCTATAACGTGCACGGTGGAGAGGTATTTTTTTTTTTTTAATTTTCATTGAATGGATTCTAGTTTAGAAAAAAATTATCAGGTTTCCAAAATTATATTTTTGCTTTTAATTTCTGGTTTGAATGGAAAACTCATAATTTCGAATGGTTTTGAAAACCTTAATTAACTTTAATTTTTATTTTTATGAAAATTATTTAAAAAATATATAATAGTCATGTGAAAAATATAATATAGTTTATGAAAATTATTTAAAAAATATTACAAACACATCAACATCATAATAGTCATGTGATGTATTTTTTAACAAAATTAAAGAGAAACTCAATAAAATAAAAGGACCCAACCGTGCACATTCTAAGAGATCACAAACTTAGATGAAAAAAAACCTTAAAGAACTCATTGACACATTTTAAAGGACCATAGATGCAATATGTCTATATTTTTTTGGGTACAATCAATATGTTTATATTTTATAAAATTCACGGTTGTAGTTGAATTATATATTGTATTGTAAATTTTTTAGTAAATATGAAATCATGAATGTACGTAGAGATATGAAGTTCAATTACCATGAATGCAATACTTTTTGCAACAGTGTAATTTGCTCGTACATCAAAAGTAGCATTGAGATGTGAATCCCATTGGATACTTGTAGAGTCGCTACCACTTCCTTCAAGATAAATGCATGGTTTGCTCATGGGAATTTGAATTTGCTCTCTGCATTGCACCAATCGCATAATGCTTATTTTATTGGCAACTAATATTTCTCTATAAAAAGATATATAAAAATAACACACACTTCACATTATACAACATAGTTCAACCTTCTATAAGAAAATGCAAATTTTAAATCAAAATGTTACTTTATGTTCCATGCATATATAAAATAAATCCTTATTTTATTTTTAAAAAAATGTATATAGAAGAGAGAGAAAAATTTACTTGTAAACACCAGGAGAAATATAAATGTGAATCCATCGAGAATTTTCTTCAGAGACAGAATCAATGGCACTTTGAATTGTTTTAAAATTTGCTTCCTGTGATTGACTAACGGTAATGTTTAGTGGTGGATTACTACAATCTTGGGATTCACAAGCTTCAAAAGCAATAACTAGCAATATTAAAAATAAAGAAAAGAGTTGTGGAGGGCACATTTTTGTGTTTAATTTTCAAGTATGTAAATGGTTATAAGATCTCAACACACAAATTTGAATTTCATAGATGAACGATTACTATGTACTTATAGCATATCATCCCACTTTTTATTAGGATTTTTTTTCTTTTGAAAAAAGCACAAATTTGTAAATTAATTTAAACTAAAAATTTGATCTAGAACTTTCTAAATTTGGATTTATTTAATTTGAAAAAAAATAATTATTTTGGTCTTTGAGTAGAAATAATTTATTTATATTTAATTTGAATGGATTTTATTTGATATTCTGTTTAATTATTTATTTAAACTCTTTCCCAATAATTTTTATATTCTATCTATTTTAAGTAAAAGTTAGTAAGGAAAAAATCACTATAAGACTTTTTGGACGAGGGCCAAATTTATAATATCTTTAATAATTGTTCTTATTCAGTGACCAGACTATGAAATATTTAAGATTAAAATGGACAAATTAGTTAAGAGTTACTTTAATTAATAATTCCTTATAAATAATTACACCAATTTAACCATCAAACTAAAAAAGTTAATTGAGTCGACCAACTACAAATTTGCTAAGATTTAAATTATTTGACATTTCATCAAGTAATGTTGAATTTCGAATGACGTATAATAATTTTTTAACTATTAAATTATATAATTTTAAATTTTAAATTTATAAAAAATTGTGTTTATCATTAAAAACAGAGAACGGTGCGTTGCATTTTTTACAGTTAAGATCTAAGAATTTTATTAATAATACTAATGCTAAATGCCTATAAAATAATATCAATATTATATATGTAAATGTCTAAATCATTATGTTGAAATGATTTTATATTTGGTAAGGCATGTGTGAAGTCTAAATCGTAGAATGAGTATTGCGGCATTTCATCCAACTCTCAATAACATGCATGTCCAATAGTTCCTATGCAACACGAAACAAAATGAAGAAAATGGTGAAGTGCCAAAAATCGATAGAGAGACTATCACTGATCAATTCAAAGTTAAAAAGGTCTTGAGGACTTTAACACCTTTGTTTGATCATGTGCTAATTTTGATCATGAGAAAGACAACAAGAATGAAGGCAATAGCACCCAAAACAAGAAAAAGATTAACAAAGACAAGATTCAATGTTACAATTGCCAAAAGTGAGGACATTTTGCAAATGAATGCAAAATAGAAAAATGTCAAGGAAAAATATTGATGAAGCTCAATTTGTTCATGGTAGTAGTTTAGATTATGATGTGATGTTGATGACAATTCCCAAGTAAGAACCTGATTTTGTAGAATGTTGGTATCTTCATACTCGATGCTTGATGCTCAAAACACCTAATCGGGCATAGAAGTTAATTATGTGAGCTCGATGAAAGGGTAATAAAAAGTGAAAAGTTTGTCGATGAAAGAAACATTGCTGTTTTTATTTTTATTTTAATTTCTGTTTCTAAAAATAGAACTTTCAAGATTGGTATCATTGTGCTTGAACAACAATGTTTCAATACAAAAGTAGAAGAAGTGGTATGGAAATAGTACAAAATGTTTCGATATCTTAATTTCAAAAGTCTAAATTTGTTGTAGAAGAAGGATAATCCTGAATGGATTGCCTCCAATTCAACTTCTAAATCAAGTATGTGTTGGTTGTTGTGAAGCTAACCAACCCAAAAAGTCTTACAAATCCACAATTTCTACAAGAGTCGTTATGAAACTACAAATCATACACTCAAATGTGTGTGGGCCATTTGAAGTTAAGTCACATGGAGGGAACTTGTACATTGTATATTTCATTGATGATTATAAAAAGAAAATGTAGATTTAACTAATAAAGAAAAAGAGTGAAGTGTTTGAAATTTTTAAGAATTTTAAACTATTAGATGAAAAACAATCAAGAAAAGTCATTAAGATGTTGAGAACAGATGGTGGAAGTGATTATAATTCAATGGAGTTTGATAAATTCTACAAAGATAAATGATACATGCTGTAGAGGAACCCTTTACCCCTAATCACAATGGGATTGCTGAAAAAAGGAATAAGACCATTTTAAACATGGTTAGAATTGTGTTAAAGAAGAAGAAGATGCCACATCAATTATGGGCCAAATCCATGGCAACAACAACTTATATTCTTAATAGGAGTCTAGCTTAGAGGCTTGATGGTATAACACTTGAAGAAGCATAAGAGAACTTTAAGCCTACTATGAGACACTTGAAGATTTTTGGCTCACTATGCTATAGACATGTACCTGAGTAAAATAGAAAGAAGTTTGATGATAGAGCTCAACCTATGATAATGGTAGGATATCATGTGATACGAGCTTATAGATTGTTTGATCTATTTCAGAAGAAAATTGTCGTAAGAAATGATGTGTTTGATGATGAAAGTGAAATGAAGTGGGGAAATAAAGACAAAGACAATAATGACAAAGTCATAGTTGAGTTTGAAGCTGATCAAGAAGATGGAGGATATAGTCCAAAAACTAGTAAACCAAATGTTGTAAATGAAAGAAGAGATGAAGTACAACCAAGGAGGTCAAATTAATATAAAAAGACTACTACCTCAAATGAGGTCAAATATAATCTCGAAACTAGTGAACTAGCTTGTTTTAATGGCTGAAGTATAACCAATAGCATTGGATCAAGCCCTTGCAAGTACTAATTAGAAGGAAGCAATGAAAGATGAAGACCATTGAAATAAATTTGGTGTTCAAAACCAAAATGAAGCCACATGGTCAAGTAACAAAGTATAAAGTTAGATTGGATGCAAAAGTTTATTTTGCAAAAGCTAAGATTAGATTTTAATGAAATATACACTCCAATTACAAGGATTGAGACAATAAGACTTGTTGTGGAACTGACAAGTAGGAAAGGATCAACATTAATTCAATTAGATGTGAAATTTTCCTTTCTTAATGGTTCATTGGAGGATGAGGTGTTTGTAAAAAAACTTATAGCTTTTGAGAAGTACGAAATGAAGAGAGAAGTCTGTAAATTGAATAAAGCCTTATATGACATGAAACAAGCTTTATTGACAATTTTCTGTTGAAACTTGCATTTGTGAAGTGCTCAAATGAACATGGGGCTTATATAAAGGAATCTAATGCCCTTAAAATCATTCTAATATGTCTTTTTCTAGATGACCTACTTGTAACAGGTGACAATGAGCTTGAAATTGACAACAAAACAAGGAATTCCATATCACAAAAAGTATACAACTGTTGTGCTAAGAATGTTTAAAATGCTGCAACTCCAACTGAAACAATGAAGAATCAACTGTTGATGTAAAATTATATAGACAACTGGTAAATCCTTGAGGTACTTGTGCAACTCAAGACTTTTGATATTTCTTATAGTGTTGAACTTATAAGTAGATTTATGGAGGAAGCTAGAAGATCACAATTAATAACAACTTAGAGGATGCTGGGATATGTGAAAGGAACAACATAATTTTGCATTCTAATTCCAGGAAAGATATACAATGCAGATGAAGCACTAATAGGTTACTCTGATTCTTATTGGAGTGGAGATGCAAATGATAGAAAGAGCACTTTAGGTTACACCTTTATGCTTGGAAAAACACTAATTTCTTGGTGCTCAAAGAAGCTTATTGTAGTTGCATTATCAAGTTATGAAGCTGAATATATTTCAATTACTTTTGGAGCTAGATAGCTAGTCAAGCATAATGGTCCCAACAAGTATATAGAAATCGAGGTTCATTTTTTGAGGGACCAAGTCAACAAAGGAAAGTTTATAGTCGAGTATTGCAAGTCTGAAGATCAACTTGCTAACATTCTGACAAAAGCATTGAAGATAAGCAAATTTGAAGAAATAAGAAAAAGACTAGGAATGTAGTCTAGCTAGTTTGAATTAAGATGGTTTAATGTAATGTAAGTTAGGAATGTTTTTTTACAAGAGATACTCAGTTTAAGTTTTTCATCAACAGAATAGAAAACTTCTTTTTTATGGATTTTTTTATGGAAGACTAAATTCTATAATTAATCAACTGTTTCAGAATTTCATCGAGACCTTGTAGTTTATCTTATATGGTTAATTTCATTTTGATGAATCTATTTATTTTCATTTGATAATATTGTTATTCTGATTGCTTAATTTGAATCTCAATAGGATTAATAAGTTTGGTTTGACAGAATTCAATTTTTAAATCAATGGTAGGTTTTGCGACGTTCAATCCTTAACTATAATCTATCTTTCACTGTGATGCTTAATCAAGTCAAAGACACATAATTCACATAAAATTGATTTATGCTTGTTTGATCAATTCTATAATCAAACTGGAATAGAATACCTGTTAGAAATTGAACAATTTAAAAATCTGTTATAGGTCCGAAATATTCGAACCAATGGATTAGTCGTTTTAATATATGTGACTCTGATTTTGTTATCTCAATTTGTCTAAACCGTAATTTGAAATCTATTTTTTTTATGGATTCTAAATTCGATTAGTTGAATTAGAAGTTTTGCGAGACAATTTATTTGCTGTCCTACATTACGTTTTTATTAACTCATATTTGATCTGTGTGCGATAACAGATCATACAACGTAATTGATGTATCAATTTTAAATACGGTGAATATACCATAAAAGTTAATTTTGCAATTCATCAAATTTAATTAATATTTATCTTCTAAAATTTTAATTGTGAACACCGATCCTTTAATGTAGAGTTTTAATAGGTAATTCAACGAAATATTGTATGAACTTTAAGAGCTTATGCAGATGATTTAAAATGTATAACTATTGTAGCATTTTGGTGATTGATGTATAACACCTTGCTTTGAGAGAGAAGAGGGACAGAAAGTGTGGGTAAAATAATTGACTCAAGTGTTTATGTTTTATTGGTTAGTTTGGAATTGTGAGCATTAAATTTTTTTAGTTACAAGCTTCTTCACGAATAATCATTTTACTTCAAATATTAGTGATTATCCAATGACATCGATCCCTCACTTTAAGATTGGGTACTTTTACAATAATTTCATCATTTATAAATTATTTTCTTATATAAAATATTCCAATAATTTTTCTCACCTATGTCTATTTTAAATTCGTAAACAGTTATTAACGAGGAACTAATTTGTCTTTTCCATGAATATATATATATTTCTCATTTTGTCAAAAAAGAAATATTTTTCATTCTGCGGTAATAAAATTGATTTTAAATAAATTATATTTATAAAATTGATTTTGATTAAAAATGAATTGACCATAAATTAATATTTTTTTACGTTTAATTAAATATAAAATAATTTATATTTAAATACATTCATTTAAAAGTGATTTAAATAATAAATTTGAGAATAAATATAATCAATTTTGAAGAGAAAATCATTTGTATACAAGTATATTTTAACATTAATTTTACATCTCTGAAATCAATTTGACTTCATCCAAAATGAAATCAAAAGTTGCATTAAGAATTAACATGCTTATATAATCAAATCTACATAATCATTCAAATGAAAATGTCCTTCTTTGTGCCGTAAAACATCCATCATGATCGGGACCATTTTTCCCCATTGAAAAATTTAATGTACTTGCCTACATGTTCAAAACCAAATTACTTCTTTGGTAAATATTGAAGGATAATGTTTCTCTTATTCAATGTAGTTATTACAACCCCAAGAAGAAGAGATAAATAAAAATAAATGAGAGAAAATAATAAATCCACTTAAGATATTAATATTATGAGAATTTTTTTTTCTCATTTAATAATAGATATATGATTAATATTAAAAGCAACATATAAAATAAGATAATTTTTTTACTTGATCAAATGATTTGTATTATCGGATGAAGTAAATTATAAGTGTTTATTTTTTTGACAAAGTAAGTTATAAGTTATAAAACTAATTATGTGAAAAATAATTACAACACTAAAGAAATTTAGTTGAAATGGAATATATTTGATTTTACCTCAAAGATTGATTGACCATATCCGTATACAAAATCAATTCCACCTTGAATATAGCAGTTGTGGTAGTAATGGCGGCCAGAATGATCATAAAGAGTGTCTTGCACCCCCAAAAATGCACAATCAAAGAATGCACACTTATCGAAGCTGCCAAAGCTTGTGTGATTGGTTTCTCCTCTATTTCAGGTTTGTTGAGTGTATTCTATGAATATATAGAATACAAAAATATTATTTTATTACTTAATATTATATGGTCATAATAATGGTATATATATATATATGGGTAACATACATCCTTTATAAAATTTTCGTAAATATTAATTTATTTATATATATTAATATTTGAGGTGCGATATAATTAATGTTATTAGCGTTTTTGTTAGACGATGACAATCTTAATGTCACTTAATATTATGTTAAATAATTTGCATAGATGATCTATTTTAAAAATTTATTTAACAACGAGCTTTATTATTATATATCTGATGAAAAGTTATTTAACATTGTAAATGAAAACCTACGTAGAGAGATATGATGTTGAATTACCATGAATTTAATGCCTTTTGCAACTGTATTATTTGCTTGTACATCAAAAGTAGGTATAAGATGTGAATCCCATTCGATACTCGTGGAGTTGCTACCACCTCCTTGAAGATAAATACAAGGTTTGCTCATAGGAATTTGAATTTGCTCTCTACGTACATTGCACCAACCACAATTCACATTATACTTAGCTCAATTTCATACAAGAAAATGAAAATGTTAACAACACAAATGTTATTAGATATTTTTATAATTAGCACGTAGTCTATTATCCAATAAGTTTATTTGTTTTGCTATGTGTAAAAGATTAGTTTTTATATACTATTTATGTAAAAAGTTATATTGTCGATCAATCATAAGTATTCATATATGTAACTTTAGAAGTAATTATGGTTGATGTCAAACATTTTCAATGATGTGAAAGTTACGAATTATTGACAATTTTGTAAAAAATATTTACTCCGATAATATATATAAATTAAATTTTTATTTTAATTATAATAAAAAAAATTGTGTGGAAGAGAAAAATAATTTACTTATAAACACCCGAGAAAATTTGAATGTGAATCCATTGAGAATTTTCTGCACGGACAGAATCAATAGCACTTTGAATTGTTTTAAAATTTGCGTTTTGTGATTGACCAACGGTAATTATCTGTGGTGGATTTGTACAATCTTGGGATTCACAAGTCTCAAAAGTAAGAACTAGCAATATTAAAAATAAAGAAAATAGTTGTGGAGGACACATTTTGTGTTTATTTTTCAAGTATATAAGATCTCAACACAACTTTGAGTTTCATAGAAGAAAGATTACTCTAGTACTTATAGCATATCTTCCTACTTTTCATTAGAATAATTTTTCTTATTTCAGGCACAAATTTGTAAATTAACTTAAAATGAATATTTTATTTAAAACTTTATAAATAATATTATTTTTAATTAATTTGGTTTGTAGTTAGAAATAATTTATTTTTAATTAATTTGAATGGAGTTTATTTGATTTGTTTTTAAGTTTATTTATTCAAACTCTTTCACAATAACTTTTATGATGCATCTAATTAGGTGACTGTAGTAAGGGAAAAAAATCATCATCTGTTTTTTTTTTATAAACAGAGAGTCAAAGGGCCCTAGGAAACTTATAAAAAAAAGTTCTAGAAAAAATAAATCAAAAAAGACTATTGAAAATGTCTAAGAAGGGAAGTCCATGCTAAATCATCAGAAAGTAATTGACCAACTTTCTTATAGGCTGCTCTAACAAATGGAGAGGTCAAAGTTGGGATACTCAAAAGCCAATTTTGTTTTTCTTTTATCTCATTATAGTAATTTGACCAAAAGTTACCAATATAGTGTAGTTTGAAAAGTATATTTTCCATTATAGTGTAAGTTGCATGTGGCATTGGTAAGTTTTATTTGATTTCTGTAGAAGTAGTACACATTCAGTGTGTACTCTGGGTTTTTTAATTTTTTTTGTCAAACCTACATAAGTCGCAAATGGACCATGCTAATTTGCTTATACAATTAAAGTCGCACATATGAGTATGACTTTAGTTATAATAATTCCTCGGCCAATGAAGATTATGTGGATTTGATTCGGTTTAATATTTTTTTAAATTAACACATCTAAAAAAAATTCAAACACTATATTTTTGTTAGTAAAAACAATTATATAAATTATGACAAGAATACGGTTAGAAAAATAATAAATAATTAATTAAAAATATTTAAATATAATATTTTGTTTTTTAAGATAACACTATCGATATAGTGTGAGATAATATATAATGGTTTCAATTAAATGTTGGCAGTCGGTTTTAAATGATGTGAAATCATATCAAAATCAATTGATCAATGTTAAATTTATTTAATTTTGTTCAGTTTGTGTTCGAACACGAAAAAGAAATTTCAAATCAATTTTGTTGATTTTGAATAAATTTTTTGATATTATATTATTAGTTTGATTTTCATATCTCTAATAGATACTCATAAAATACACCATTAATATTTAGATTAAAACAAAAACTTTGCTTAATGTGGACAAGTAATAAGTTTGATCGTATCTCATCTGATTCAATGTGATTCAATGTGAGACTTATTAATCTAAAGCTGAAAATAATATAGTACTAAGAGCAAATGGAAATTTGAAATAATTGTTAATAGCTTCAAGGGTGGCACAAGAAAATAAAGTCTATGTTGGATCTTATAAAAATAAATCAGCTCCGTCATATACTTGATCTCAAACATTTTGAATGTTGAGATTATGATCAGATATTATAGAAATAATATCTCGTTTATGAGGTTGTACGTAATAATATCTATTACATATTTACATATATCCTATATACAAAGTTCTCATTCACAAATCCTTACTTATAAAAAAGAGAAATGTTATTTAAACACATTTCTAAACACAAATACAAACACATGTACTGTATACGTATACATATTTAAGGGCGTATACATAATTAATCATTTTGCTAGGGATAAATGAGTCATTTTGATGAGTCATTTTGAAAACTCTTTCTCTCAGAATCAGAAAACTCTTTCTCTCCTTCTCTCTCCTTCTCCATCTCCATCTTCTTCTCTCTCCTTCTCCTTTCTTCTTTTCTTTTACCGCGAGCCTCCGCTTCTTCGTTTCTGTGCGTTTGGGTATTTTCTTTACTTCTCTCTATCATTGATTTATGGTTCCGTTGTTGTTCAATGTCAATTTAGGATTTTTTGGGTTTCTATTTTCGTTTAGGATTTTTGGGGTTTCTATTTTTGGCTGCTTTGTTTCTATTTTTGGCAGCTTTGTTTCTATTTTTGGTCAGATTGATTGTTTTATTATTTTATATTTTATTGGTTTATTGTTTTATTGCTCAAACAAATAATAGTTGGATGACATGTTGGCAAAACTGTATCTAGTAAAATAGTCTGGACTTCTCTGGCCGTTGGATATTTGATTGGATGCTTCACATTTAAAATTTAAATTTTTCTAATGATAGTTTTTTTTGAATATAGACCATCTTTATATTTTAGACAGAATGATTTTGTTTTATATTTTAAACAGAATAATTTTGCTTTATATTTTAGACAGAATAATTTTGCTTTATATGCTTAAATGTTGTTACTTATATTCTTTCCATTGTTTTATTGCTCTATTTTTGGTTGTTACTGATATTATTTCCATTGTTGCTTTATATGCCTAAATGCTGTGTGGTGGGATGAATGTATAATATTTGATAGAGATAGGGTAATCACTAAACAAGCTGGTGGTAATATGGCTGCAATTTGCAAGTGACATGCATTTTGATATTTTTTGGCCAGAAGTCAGTGCTTGTAACAGCTGTTTTGTGATCACTTTTCTGCCTTTTGTGTGGCCCTGATAATTGCCTTTAAATTCAAGTATATTTTCGTCTATTATTTCAATTTAGACAAATTTTGTATCATAAATGAGCTATTTTATTTCAATGTTAATATTATGGTATTTATTTTTCTACAGTTTTGATGCTTTAAGACATGGCACCGACAAATGAAAAAAATGTAAGGAATTTATAAACTAGTTGCATTTGTATTGTTGCAATTTATTTATCAATATTAACCATATATTTATACCTTTCAGATACGTACGAGACATGCATGTTTACTAAATTTGTTGCATGAAATCAACCTTCATTTGACAAATGCACATCGAACTCAAATTATGACAACTCCATTCAAGTGGATTTTAGATATGCCAAAAAATTTATAAATTTATGGTGCTCTGTTGTCGGAGTTGGCTAATAGGTGGGAAGGACGTAGTGGCGGGTTTAGGATTAGGGGTAGGATAGTTAAATTTAATCCAAGTGATGTATGTTTAGCTATAGGATTACCAATAGTAGGTGAGCCTTTGAAAGCATATGAAAATGAGGAATGTGATACATTGTTGTTGTTTAGAGGAAAAGAAGTAACTTGTGATATGATTGGTGTGTTACTTCACATGTGTCGTCAGGACAAAGTCAATTTTTGTAGACTTTATATAGTTCTCGCCTTTGGCAAGTTCTATTTTCCCCAATCAGGGAATCGAGTAAATACTTGTTATATTAAAATACTTGATGATCTAGAGTATCTGCATAGCTACAATTGGGGTGTAGCTGTGTATAATATTTTAGTTGAAAGTTTAAGTTGGATTGAAACTGTGTTGAAAGAGGGTAAGGTAGATTCGCAAACACACATAACAGGTTGTGCAGCTGTTCTACAGATATATATTTTATATCGTTTTTTGTCACCATCTTCTATGTTATGTTGTCTTTAAATTAAAATATATTTATTAAGTATATTAATATTTGTTTTAGATCTGGGCGTTCAACCACTTGTCCTGAGGTGAATTATCTGTTCCCAAATTTAGATTCCCGAGATTTTTGAATTGGCCAATTTTACAGTGTCAGAAGAAAACAATATTAAAAGCATTTCAAAATAATATGGTAAGCATTTATATTATTTGATTGTATAACTTGTTTAATAATAATGTGTGTGTTTCAATTGTTTTTTGTTTTGCAAGATAATTGAAGATTTAACTGCAACAAATGAAGAACTTGAATTTGACATGGTAAATGAAGCATTGCATGAACAAGAAAATCAAACTGTACGTTATGTTGATTATCAACGATTGGTGGCAGAGCATAGACAGTCGCAAGAGTATATTTCAATTCTTGTGTTTAAGATTGTGTCCAAATATCATTGCTCTATAAAAAAATCTAAAAACACAAGTCATTTGTTAATTCTTTTCTAGATTCTTCTTGAGACTCATCAACAACTATGAAGTTTTTTGCCTCAAGAATCTCTTTGAGAATTTCATTATATACCTTCATAAGAAACAAATTTAAAATTTCCATATGAATTGTTCAAGGTATATGCATTTACTTTGCATTCTGATGACCATTCTTGGAAATTACTTCATCACCTTCTTCATCATTTGAAGCAATTTTTTTATAATTAGTTCAACAAACTTTCCATGATTTTTAGATACCAAACTCTCGTCTTGTCCTCTGGAAGCACAATATTTGTTGTGAAGTTTGTTTAAACTCAATTTTGACATGATTATTTTTTGAAATATTCACAACATTTAATATTAAAATTGTTTATTTACTTTGAAGAGTTTTGGTAGTAAAACTCACACATTCGAAGAAGATGATGGATGTTGCTGATTTTGATTTTCGCCTTAACACACCAAATATTCGTAAATCCTTTTATCATCACATTAAAGATTTCGCGATTTCAGCTATGATCGTTGCCTTGTGATTTAAACACCACAATATCGTACAAATTTTATTAAAATTATTGGTACTATAGTATAATGTATAATACTGATAGATTAACGTACTATTAAGGTATATTTTGAAAAAGCATTTATCTTTCTGGATCGATTAAAATATGATTATAAAACAAATTAGATTTATTTGCAGTTTTAATTCATCTATTTTTACCAATTCAAAAAATTGATTCCGTCATTTTAAAATATGACAGTTTGGGTATTTTATTATGATTTTTTAACTAAAAAATAACAATATAATGTGTTTTAAATAACGTGACACCATGATATTATGATGTAAAATGATTAAAACCTGTAAAATCGCAATAAAACTCTCTAAAAATTTAATTTTCAACTTCAGAAAATTTTCACTTTTATTAATTTAATTAATGACATATGAATAATTAATTCATTTGAGTAAGAGACCAAAACTATCAAATCGTATGTGACATCATTTAAAATATCACATCGTTATTTTTTAATTTAAAAGTTTAAGGGAATGACCAAAACTATCGATATCTAAAATAGGAGAGCCAAATCCATGAATCGATGAAAATAAAAGAACTAAAACTATAATTAAACTAAAAAATTATGAGCTAACATTTTGTCGCAATCGGTTTGCCAGAAAATGAGTTTTGTAGCCGTTTTCTCGATCGCGTTTTGATTTAAAACATTGCTTACGGGTCATTATTGTCCAAATTAAATCAAGAAACTAAGCGTCTGAAATTATTTGGAAATACAAAGTCATCCCCTCCCTCAAATACCATCTTAGCTATCAACTTTGAAGCTCTTTCAGTGAGATTTAACCAATCCCAAAATAAGTGATCATCATGATTCTCACAAATATTGGTGTTCAATACTTTTATGCAAGGACCCTCTCTATAGAACTTTCCTATTCCCCAAAGTTTGTCGTTCAAGGATTTGAATAATGAATCATCTCCATTAAACTTTCCAATTTCACAATGGTTTTGGTTCGAGGTTTTCAAACATGGACCCTCTCCATTCAATTTTCCAATTCCACAACATGCTGACTTTGTATCATTCAACCCTGCAGCATGTTGACAAGGATTATTTAAACATTTAAATAATGCCTACACTTCTTTTGTTTTTTTTTAATAACCAAAGTTAATAAAAAGTTTGTTATGTCAATATTTTTGACTTCGATTTGAACCCGTATTCTCTACTTTAACTTTTAAATCAAATCAGTTGAAATATCCACCCACCTTTTGTTAATGTACTTCATACACATGCCTAATGCAATGTCTGGTTTGATTTTGTAACTTAGTAATCATTTATTAAATTTTATTAACCACAAATTTAAACGTGATTAATTTTGATTTTTTAGTGTTAAAATGAGTAAATCACCATTTTTAGTTTTGAAATTGTAAGCATCACTTAATTTGAAACTCCAAATTTATGAAATATCTAATTGTTTCTTCAAATTGTCTTACATCAGTCAAAATGCTTCATCTCTTAAGTAGATTTGTTAGAGCTCTTGATGTATCATGCTAAGTGACACTGTGACTCGTCCATGTTCATGACACAAGTTTTTGTACCGGTTAAAAACTTACAATTTTTTGCGTAATGAACTCCTCATCGACGCTAATTCATTTTAGGGTTCCGACTATAGAAGTTCAATACGCTTAAAAATTTATGTTTTTCACCGGGATGAAACTTGCTTTTAGTGTTTCGTGTGATGTGACATCAACGTAAATAAGTCACAATGTCACTTACTATATAACACATCAACACCTCTAACAAAGGTTCTTGATATAAGGATATTAGACAATTTTGATTTTTTTTTTTTTTTGATATTTCATATATTTAGGGTCTCAAATTGCAAGTAGTTACAATTTCATGATCTAAAATGGTAGTTTAGTTGTGTTAAAATACATGTAGTTAGAACACTTGAAATTATAATTTGTAAAATATTCTTTCAATATAAATTTATTAAAAAGTTTAAAGGTAATATTTATGGTGTATAAATGTATCAATCTGATCGGAAAAAAGATTTCAAAATTGTAAATTTCTTAGTTTATAAGAATAGTGGTTGTATAACAAAAGAATAAATGGAATAGAAACAATTGAAAAGTTTATAATAAAATGAGTGATTTTAATTCTAAATAAT
>JBBPBP010000004.1:16050083-16067315 GCA_037974735.1 Cicer chorassanicum
TTTTAATTAATAAAATGTATTTTAAATATTGTGATGTATTTATATGCAATAAATTAAAAAAGTAATTAACAATTAAATTAAGTTTGTAATGAGAGTTATATTTTTATTGTTGTTTTCTTAGTTATAGAGATATAAACAAATAATTAGTAGAATGTAGAATAAAAAATGAATGAATTCTAGAGGTGTCACTTTATACTATTGAATGATGTGTCAAAATGAGTGTCACATGTCAACATATTATTTTGGGGGTTTGTTTTAATATATTACAAGATTGGATTGTTTGTGCATAAGTTTGATTATTGATTTTTCATGTGATTATTGTGTTTTTATATATTTTGTGGTAATTTATGGTTGCTACATTTTAATTAATAAAATGTAATTTAAATATTGTGATGTATTTATATGCAATAAATTAAAAAAGTAATTAACAATTAAATCAAGTTTGTAATGGGAGTTATATTTTTATTGTTGTTTTCTTAGTTATAGAGATATAAATGAATGAATAAACAAATAATTAGTAGAATGTAGAATAAAAAATGAATGAATTTTAGAGATGTCACGTCATACTATTGAATGATGTATCAAAATAAGTCTCACATGTCAACATATTATTTTGGGGGTTTGTTTTAATATATTACAAGATTATACTTAAATTTGGAGATAATTAAGTTCAAATGGTGGTTAATGAAGTGTCTGTTCCTAATTATATACCCATTAATCAATACTTATTTAACTATGTTAGTTATGTATGTGAATTGTATTAACTATTTTAAAAATTATTAACTTTTATATATTTTTTTTTAAATTGATGTTCAATTAACATTTCTTTTCTAAATAATAGAATTAATTACAGTTTTATATCATCTATTTTTCCTTCCTCACAAAATGGGTTCCCTTTTTAAAAATCACGGTTTTAGACATTAGTCCCTCACTCAAATTGTTGGACTTACTTATGTTGGGAATCACCCATGAATGACAAACAAGATTATCCACGTCTTAGTCTTGTCACCTCAACATTTTTAGAGTCTAAAAATTTGAGTGAAAGTATTAAACATTTCGATTTAAAAAATATAAGAGATTAATTTCGTGAAATATTTTGATTTAAAAAATGTAAGAGATCAATTTCGTGAATGATTGAAAATGAAGATGCTAAAATTGTAATTAAGTCTAGATAATGTTCCGTGATTGAAATTGAAAATAAATAAATATTATTATTATTATTATGCTTACCAAAGGCTAATGGATATTTTAACATGGTGGTGAACATTGCATAAGTGTTGGCAAGTGAATACTCGAATTGTTCCAACTCGAAGCTTAACTTTTGGAGAAGAGTTTGAGTAGCTTTGTTGAACGCAAAAGCGAAATGATTAAGTGGTTTCACACAGTTTCCTCCATTGATAGAAGTTACAGCAGGATAACACCCTATGGGTGGAATGTTTAGGATGCCAAATTTCCGAGCCCCTAAATCATATAGTTTCTGTATTTTACAATATAATCTCAATAAATCATCAATCAAATAAAACTTAGCTCTAGCTCTACGGTACCTCTTTTAAAAGGATATACAAATGTTTCCTTTATAGATAATCGTTAGATTATAATAAAAAAATAATGTATAATTATTCTAATTCGTAATCCTGTTTTGGGTCAAGATTTGGAGGTTCATGTTTACAATTTTAATATCGGTGTGTCTTGTTCTGTTTGAGATATGTGAATTATATATTAAATATTAACATTCTTCTATAAAAAGAAATTAAGTAGAAATGACATGTGATATGTTTTTAACTCATTATTAAATAATGAGGCAAAGATGCATGGTGCTGATAATGCATAAATTAAACTCAATTTATAATTTTTTTAATAATTGGTGTGTCAACACATCACAACTAATATAAAAATATTTATAATTAAAGTTATTTTTTTAACATTTTAATAGTTATGATTGATTAATTATGTAAAAAAATTACACATTAACATTGTATGTGAATTAAAAATGAATTTAATAATATTTTCTTTATTTCTCATTATAATGTATATAATTAATTTCCTTTCAAATATATAAAAATTGAATTTATATATATTGTGAGTGCAAAAAAGTTTAATATATGCATTTAATAATGTGTATGACATGTGATATGTTTTTAACTCATTATTAAATAATGAGGCAAAGATGCATGGTGCTGATAATGCATAAATTAAACTCAATTTATAATTTTTTTAACAGATTTAAACTCGATTTATAATTGTGTGGTTGAAAGTTATAGAAATTTATGTACTTACCCTTATATAAGAGTAATAGTTTAGTTGTAGAACAGCCAAATTTTCTTCCTTGCCCAAATGAAAAACACCAGTTTCATTACGGTGATAATCAAAGATGTCATTGGTACCAACGCTAATAAGAAAGAAAGCCTTTGAAACAAAAGTAGAAGCATTTACTGGCCCCAATATTTCAGTGATATTTCCGCGGACCAATTCAAATTGCTGCACCTGCTTTTCAAAGAATATCACTTCTCCCTGCATACATAATTGCCTTCTTAATATTTTTGTTACAAGAACCATTCTATCGCATAATTTATTTTCTAACCGCAATTTAAAAATAATTGTGAAACACTTGATTTTTATTAGTTCTCGGTGTAACATTAATTTACTTTAAAAATATTTATTTTCCTTTTTCATCAAACTTTACCGTTACTTATTCATTCGATAATATGTTTAAGAGAATCTCAATCATTTACCAATCATGTCATATGATATTGATAAAGATCTCTCTTTTTAACTTTAATTAACTTTATGTTTTGCAAATTACTCCAAACTAATTTATATCATTAATTTTCAACCATTATATATTTGAACCATTATTTTTTTTATTGTATTCTACTAAACTATTTCTAAAATTGTAAGTATTTGATAGAAAATAAGTATGTGAGAGTTTAATAATATAGGATAATTTAACCAAATGATTTTTTTAGGCAAATAATTAGAGTGCAAAAGCATATTGTCAAAACATTCTCAAAACATTCACTTATCATTTGTAGCACCTTAAAAATTTATTTAATAAGTAAAATGAAAAGTTACAAAAAAAATTGGAGAATTAAGCCAAAACTCAACATAACCCGCCAAAAGCAAAAATAACATATGTCTCATTGAAATTTTTTCTAGAAAAACTTAAAGGAATAAAACCATGGTGAAGGGAAAAAAGGGTGCAGAGCAAACGAAAGTCTAATCCTTAAAAAACATCAGTAAAAACAATAATCAAGGAGTCATAACCTATTACGGTTAACAATTCTAAAACACAAGAAGATATAATATTCGACCGAACAAATTTGTTATGCTGAAGACCTAAGGAAACAATTTTGTCGTTACAACAGTTGCTTTCTCTGTAGATACAAGAAATAATAATCCTGTCAACACAAAGGATTTGATTGAAGTAAATGAAAATTAGGTTAACGGGTTTGCAATTTCAACGTAGACAATTTTACAATGACATTCAACAGTACACGAATCATAATTACAATCATATGGTGAAATGATAAAATCAAAAGTTATTATGATTATTTGTGTAAAATTGATTTACATTGCATAGGAGGACCAAATACATATTGATAATAATAAAGTAATATAAATAAGTGTAAAAATTATATTATTATATATAATATATATTAGAGGAAAGAAGTTACCGATTGTTTGTACCCTGTATAACGAAGAATTCCAGATCCTCCAGATGCAAAATTCACACCAACCATAATGTTGTGCTTGAAACTGTATTGAAGTTTTTCCAAATCCAAAAATGGTGGTGGACTTTTCTTTAAACCAAATTGCCTAGCTAGTTTTCACAAAAGAAAAACTATTCATGCAAGGAAATCAATATAAAAACAAATAAACATATATACAATTCCAAACGATACTTTATTTATACACATTATAAATTAACATTGTCACAATGTATTTTTAAATACCAATTTGGTCAGCAGTGTTGAGACCATTGCTAAACCTTCCAGTGGGAAATGAATGAGAAAAATCAATCCCAAAATAGGGAGAGTTTGCCTTTGTTTTAGTGTTGAGAAAATTGTTGGTTCCAACATCAAATGTTGAGTCTCCAAATATGTATAATGTTGGCGTAGTAGCCTTAACCTCGTTAGCTACGAACATGTCAAGCATAACCACATAGTATAGAAGAAAGAAAAGGATCGAACTATAATTATTTGTGATAATTAAACATTTATTACCATTGAAATTGAATGATGTCATTTTTTTGTGTAAGAATCGGATACAAGTTCATTCGCCTTATGGCTCATATATGTTCTGAACAGAACATCTCTAATAGCATATGACAAAATCCTTGTTTTTTTTTTTTTGTTATTTAAACGTTACTTAATACTTGTAAATTAACAAAAAAACTAAAGTTAATTAAATTAAGTTGTCATTGTCTCGATTAATTAAAATAAATTATAGTAGGATTATAAAACAAAAGGCCGAACACACTGCCCTTGTTATCATCGGCAACAAACCGCTCAGAGCATATATAATCCCATGTATATATGACAATGGGAATTCAACTTTATGGCTCAGCTTGCATTTAATTAGATACTAGTGTGTTAATTTGTGCATCCCAAAAGTAAAATAAATGGAAGGTTTTGATTGATTGATAATGTAAAAAGTTTTACATTTATATATTATCTATCAAAATTAATCTCTATAAATATATATAAAGATATTTTATCAAATAATGAAATAAAATAATAATTAACTAATACAACTACGACATAGTTTTAGGTTTGAACTCGGAAAATAATGAGATAAAGTGATAATTAACTAACACAATTATATGATAATTTCATATTTGAACTCGAGACAAAATGTTAAATATAACGATATTGATATTTTGTCATAGAGCTAATTTAAGGATAATAAAGTGATATTTTTGTGTAAAACAATTTTATAATTTCGGAGTGGGCAATTAACCTACTAAATTCTCTTTTTACGTTAATTGATCTACCAAATTTTGGCATGAAGCCTGTGTCGCAGTTGAATTATAGTATATGCATGATTAATGTACAACTCTTCACCGAATAAATAAACAAACTGCTAAACAAATATCATTTTTTTTGTGCAACGAAATATATATCACTTATTTTAAGAATATTCGAATCATAATATAAATAGATCCAACAATTAGGTGTAGCCATACAAAGGTGGCCATACCATATACTCATAAGATTCTGCTTTGATATTTTCTTGCGGATTATTACAAGGACATGCAGTCAATCATGTCGATGCCTTTGTTTCTATAAATATCTTATAATAATTTTAATTAATATTATTGTGACAAACAATGCTACAAAAACAACATTGTTGCATATTTAGTTACTTTTTATGCGTATAATGTTTATATAAAGACATTTTTTCCATTTGATGTCAAGAGATTAAAAATTGTGTGAGATTGTCACACAATAAGGCACATAAATAAAATGACATCGTTTGCAAGCAATAAATTTTCTATTATTTCATATAATTATGCCTCGGTGTTTTTCTTTCTACTCTTTTCTCTCGCAATGCTTGACATGTTTGTAGCTAATGATAATGTGGTTAAGGCTGCGCCAACATTATTCATATTTGGAGACTCAACATTTGATGTTGGAACCAATAATTTTCTCAACTCTACAGCACAAGCTAACGTCCCCTTCTATGGAATTGATTTTCCTAATTCACTTCCCACTGGAAGATTCAGCAATGGCCTCAACACTGCTGACCAACTTGGTAAATACATTTCATCTATTACACTGTTGACCGGCTAATATACAATGTGGTCGAAAAATAAATAAAGTTTAATTAATGATATTTTTAAAAAGTCCAGTTGAAATCGATCAAAAGACCACAAAACGTTAAAAACATTTAAACACTCAAACACTATATCCACAAACAACAAAAGACATTTAAGGAGGAATAAAAAAAAAAGTTGAAGACACCAAATAGTTTGATCGTAATAAAATTTTGTCTTTTATGTTTTAACCAATATCACGATTTTTTTGTTAATATTCTCTATTGTATGTTAGATATTAAGTTTTTGTGGTCGAAAAAGCATCTTGGTCCTCAATTTTCAAATGAACCAAATACTACATAAATAAATGAGATTCGAAACCTTGTTGGTTTGTCTTCGATTCCAACCCAACCCACCAACTTATGTGGATGATCTAAACCAATGTTTGTCTATGAGGTTCCAACCTAACACTAATTAAATACTAATGATTGTTTTTGTCGGGATTACTTTTGAATAATTGGTCCTTAATTAAAAGTTTATTAATCACTTTAGCCGTTAATACATTTCATGCATCAATTTGAATTACAATGATGTTTTATGATAAAATGTTGTTTGTATGCACATTTCCATGATTTAATTTGATATAATATATTTATTTCCTTTCAGCAAAACAATTCGGTCATCAGAGGAGTCCACCACCATTTTTGGCATTGGAGAAATTCCAATACGGTTTCAAGCAGAACATTCTAAGGGGTGTGAATTTTGCATCCGCGGGATCTGGAATTCTTAGACAAACAGGACACAAACAATGGGTAATATCTAGTATTTAGTGTTTTTTTCTTTCTCAAAAGCAAAATAATAATTCATTGAGAACAAAGTTTCAGTAGCACTAGAACGAGTCATGCTACATGAAATAAATTACACCCAGTCCAAATTAATACAAAGCCAAAATTTTGGTTACAGAAATCATTTCAACGGCCCATCGAAGGTTTGTTCCTAACGAGTTATCTCACATCGACAAAGTTGTTATTTTAATTTTCGTTGTTGATGCGATGACCTCTTCTGTGGATGGTCCGTAAGTACTTCTGTATATGCCCTTTGAACCTTGAGGTATATCTGTAAGTACTTCTGTCAGTACTCTTTGAACCTTGAGCTATATGTAAATACTTTTGTCAACACTCTTTGAGTCTTAATGTCTCTCTTGACCTTAATGAACCCCTAACTTTGACGAGTCTTTGAAACTCAACTCATCTAAACTTTAAAAAAAAAAAATAACTTTGAATTCTGTCTTGATCTTAATGAGCCCCGAAATCCAACTCATCAAGTGAATGATTAATGTTAGTTTATTATATACATAAACATAGTAATTATATGAAGTGTACTTTTTTTTCTTTCTCAAGGGCACGTAAAAGTTTATTTGTTGGTTTTAATCATAATTTATATCTAATAGTATAGATTTAAGCATTTTCTTTTTTGATAGCTAGTAATTAATTAAACAATAAAATTAATGATTTGTAGCAAGAAGTGGTTTACCTTGAAAAGCAGGTGCAACAATTTGCACTGGTTCGTGGAAATATTACACAAATATTGGGGCCAGCAAAAGCTGCTAATTTAGTTTCAAAGGCTGTGTTTCTCGTTAGTACCGGTAGCAATGACCTCTTCGACTTTGCAAGTAACGACAGTGATATTCATTTTGGCGTGGAGGAATATATTGCTATTCTACAACTCAATTATTTCTCTCATATAAGGGTATGATCACATGATATCATTCACATGCATAATATATTGAGTACAAAAATTGAACAGTTTGATTATTCATTAATGGTAAACAATTTATTTTCCAAAAAAGTGAATTATTATATCAATTAAAGAACAATTGAAAAGAATAAATTTGTACAATTTTGTTCAAAATTTTAGTATCGAGTTAGAGTATCTTATTAGACATATATATTAGTTAGTTAATACAATAGTTAATTAATTAGTTAGTTAATATAATTGTTAATAGTTATATTAACTAACTATTTAATTTAATTTGTATAAGTAATTAACCATATATCTCTTGCACTCTTCATTAAAATTTGATCATGTAATAAAGTAAATATTCAAATCCATTAAACTTAAATACACAGTAGTTTATCGTAATCACGATTATTATGATTTTGTAAAAGTTACGAACCAGACTCACATGTGATTATTACAAAATAATAACAATGCATTTGTGTTACAAAACTTGATTAAAATTCTTCCTCCTTTTTACGATGAATGTTATTTGAATAAATAAATAAAATTTCTTAAAATAAATGTCATTATTAATTTTCAATACAACTTTAATTATTATGTTTTCTATAGTATCTTTTAATTATTATTATTATATACACAACTTTTGAAATATTATTATACTTTATATTAATTAATGATGATAAAAAACACAACAATAGTTAAGATTTCTAGTTTAGTAAAATAACTTAATTATTGTAAGAGGGAGAGATCAATAATTTACTATGCAAATGTGGTACATTATCTATGAAAACCTCAAAGATATTGTTCATTAATTGTGGATTAAATTTGGTAATTGCAGAACCTATATGAGTTAGGGGCTCGGAAGTTTGGCATCCTAAGCATTCCACCCATCGGATGTTGTCCTGCAGTAACCTCTGGCAATGGAGGAAACTGTGTGAAGCCATTGAATGATTTTGCTATCACATTCTACAAAGCAACTCAAATTGTTCTACAACAGTTGAGTTTGGAATTGGAAAACTTTGAGTATTCTCTTGGAAACACTTTTGTAATGACCAAGGACTTATTAGCAAGTCCATCCAACTTCGGTAAGCATCGTATAATAATTTTTTTTGACTAATAATAATTTAATATTTTGTTTATAAATAAATATTTTTTTTCTTATTCCTCCCTTTTTCTAGGAGAAATGAAAATTGCAATCAGTCTTAAAGTAAATAAAATTTTACCACTAATATTATTTCAATAAAAAATAAAACTCTATACTTCTGATTGGTCCAATATTTATTAAAACTTATTAACAAACTGTATTTGAAAAAACTCACGTATACGTAAATATATATAACATAAAATTCTATAATAATTTATAAACATGACAGTTTTAAGTCATCATCTTAATTACAAGGTGATTTTATAGGGATGCGTTAAATCTAATAGAAAAATCTAAATCTATAAAAATAATGATAGAACAAAATAGAATTGTTTGTTGTACAACGGTGCATCTTTTTTCTTTTAATAAAATATTTCTATACTTTTAAATTTTATATCCATTTAGTAGACGTTATCCCTCAATTATGGTTCAACCAATTTATTCAATTAAACCATAATCTAGAGATTTCACCGTTCAATTTCGGTTTAGTTTTTTAAATATTGATAAGAACTCCTAAAATAAATTAAATTGTTAAAATTTGTTTTAATAGATGTTGTTGGTTAACATATTGTAGGATTGACTGAAACAAAATCAGCATGTTGCGGAATTGGAAAGTTGAATGGAGAAGGTCCATGCTTGAAAGGCCTGCAAGATCTTAATCTTTGTTTGAATCGTGATAATCACTTGTTTTGGGATTGGTTTCATCCAACTGAATATGCTTCGCAGTTGGCAGCTAATACCCTATTTACGGGAGGGAAAGAGTATGTGTCCCCAAAAAATTTTAGTCAGCTAATTTGTTGATTTAGGCTGATATTTAAGGGATAATGTCCAATTACTTCAAATTAAAGGAAAATAAACAGACAACTATTTTCATATGCTTGATGAGAATAATTATCAAGTATAAAATGAAATTTAATTTATATCGATGAGATCAAAACGTCTCGTTTTTGTCTGGGTGTAGTATTTTAATAGTAACAATAAGATTTGTTTATCATTGTATTTCTAATATTCCTATTTTAATATTTTTCTCTGTTGCTTAGTAAAAGAAAATATACCATTCGCATTTAGTATCCCGTGGTTAATTTTTAATTAGCATGATTTTGAAATGTCATAAATTAATTGGATATCTAAGTCCAATAAGAACATAGAAGAAAGTTTATTGGGAAATGGAATTCCGCTGTTCGGTTGTTTTGTCATAAAGAAAAGTTTACTCTTTGGTTGGCCCCACGTTCCAAAATGAAAATCTTCCCTCCTGGAATGGGAAGAAAGCAGAGAATAGAGATGCAAATCAGTTAAATGACAAAATTGGTCTTGCTTGAGATGCATCACATTCAACCTCCTTTTCTTCGATTAATTTGTTATATTTTTACAAACGCAACTAATAATTTCTTTAGTTTTCTACGTATTCAACTAATAATTTGTTTATCTTTCTACATGGTACATTATCACTCGTGGATTCAGACATCATTTATTTTACCATTTTATTTTTATATACTTTTATTTTATTTTGTTGTATACTATTACTTGTTTTATATTTATTTCAATTTCATATAAGGATATTTGTGTCATTTTTTAAATATACATCAATCTTTCCGTTTACTTTTTTTTTCACTTTTATTCATATCACACAACAGCTAAATCTTTTCATATTCCATTCATTTTCTATAAACTTTCATAACATTAATATTCCTTTTTTTCACTTTCTTTCCTTTAAATTTCTTCCCTCATCCAAACAAAGCATTCAAGTCATTTATTTTGTCCTATTGATATAGTAAAGGGTTCAATATGTTTTTAGTTCCTATAAATATACTATATGTCATTTTTAGTACCTAAAAATTTCTTTCAAACAATGGTCCTTGAAATATTTTCTGTCAATATTTTTGGTCTTGATGAACCTTCACCAGTCATTATTTTTAAAGTCATTCTAAGTCAATTGTTAAGTTTATTTCTTTCAATTTAATGTTCGTTTTAGAGTTATTTTGAATAAATGGATCTTCGATAAAATAAGGTGTTTATGCTTTCATTTTCACGATTAACCAACTATTTTGTATAGTTTTGTTTTGTTTAATAGGTTTAGCGCAATGCTGAATTTTGGTTAAAAAAACACAACTCATGTGCAATATTTTAATCATATATGGAGTTGTAGATGTCAAAATAAAGTCAAATTAGTTGTAAATGAAAGCTAATATCCCTAGCTACAACTTTCACAAAGATTCTAAAACCCAATATGGATTGTAAAATGATGAAAAGTACAAGTCAATATGAGAGGGAGATTAATTTTGGAAGAACCACTTTGTTTTGTTTAACACTACAGAACATTGCGCTCAGGGTAGCGCATTGCGTCCAACCATTTGCTACAGTACATTTGGTGGCACAGTTTTCTTTCCAAAGCAGATCAATGTGCCCAAAATCGTAGCAATGCACTAGCACGCGTCCCAAAATCCTATTTAAGCTAAAAACTTATATTTTGCAACAACTTTGACCTAGGAGGCATTAGAGATTTTATTGGGCACATCTTGGAGCCTAGGAACTTAAAGATTGCATTCTTAGAAGCAAGAAGGGAATATTCATTCTATCTTTCTTATGTGTAATTTCATCTTCTTCATTGTTATTGTGTTAGAAATCATGAACTGATTTTTGCATTGATTAGAGATTAGATGAACCTCTTTGAATCTATGTAATTTTGGTTTTCTTATGCTATTTATGCAATTAAAATGAGTTTGATTTTTCATATATTTTTACTCTTAATGCTTTTCTTTGCTTGATCACCATAGAATTGAATCTATGAATTATTTCGTTATTAAGAAATAGGTTATAATCATCGGAACCAAAATATATATATTCATGTTTCAATATTGTTATAGGAATATAAAATATTAACATGTGTCTAAGAAATTAATATTCGTATTTGCTTTGAGTAATAAGTCTGCCTAAGGAATTATGGTTCGTTGTTATCTAAAATGATTTTGAGCCAAGGAGTTGATCTTAGTCTAGATTGTTGATTTGACGTAATCAAATACGTTATAGATTGTTAAAATAGTGAATCAATAACTGTATAGTGTAAAAGAGGTGATTCGAATTCCCTAATCGTTTTTCTCTATTGAATTTTCTCTATTTAATTTTACGTTTGTTTGATTTTATAAACTAATTATAAACCTTTTACTTATCTAAGTGTTATTTACTTTGTTGCGTAATTAAATTAATAACAATTCGTGTGGAGATGGTTTTACTTATCATTACTATTACATGAACGATTTGATACATTTGTCAAAGAGTTGTCAGGTCCCTGATTTAAAATCAATTCTTGTGTATTATCTAAATTTTTGAATGATTTTTTACATGTATGTATAGAACACTATAAATATCTCTTCAATATAAATTTAATTTTTTTAACAATGGTGAATTAAATATGATTTTTTTAAAACTTTTAGTGTTTAAAAGTTTATATTTGATTCATCTTTTGTCGAAATTCTAAATTTTTATAAGGTAGATTCTTATAATGTTATAAACATACCTGCAAAAAAATCATTCAAAAATTTAGATAATACACATGAATCTATTATATATATATTTAAAACAGATTTCGCTGCCACCTCATACAATTTCCTCCACGTATGCAAACATTTCACACGTCAGCCAAAAAGCTGACGGGTACGTCTTTATAGTGAGTTTCCCGTCCACTATCTTATACTATATCTCTTATTTAAATATTATTTCATAACATTTACTCAAAATTTTCTAAATTAATCCCACATTATTATTTCATAACGTCACATTATTATTTCATAACGTTTGCCCAACATCTTTCACCTTAATTTCACATTACTACTCAATACTTTTTTTTTCTGCATCAATCAACTTCACATTTTCGCCTCTACCATCTACTTATTTGCTAGCAATTGTATACATCTTTTCATAATATATAATATGGCTAAATACCACCTGTGGTCCCTTAACTTAATTTCGGTTAACGATTTAGTCTTTTATCTTTTTTTTTTTTCCGATTTGGTCCTTTATATTTTTAAATAATTTCAGCGTTACCCTTTAAGTGGGGTTCCGTTAAGAAAAATTTTAAAAATATAAGTAGAAGAGGTTGGAACCAATACTTAGGTTGGAACCTTCAAATTTATACTTTGTTGTTGCCTCAATATGTCTTTTCAACTTCCAAAATGTCAGAACCCTAATTTTGTCTTCATATTTCGCTTAAATATTGTAGAAGTTATAACATCTTTGCATGCGGAAGACACGCGTTACTAGACAAAAATTTGTGAATCTGGAACTTGAATTTGAAATATTTGAACTTTCTCCTTGCGATATATACATGTCGCCAGGAAAAATCTTGCAGTGGCCAACAATCTTCAGAATTGGCGTTAGCTCACCTAGCAAGGTGTACTGGTCGCCAGGTTAAATGTCTAGTGGGAAAAACCTCCTTTCACAAATAATTAGCTTTCCTTGCGAGAGGTAGTATTCGCCAGGCAAAATCTTGCATATTCCAATCCTTCAAAAATTGTTTCCAAATTATGTAAGCTTGCAAGGCGGGCTATGGTCTCTGGCAGGATGAAATATTTTAGAATGTTACGTCGTCTGATCTATTGAATATTGTGTATCCATGAGTGTAACTCCAAAACTTCTCAAGCATTGTTTCACTCAGAAGCTTCATCAGTTGTTGATTCAAATAAATAAAGCAACACTGCGAGAAATTGTCTAGATAGGGAGGAAAACAATTGATTCGCTTGAATATGAAATGCATGCAAAAACCTGCTTAAATAAGAAATTTCTCTTATATATTCTTCCACGCAATTTTGGAATAAAACCACCAACAATTTTCAATTTTCATATGGCATGATGTCCAACATTGTGTAATGTTGTGGCTAGCTATCACTAGCTTTGATGGTAAAATTATGTATCCCTTCACTAAATAGCGCAAAACGTTTTGGACGAAAACTTGATTGCCTTTACCCTATATAAAGACTCACTATCTAAAAAGAAAATAATTCGAAAGTCTCTCAAAAGTTTGCCCTAAGTAATCGATAAAAACTAAGCCTTCCACAACAAAGGACAATCACTTCTATTCATAATTTTAAATTGTGGTTATGGTTACAAATACAGTTGTAGTTGCGATTGTTACGATTGGGGTTATAATGGTCATTGCGATGGCATTGCAGCATAAAATAATTTTATATTTACACAAATGGTATAAAAAAATCTATATTTATTATAGTTCATTACCTTATACCTTTTAGGTATGATGACGCATACAAACTTATTTTTATCTAAAAACTTTGACTTAGTAGTTTTATTATATTTAAAAAAAATGAATTAGTATTTTTGCAGTAGATATAATCATGAAAAATGTATTATAAAAATAGTAGACAGACAACTCAATTAATCAGTTATGAATAAGTTAAATTTCCGGTCAAAGATCAATTAAATATAACTTATTATTTAAAATATTATATAATATTTTATTACAATTCATAATGTTAAAATTTATCATAACAAAAAACCCTACCCTAGTAAATTCTTTATAAATATGTATTTGTATTCACTTTGACAATTCATCCAAGGCGCTTCTCCAAAACAACAATCTTTATTCTATCTTTCTCTTCCATTGTTATCTTGTTTTCGCAGAGTTATATCTATTTATATATTGAATCATATATAAAATATGTGAGCACATATAAATTCTTATAATTGAATTGATTATGTCTCGCACCCACATCTATAAGAATTACTATTTACATGAAAATCTAAGGTAATTCATCTTGTTTTATCATTTATTATATATATATATATATATATTGTAGTAGGTATAATATTTTCTCTTATTTAATTTTGAATTGTCTGTTTCCACCAGATCCAAGAGCGAAACAATGTTCATGTTATCGAATCGACTGTCATTTCAAGATTCGTATGGCAAAATTTGACACAATTCTTGACGACTGTGATTTCTTTGATTAAATATGGGTAATTTGATATACATAAATCTCCTTTATTTTTATCAATGTAAATAATTTGAATTATTGCTTTTATTTGGATAATTAATTTCAAACTATTTTTTATTTGAAATTTTTCTATTTTTTCTTGATGACATGATTTAGTGATCTGCAAACGATGTTGTATATATTTTTCCATACGATATACATTTTTTTTACTATGTATATAATCCATATTTTAAGTAGTAATTTTCGCATGAAGGGTGAATTATAAGCACTACTGCTTTACTTGATTTATAATCACTATCTTTATTTTTGGTTAGATTTGTAACTGGTATATTATGTAATTCAAATTCAATCCTTTTGTCAATTTTAGTATAAATTTTTGTTGTTAATTATAAATTATTAAACAAAATATTTGAAATAAATATTTTTTACAGGGATGGTTCTGGCCAAACCACTACACTATTCCTTTAAGGACATTTGAAAGAAATATTACTTTTAAGTATAATTAAAAAGGTAACTTATTATAAATATTGAGAGAGTTTAGAAAAAAAAATACACATTCAAATCTTGATATTAAAAGTAGAGGTATAATTTTTTTCAAACTCGTTTCTATGGGTTTTTTCTTTTGATTCAACCTTTTATTTGTTTATTTTTGCGCTAACTAATTCAATTTTGTTATAAACAACCACTTTCTTAACCATCAATTGCACAAATGGCAGTGAAAAAAAAAGATATAAAATACTTCCATTTGTAATAAGTCACCTTAGTTTTTTTGTCTTACTCGCTTTTTGTTGTAATATGGTGTGGATTATTGGATTTTGATAGGTTTTCATTGTTGAACTTGATTTTTACCAAGGATTTTGTTATTGACTAAATTTCTTTGTAATAGGTACTATGGTTTTTACTAATAGTGGATTTCATACAAAGGTTTGTTCTCTAGAGATGATGATCAATTATGGAGCATACTTCAACAATTTAGTTAATTTGTTCCTCCAAAACATTTTTTGTCATCTATGTCAAAGTGAACAACCAAAAATTGCTTTGTTTCATGATTTGCATACCATTGGAACCACAAAAAGTTGTGCAACATTCTTCTTAGTGCTTTAAATGTATCCATCGTGATTTATTATGAACACTTCAAAATATACCATGGGTATATTGAAGATGTTAGTGCATAATGTAGTTAGATCTAGGATAAATAGAAGAGTCACAACTTTCTAGGCTCCATTATATGTATACTATTACCACTTTCTAGGCTCCATTATATGTATACTATTGCCACTATAGTAAGCCTTGAAATAGTTTGGCTCACAAAAGTTCTTACCAAAATCTCATAGTATTATATGTGAGTGTGTAGCCATTCTAGTATTTGCTAGCTAAATTATTTTTCTTAATGTATAAATAAATGTATTCAACATGAAGTTTTATGTTAAATGTTTCACATAATCATTTTCACTTTTTCATGATTCGGCAAACACAAGTGTTCAATAAGAAAATTAAAAATGACAATGTGAATCTCAATCTCCAAACTAGCTAAAATCATTTTCTTTTTTTAATTTTACCTAAAATTTAATCATTTTCTTACTCTTTTTGGACGGTTTGATTGTAATTTATGAACAAGTCTGAGATGAAAAGAAACCAAGATAAGATTAATACCAAAAATTTATTGCCAGTTGTTTCCGGAATTTCTTTTTATTGTTTGGGTTCCTACACACAAATTTTGTTCTTTTTAACTTTTCCAAAAAACCATTTTATAAATTATCTTGGTCCATCGAATATATTATTAGATTGAATCGCAATCGTTCTCTTTAAGACAGACGTTTCGCAGTACTGTCTAAAATTATACAAACTACTAATGAATATAGTTAATGGTCACTCTAAAAATATGATATTTAAGACCTCTTATAAATTGAAGGGACTAAAACACAAAAAATTGCCTTAAAAACCGAAAAAAAATAGTGGTATTAAGACCGCTAAAAAAATCGAAGGGAGAGAAAGAAAAAAGAGAAATTGTTTGAGACTTTAGTATTTATAGAATTGAAAACTAATCATTATACAGAGCTTCAATATGGAACTTTAACAATTTTTTAATTTCACACACTAATATACTCTCTGTGTTTCAATATTATCAAAAGAATATATTTTTTAATATATTTTAAATTAAATAATTGAAAAATCATCTTAATAATTTTTTTTACCAAAAGATCCTCTTAATATTAATAATATCAACAATTAATTTATATGGGAGGCGGAAGTTGAACCTTGACTCGCGAAAGTTGGACAAACCGAATAAATCTTTATCAGCAAAAAAATAATAAAAAACTCACATTATAGTCTTAATCTTAATATTTATATTAATCTTTTCTCAATCTTAATTTTAATCTTATCTTAATATTAAATTTTATATTTATATAATACAAAAATTGTTATCTCCATCTGAATATCTAATTTATCTCTAAAAATATAGTATAAAAGATATGAAACAATTGTGTTACATCTTATTAGGTTGAATATATTATCTCATATCGAATTTGAAACTTTAATATATTATCTCATATCGAATTTGAAACTTTAGAATTGTGTGTAGGTTGAATATATATTATCTTATTAAATTCGAAACTTTACGATTGCGTGTGTAAATTATTATTGTA
>JBBPBP010000004.1:16067663-16078467 GCA_037974735.1 Cicer chorassanicum
AAATATTACTATCGATGAATATCTTTTATAACAATAAATTAATATAGTAGTATGATTATTTATTAAAAATTTGAAAGTTATATATACATATCATTGGTAGCTAAGACGACAAAAGTTTCTAAAGATATCACAAGATGTTGTTTTTGATTAATTAATAAGATAAGAGAAAATTTGAAATGATAGGTAGTTAGTTAGTTACGAAAATAAATATTTGAAGTTGTTAAATTATATAAAAACAAACTTTTTGAAGCAAATCAGCTAGAAAGGAGGAGATATTGAGGAAGTTAAGTAATAAATAGGAAGGAAAGCAATGTTGCGCTACTTGTCGGGAGAGATATAACAACTAACTACTAACGACGCCGCCTTCAGAACTCTCTAGATTCCCATATTTAGCTCTTCTATATTTATATATATAACACCTTCTCCCTTTCAAATCCAACAACAACTCCTTCATTCATTAATCTTTCCTTATTTCATCTTCAATTCAAATAAACAATTCAAATACACTCCCAGCGACAATGGTAGTTGGAATGCCAATTACTATGCAAGCAGGAAGCTCCGGTTACCTTGAGATGCATCCTGATCGCAAAATTTCCATGTTCCAAAACCCTTACATTCTTGGAACCACATTTGCCGCCGGAATTGGTGGTCTTCTATTCGGCTACGATACAGGTATGTAACTCGGTCTCAAATATAAACAAAAGTAAAGTCAAAATAAGTTCAAAATTTGGACTAGATATATTTGTTTGCTTATATTTGAGACTAGAGGAGTAGAACATTATACTACACTGAGATTCAATTCAGCTTTTGCCGTTTTGATTCTTATATAAAAATTATATATAATAATTAATTAACTGACTATGATTTTTATATAATTAATGCAGGTGTGATATCTGGTGCACTTTTGTATATAAAAGAGGATTTTGAAATGGTGAGGAATAGTAGCTTTATTCAAGAGTTAATTGTCGGGATGGCGTTGTTGGGGGCAATATTCGGTGCTGCCGTAGGGGGTGTGATTAACGATGCTTGGGGGCGTAAAACAGCAACTATTATTGCAGACATAAACTTCATAGTTGGATCAGTTATAATGGCAGCAGCCCCAAATCCATATGTAATAATAGCGGGTCGGTTACTTGTTGGTTTGGGTGTGGGTATGGCATCTGTTACTGCACCTGTTTATATAGCTGAAGCATCTCCAACTGAAATTAGAGGTGGATTAGTTAGTGCTAATACACTTATGGTTACTGGTGGACAGTTTCTTTCTTTTGTTGTGAATTATGCTTTGACAAGAGTTCCTGGGACATGGCGATGGATGCTTGCTCTTGCTGGTACCCCTGCTGTTGTTCAACTTCTTCTCATGGCTTTTCTCCCTGAATCCCCTAGATGGCTTTACATGAAAAATAGGAAAGAAGAAGCCACTGTTGTACTTTCTAAGATATACTCATCGCCCAGATTGGAAGACGAGATCCAAATTTTGGAAGATAATTTGGAGAAAGAAAGCAAGAGACAAGTCAAAGTTCAGTACAGTGATGTTTTCAAGTTTAAGGAAATCAGATTGGCATTCATTTGTGGTGCTGGACTTCAAGCATTTCAGCAGTTTGCTGGTATCAGCATTGTGATGTATTACAGTCCTACAATCATTCAGATGGCTGGATTCAAATCCAATCAAGCGGCTCTCTTTCTTTCACTTTTTGTCTCTGGTATGAATGCTGCTGGAACGGTTCTTGGTATTTACCTTGTCGATCATTTGGGGAGGAAAAAACTTGCTCTTGGTAGTTTATCAGGTGTGATTGGAGCATTGACAGTTCTGTCTGCAGCATGTTATATTATAGGACAAGGTAACACAAATCGCTTGTTTGGTTGGCTTGCTGTTTTTGGACTGGCCTTGTATATTGCTTTCTTTGCACCTGGAATGGGTCCAATACCTTGGACTGTTAACTCTGAGATTTATCCTGAAGAGTATAGAGGTATTTGTGGTGGAATGTCTGCCACTGTTAACTGGATTTGCAGTGTCATAATGTCTACTAGCTTCCTTTCTGTTGTTGATGCTATTGGACTTGGTCAAAGTTTCATGGTTATCTTGGTTGTTTCTGTTGTTGCTATTGGTTTTGTCATCTTCTACATGCCAGAGACTAAAGGTTTGACGTTTGAAGAAGTTACAAGTTTATGGAAGGAGAGAGCTTATGGGAAGAACTACAACAAAGAAAGCCATGCTGAGCAAGCAACTTCAACTAAGTGAAATGAAATTATATTTCTTTATTTATTTGTTTGTTTGTTTGTTTGTTTATGAGGGAGAGGTGGAGAGTGATTCATGCTCCAAGTCTTTGATAAGTCTTGGAAACTTGTATTTAGTGATTCATGCCTGCAGATTAACACTGAATACTCCAAAGCTTCATTTAAAATTAATTTATTTATGTTTTAGGAAACACATCACGACTTCACCGATTTTTACATGAAACGTGTAGTGTAGCTTCATGAAATAACTTCATGAATGGAAGAATTAAGGCAACATGCTCCCAATCTTTAAGCGTATGCATACATTTTTCCTTATTCAATTCAAACTCCGTAAAGGTCTTTTCATGTTTCAAAGCAACATTCAACATTTTGTATGTTGAGTTCCACCGAGTCTCACAATCTAATCCAACATAACCTTTATAATTTCACTCAGGATCAATATTTTTCTTAAATCTATCAAACATCGAAGGAGAACGTCTAACATACTTCACAGATCCATGAATTCTCAAAATAGAATCGTTTATTAAGATCATTCCATCATTCACAATAAGATTTAATACGTGTGCACAACATCGCGTGAGATGTTGAATTCCAACATCATTTGAGGAGGCGTTATCCACTGTCACACTAAGCACACGACCTAACTCCCAACCATTCAAGCATTGTTTAACCGTTTTGGCCATTATTTCTCCCGTGTAGTTAGTGACTTGAAGAAAATTTAAATCCTCTAATGCAACTTCCAATTGTTATCAATGAAATTGGCTGTGAGACACATGTAATTAAAGTCTTGGGTGGATGTCCAAGTGTCGGTGGTTAGACATACTCGACGACAATGTTGTGACAAAATATTCTTCAGCTTTGTTTTTTTGTGTCCCATTGCTTTAAAATATCATGTGCTAATGTAGTGTGTGATGGAAAGTTAAACCTTAGTTGTAAACCATTAGCAAACTTATGAAAATATGGATGTTCCACTTATCGAAACGGGATTTCCATGGCTACAAACATGTTCATCAAGTCAACTTGACTTACAAAGGGATGAACTAACAACTTCCCTACTTGCCATTGAACATGAAGCTAATTCATGCTCCCTATTCGCCACATTTTTTGGATAATCTTCACATCTTATCAAATGGGCTCGCATCGCGCTTGTTAACTTAAAATCAGAAACTAAAATTGTTGATAAAACTATTCGAGTGACTCTTGTTTAAAGAAAAATGTTAAAAAAAAAATAGTATATTTATAAAAATCAAAAACTTATTTAACCTATAATAAATTATATCCAACAAATTTTTCAGCATCTTCCTAATTTTTTTATTTATTATTATGAATAACCAAATGCATAGTGCTTCTATTTCTATGTGAAGCATGAATAAACTAATAATTATTCATTGATTGACATTATTATACATGTAAGGGGGGATTAATAGAACTATCGGATACAATTGTCTCAATCCGACAATTCAGTTGGCAATTTGAAGAATACCGAAAGAGTACTAATTAGGAGGTTGGGAATTTACACTCTAGAAACTAACTAATCCCCAAATATTTACATATTAAAAAAAACTATTGCACATAATTAATATTATAGGGGTTATACTTTTTGTATAGGAAATACATTACTTGTTAGTAAATTACTAGCTAATTATAGTTTAGATTTTAAATCTCTTCTCAAGCTACATTGTATGTCACAGCTTAATCAATTTAGGTAAGATAAATTAATAACATGATAACAAGGGAAACTTAATCTCCTGTTGCGCTATGGCTTTGCAGGAAAATGACTCAAATTTGATAACAAGAAAAGTAGTTTGAGATCATGGCTCCCAAGTCGCAAGGACCAATTTCATCACTTATTCTTTTTTTAATTTACAAGATTCGTCACTTATTCCTAAAAACACTTAAATTTCCCACACATATGTATCATCATCCCTCGTCACAATCCAGAAAGGAATAAATATCGCTAATTTTCTCAATCTTTTATATCATCCCTCATATCCACCTTTTTTTAGAGGCTAATAAAATCTTTGTCTGTGAACTATCATGTTTGCCACTTCAGACAATGCAGTGTACGACGAACCACCTTGAGACAAAGCTTTCTCTGCACTAATCTTAATCTCTCTCACTCTCTCCCTCAAATGATTCCTCTTCCCATTTTGTCCCACCAAAATAACATTTCTCACCAAACTCGCTATCTCCTCCCTCCCCACCACATTCTTCCCCGGTACCACCGTAGTCCTCACCGCCACGCCGAGCTCCTCCGCCAACAACGCCGCATTCATCCTCTGCTCCGCGTACAACGGCCAAGCAATCATCCGCACACCGTTAGTTACACTCTCAAGCACGGATCCCCACCCACTATGCGATATAAACCCCCCAATAGAAGGGTGTTTCAAAACGGTTACTTGTGGGGCCCAATTCTGAACTAACAAACCCACATTCTTATTCCTCTCTTCAAACCCCTCAGGTAAATGTTTCCGTATCTCATCAAATTCATCATTGAAACTACTAAATCCAGTGGTGAAAAATGCCGTGTCCGCACCTCCTCCCGTGGACGCGCGCACCACCCAAATAAATCTTTGTTCACTCAACTCCAAACCAAATGCTATTTCCTTCATTTGCTCATACGACACCGTTCCGCCGCTCCCAAACGAAACAAAAATCACAGATTCCCTCGGTTGTTTATCAAGCCATTGAATAATAACCGGGTTTTTTAGTTGACCCGTTTCTGACTCGGGTTGTCTCACTAAGGGTCCCACTGCGAACACAGGAACCTTCAACACACCCGATAATTCCCCATTTGTTAGTGCTTTAACCTCTCTATGTTGAATTTCATCCCACGTGTTAACTAAAACGGCGTCGCTTTCTGAGAATTTTTCCGCTGCGATTAAACTCTCTTTATACTGCGCGTCGTTTCGGTCCAGCATGGAATCAATCAAATCCTCGGGTCGAACCGGTTTACAACCCGGGATTTTCAACGGTTCTTTTTGGTCAACGTATTGTCCTTCAATTTGTTTGTCTAAAATAGGTGAATATACCAAGAGAGAAAGAAACCATGCGTGTGAAGCTACGTAGATGAATTTGGGAATGTTGAGTTCTTGTGCTAAGGTTAGAGACTCTGTTCCGAATATGTCGACGATGAGAGCGGAAGGAGGGAGGGGAGTGTTTGTGAGGGCGGATTTGATGGAAGGTATGGCCTGTCGCATTGTGACGCAAAGGCGGGTGGGGACGGTGGCGGAGGTGGGGAGGAGGGAGGAAATGTTTGGTGATGGGATTTGGATGATGGTGTAGAGGGAGGAGTTGGTGGCTGATTTGAGGATTTGAGATTCTGCTTGTGAAGTTTGGGAAGTGACGGCGAGGATTGTGAGGTTGAATTTGTGGTGGATGATGAAGCGTTTTGCGAGTTCGATTATGGGGATCAGATGACCTAGGCCTGGGCTTGAGAGTAGAACTATGTGTGGTGGTTTATGAAAATCCATCAAGAACAATTAGTGGAGTTATGTGTAAGTCATGACACTCACAGATATATGAAAATTAAACACGTCAAGACTCTTCTTTTGTTAGTAAATTATAGACAAAATTGACTAATGAAAGACACAAGTAGATCCCATTTGTCTAAAAAAATAGTCTCTTAAACGTCTGTACTCTCTTACGATACAAGCCTGCCCCAGCCAAAAATGTCTGTATACTACAAATACGTAAGAAGATAAAAGAACTCTACTAGTCTGGTTTTTTGACAGGAAAAGAACTCTACTAGTCTGGTTTTTTGACAGGGAAAGAACTCTACTAGTCTGGTTTTTTGACAGGAAAATAACTCTACTAGTCTGGTTTTTGACAGGAAAAGAACTCTACTAGTTTGCAGAAAAAGACAAGAAGGTATTTATTTATATGATAGCTTTTAGCTAGCATGGCAAAAGATTTTAAAATTTATGCAACCTGCTAAAATGCACGATGACCCAATTGATTTGGACAATTTAAGAAACCAATGTAAGTATCTTGTAATTAAGGACAAATAATTACAAGTAGGACTCTTCATAGTTCAGTTTTATTCATAAACCAAATTGAACCGAACTGTCAAAACAGTTAAGTAAAACCGACCTGAACTATATGTCCGGAGCCAAATTGATAGATGGTTTGGTGCACCGGTTTTTCTTTGCAAAAGACCAAACTGTTTGCCTGTTGTAGAGTTTATTCAAAGATGGTTTGGAAACATTGTGGGTTTTTTTAAAGATACATATGTTAGCGAAACACACGGTTCAACTTCCACTCAAAAACTCTTTACAAAAATGATATCTAAAACAAAGAAAAATAATATGTATAAGAAATCAAAAGTTTATAATATTCGTCCAAGAATAAGAAAACCTACTTAATTCGAGAAACTTTTTTTTAATTTTTTTTCCTGGATTAGGTTTATACCCCAGATTAAGTTTTCTCTTTGTTATTAATAAAAAAATTTAGCTTAAAAATATATTGCTGCGAAGTGGGGTCTAATATTATAATATATTCATTGAGACTTGTAAACGAGGGAGGTGTTAGTTGATGCAATATTATTAAACGTGCCAATCAAGTAGGTAAAACCAGAGGTGCAATATGACTGAAAATTTATTGCAAAATAGTACAATTCATATATTCAGAACATATATAATACGCAGTGGCAGAACCATGCATACAAACTATAGCATCAAATATTGTAACAAAAAAAAAAGTATAGCATCCAATGTTATTACATTCTTAGAATGCCTCTGTATGACAAAATATACCATTCTTATATGTATATTAATAAATGAATTAGGAAGAATATATTGATAAGTGGTTGTTCAGGACTGCGACTTTCTGAATTTTAGTGCATCAAATCGAGCAGTGAGTTCATCATAATCTGGTAATTTGGGATGAACACGAATGCCGGCATCCTGTTTAAGCACAGATGAAGGTACGGGCGGTGGAAGCCGTTTAGGTGGCAACGTAACCGGAGGTTCATCTGCTTCAATTTCTTCATCACAATCTGATTCATCAAACTTAATATCTGAATGTGCAGAAGCTGGATGATAGCTATGTCTTCTATAATCCTTTCCGCCATACAACTCAGTCGGCATTGTATCCTCATTGTTCATATGATCAGACCTTGGTAAGCTATGTGACCTGTGCATTTTCTCATCAGTTGTTGATTTATGAGTCATGTTTTGCGTATATTTTGCAGGATTAGTATAGAACTTATCATTGTAATATTGTTGAGGGGCTTCATTATTATAGTCCTTCATAGCCATATAAGCAGCAACTTCAGCAGCCGCAATTGCTTTCCTAGCTGATTCAGCTGCTGCTTCAGCAGCAGACTTAGAATCTTCGAAATGCATGACATCACTTTTTCCACCACCCGATAACCTGATGAATCACCACAGAATTCCATTAGAAAATAAAAAAAAAAAATATATAATGCATCTGCAACAGGGTATTGTTTGATTTTCTTTTTATAAAAGGATAGTGTTTGAATTTTGATTAACCTTGTAGATGGCTTATTTGATTCAACAGACGCATCTGTTGATGTTTTCACTGGTAAAGTGCTGGCACTGACAAAAGTGCGTTGCCCTTCCTGATGTGAGTGAGAAGAACCAACATTCTCGATGAGAAACTAGGATATAGCATAAGAAAGCAACAGACCGAAAACATATAGCATACTTGAATCCAATCATAGGCATAGAAAATGGATAATACTCAGATAAATATAGAAATAAATCATACTATTAGCTCTTCAGGAGGCTTGAGAAGCTCTTTCTCAGATTCTGCAGTATCCCAATCAATTTGATATTCCTTAGCAATTTCCTTCAATACTTTCAATTTTACTTCACCCGGTGGCGTGCGTACCGAGAGCTTGTCAATCAACTAAAAGACATTTCCAATCAACAAGAACTGATGTTAACACTTTTGAGAATTAACAGGAAATGAGTAGTATACTTACTGGCAAGCAAGCATCAAATCCAAAAAGGCTTCTTCATTGTTAGCAAACACAAGAAAGATTGCAATCTGGAGAACACTTACCTGACGATTTACGCCACAGCTAGGTCTAAGATCAGTAGCAGCAGATACAAAATCCTTCCCATATTTCTTCTCAAAGATTTTTTTAAGCGCCACAAGTTCTGGAATTTCGGAACACCTAGGAGCTGCAAATATTAAGCTAGCAATTCCTTCTTTCAAATCCGCTGGACATTCCCTGTAATAAGTTGGATTAGCATCAGAATATCATGTATGCAACCTTCATAATCGAAAAACGAGTTCCCTATACCTTTGCTTTGCAATGATTGAGAGTCTAGCCACAACTAATTCAGAGAACAGCTCAATGAACTCGTTCGCAGCCAAAACATTTTGCTCTCGCATCACATGCTCAACCTATAATCCAACAAAATCTCGCATCATCATCTGATAGAACCCGCAAAATCATAATTGAAAAGGATGAGCTCAAGAGCTCTACAATGGTGGAAATGATAAACCTGAGTCAAAGGACTCCTAACCAGAGCAATAATGGCTCCTATCCTGAGAGAATCTCTCCTAAACCAACTTAATACCATCTGTCAGAATGAATCTCACTACCTAGCCTCACTCCTTCATATAACAAGTCTCAACTTTCAAGTTTTATAAGGAGACACTACACTACTCATAGAGATTAGCCACAGCCACAAAGGTGAACAACCCAACAATACCATTACAATTAATCCTAATTAAATTATATTATAAAATCAATCCTGTGAATGTTTACATAAAAGATACAATTTCACACTAAATGTTCTTTCTTTAAAACATGAATCGTCACTACTCAAGAATAATTTTCTGCACAGAATTAGAAATTTACATGTAGTCAGTCTGTAATTAGATATTTACACTTTTCACCTTCAATGAATTCTAGGAATGTGATGTTGAAGTTGCATAAACAAAATGAGATCCAAGCAACAAATCAACATGACACATAGCTAATGAAACAAAGAAAGATACTGAATCAGATACTCGGTCATCAAATTCCAACCACAAAACCGCTCCCTCTATAAAACATAACATTCACTAGGCATGTTTACCTCTGCTCTATACAATTAACACAACCCTGTTTAGTTTCATGATGGGAACCCCCTCAACCTTGGTTTGCAACGGATGAACATGGTTGGACCAAGGTCTTGTTTGGATAAACAGCTTAATTAAGCATTTATAGTATAAGTTATTTCTATAACAAAAAAATAAATTAAAATCAAACTATTTATTTCATAATATATCGTAGACTTATGTAACTAAACTGAAAATAGATTTTAGAGTGATATGGAAGTCGAATGTTCTAATCTCACACGCGGTTGTAACAAAAAATATCATGAAGTGTGTAAAATTACCCTGATACGAGCGGTGGCATCTTGACCAGACTGAAGAAGAAGCGCAATGTCGCGTCTCATCTGCCTAACCACCACCTCCCTCTTGTTCCTTAACAGCTTAATCCTCGCCACCGTCATCTTCGCCGCCGTTTTACTGCAAAACCACAACACAACAATGTCGTTTTTTTATTTCTATTTAAAACCCCCAAATCCAATTCATTGAATCAGAGAGAGTAGTAGTTACCATTTGGAAGAGTTGAATCCGAGACCGAGAAGGGAGAGAGTGAGTTTGAAGATTCTCTTGGTGCGTGCAGTGGCTGTGGCTGCGACCGTCATGACGAAACGGCAGAGAGCGAAAGAGAGAAATGGGTTTGGGGTTTGTTTAGTAAGGAGAAGGAGTAACGGTCTGCTGAAAAAGGGAAGGTGAGAACAAAAAAGGTGTGTGGATCTTTTTTGTCGTTTTTTGTGTGTGGGAAAATGTAGCCGTTATGGAAAAGTAGAAGCACGTTGTATTGTGTTGTCAATGAAGGTTCTTTGGAATCCTATGCAATCAGCTTGCCATATGTAATGTTCAATCTACCGGCCTCTGTAATGCCACGTCAATTCACTCCAGATTCTATTTACTTAACCTCTGTTTGATAATAGTTTGATAGGGAATAATTTAGATAAATAGTTTATAGTGAGGATTTTTTCTTGAAATATCCTTTTTTTTTTGCCTTTTCTCAAATTGCCACACTTTGAAAATAAATTTTCAATCTGCCCTACTTTTTGGGCCAAACAAGAGGTCTCATGGAGGGCGTGCGACCAGCTGAAGGGCTGAATTTTTTGGGCCCAGTGGGAGGTCGCTGGTCCGGGATGCGACCTCCTACTGGGGGTGTATTTGTTTTTTTGTCTTTTTCTTCTGGTTTTATATTATTATTAAATAATTAATTAATTATAATTATAATAATACCTTAATGATAATAATAATAATTTAACAAATAATAATAATAATAATAATAATTAATAAATAATAATAATCATAATAATTATTAATTAATTAATAAATAATAATACATTAATAAATAATAATAAGGATACATTAAAATAATATTAATTAATTATAATTATAATAATACATTAATTATAATAACAATAATAATAATACCAATAATAATAATAATAAATTAAAAAAAGTAATAATAATAAAAATAATTAATAATAATAATACATTAATAAATAATAATAATACA
>JBBPBP010000004.1:16079188-16093154 GCA_037974735.1 Cicer chorassanicum
TTTTTTTTTTTTTTTTTTTTTTTTTTTCATGACGTGAGAGTGATACATATAAAAACTATTTTTATATGAATATACAAAAAATAAAATGGAGTAAAATAATGTTTTTGTATGTATCACTCTAACAATATGAAAGAAAATGAGGGTGCAAACACGATATGATCATAATCATTTCTAACGAGGTCAAAATATTTGTACCTTGATCAAATTGGTGAGCGTAAATATATATAACATTAATTGTGGCATTATTTTACAAATTAATTGAGAAAAGAACATACGATGAAACGCTATTTTTAACATATTTAGATTTATAAAACAAATCGAAAGAAAGTTTCATAAAAATTGAACGACAATTTCAAAGTTATAAATCTTGAAACAAAAATTAAATTTCTAGAAAAACTTAGAATTTTTCCAAAACCACTTTTCACAACTTAATTGCACATTATAACGGTCTTCACATGAGAACACATCTTACTACGTGAATAGATGTTGTGAATATGTGTCTCAAATCATCCAACTAAAGTTGGTTAAGCTTTAGTGGTTGTTATAACTACCTTTGGCCAAATTAGTTATGACAGATGGTTATAGTTACTTAGCTCTTATATACTATAAATAAAGCTGATTGTAGCAGCTATATAGTTGTTGTAGTTGTAGCAGTAACAACAACAAAACTGAGAGAAGAATAAGCAATTCGTGATTTATAGAAATCAGAGAAAGAAGATTAAAGTGAGAAGATAAATATTGAGTGAAGAGGCTAGTGTTGCTGGTTCATAAACAGTGATAAATATTAGGAGATCAATCTTGAGAAGGCTTTAATCTTGTAAAGTTCAATTAACAATAGTGGATTAATCTTGTTTTCTTGCCCGTGACGTAGGTCTCAACAATTGAGACCGAACAAGTAAATCTTGGTGTTATTCTTTCCTTATCTTTCTTTAATTTTCGTTTACTTTGATTACAGAACTGTTTTTTACAAAACTGCAAAAAAAGGAGAACGATAATCATTCTCCGTTTTCTGGTTTTCTGTTTTTTTTGTTTTTTCCAGAACATTCTCCTTTTTCGTTTTTTCTCTGCAATTGTTTGTTTTTTATTTTGTTGGTTAACTTTTGTTGCAGATCTCAATATTGTTTTACAGATGTCTTGTTGACTTGGAAGTAATTTCCTTATACTTGTCATATCTTACAAGGTATTCAAAATATAGATTGTAGAACCATAATTAATTCATCATGTGTAATAAATAACATCAACTATATTAAATTTATAACAAAGTAATGAGATTGGTATACATTTCTTCCAAAATCGTTACTTAAACTTGGAGAAATTCTTCTTCATGTGTCATTTCTTTTTGCAAAAGAAACACGTAGACTCTTTCTTAATTCCACCTTGTGGTGGTATTTCACCTTTCCCATTTTTCTTGTTTTGATTCATGTTCTTTCCCATAGTTGTCATTAGAGCAACTTCACTCATTTCCTTTGTTAATTTTTTTATTAGCTTGAACAGAAATGGTCATAAGTTCATTGATTGACATTTTGTCTTTATGTGCGTTGTAAAAAGTTTTGAAGGGTTTAGATAACGAATGGAAGAAAGTTTAGCATATAGTGCATAAAGAAATAATCAGACATATCTACCTCGAAAGTCTTTAATTGTACTACAATATCCTTCATTTACATGATGTGCTCACACACACCTTTTAGAGTGATAAGTTTCGTGGTTGAAAATCTCATAAAGGTGGTATGTTGTTAACAATATGAATCAATAGAGAAGAAAAAAAAAATGAATCAATAAAAGCAGGTTAAGGTTCCATTCAAATACCAAATAGCAAGGCTATATAAAAAATATATAGTAAAACATAAAATATTAATATTATTAACTTAAAAATATGAACACCCAACAACATAAACTCAATAGACTATATCTAACACTAGCAAGTGTTTTATCTAATGTTTCAAATTACTCATAAATAACATTCAATAATGCTAAGACATTATTATGTTGATCAACAAACCACAAATATTAATAGAGATATCGGTCTTTTGAACATTTCATTGAGACGGTTATTCTCTTATTGCTATCACTATACAACATCCATGACTTTTTATTTTCAATTTTAAAATTTTATATATTATATTCTTATATTTATTCTGTTTTTTAATTTCTCTATATATGTATTTTCGGTTACAGGCCACCCCTTCGTCCCCTAGTTGATCATTTTATAATTTTAGTATCACGTAGTTCACGCTCTATCCATCAGTTGGGTCACAGAGGTAGTTGAATGCCCTGTTTACAGTTAATTTACAATCTTAACTAGGCTACAGTCCTATGACTCCTATCACATTCTGCTCAGATTTTGCCAATTATTTCACCCACCTTACCAGATCCATTCATAGTTTTGAGTACACATTACACACATCTGAATTTATGTTCTTCATTTAAACCATTTACCAAGTCCACCTATATTTATGTGAACAATCATGCCTACAACAAAAGTAGTTTTTAAATACTCTGTACCATTTATACCGTTCAGCTTGCTGCAGAGTCATTAGATCAAACTTTTATGTGAGTCTAGAATTAGTTCAATATAAAATAACTCATGAGAACAGCATGGGGCAGGCAATGACAATTAATTAGTTGGGTGGCCAGTCATAAAAATGTCACAATTTGTATCGAAGTTGGTAATGACAAATTGAAAACTCAAATTGATGGAATCAAGTTTCAATTTTTTCAATAATTTAATTATTGATTTGTTGATTTATTTAAAATGAACAAATCACTTTAGAGAATAAAACAAACAATGTCAACTATTGATCATCAAATTAATGGTTGTTATTTTATGTATATCAACGACAGATCATGAGTGATTATAATATCAATGATTGATTTATTTATTTCATCAACGTCTGATAAACCAATTAATGAATCTATAATTGTTATATAACCATTCTTGATTAGTCATTCATGTAAATATAATACATAAATTGGAAAAAACAAAGATCAAAAAATTGCAAAGATCAAAATAAAGCAATTTTTTTTTCAAAGATTAAAAAAAAACGCATAATTAGATTGATCAATCATATATTTAATTTTTATTATTATTATTATTATTATTATTATTTGGGTGGGTGAAATGTGCGAATGAAAGGGCCTATAACTCTTGCAAATTGGTGGGAGGCAAAAGCATATTCTAGTGTGGCTCTTTATTTGCTTAAAGTTAACGAACTTAAATGAAATTGTTCAATTGTGTTCATTTTGGAATATAAAATTCATTACAACAATTTGAATCAGCTATCTCTAAATTTATTTGCTCAGTTGCGTTCTGAAATGTTATTTCATCATAGATCAAATTGTCTTATTCAATCTCAAAATGTTTAAAGTCCATGCTTTGCTTAAATAACAAAACTTAATTTTGATGCCTCCCTTCCATGAGAGATTATAGTATTCTATGCTTTTTAAAAATAAAAGATGTTGAGTATAATATGAAAAAGGAAAAAATTAGGGAAGATACATAAGTTCTAAGAGTGAAACTTAAGCAACAAACAGAATGTACTCATGCATCAATAACAAAACTATGTGAGTTTTGTACATTTGGAAAAGGCCATCGAGAAATGATTATGTGGATCCTCTTTTGCATATAACAACGTTTTAAATTACAGCCCGCATCACATGATGCGGCCGCATCGTGTCAATTACCATAGTGTCTATAAAAGTATAACTCTATCATACTATAAGTGTGACTCTTATATCATATTTAATCTTAAGGAGAAATTATATTCAAAAAAGACACTCGAGTATTAATCAAGCGCCTAAACAAACATTCTAATCCATTTTCAAATCCTTCAATAGCCACCACCAAAGCTTCTAATCTTCTAATTGCAGATTGAATCTTCTCAACTTCACCATCTTTGCTCAAATTCTCCATAACCAAACTACTAACTCCAAAATCCACTTTTTCCAACTCATTTATATTCTCATGTTGATTATCACAACCAAACACACCCTTATGTATCAACCTTGAAACCAATGACCACTTATTAACCTTTGACCTCAAAATTGGTGAACAAAGAAACACAACAAGTGATTGAAGAACAGAACTAGTAATCAAACTAGCTTCAACAAGCACTCTTACAATTGCAGAGAGATGATTATTAAGATCCAATGGAAAACATGACCCAATTGACCCATCAATTTGTTTCAACAAAAGCAATGATTTTGTGCATTCCTTTCTCATCTTTCTTCTCAAAATCCAATAATTAGCAACATTGTTTTCCATATCTGAATCACCAATTTTTCTCCTTCTAAACACAGATTGAAGCTCTTCAACTTTACCTTTCATTAACAAAATTTCATCTCTTGTTTTGCTCAAAAGGTCTAAGAATCTAAGTGGAAAATCTAATAACTCATCGACCCATTTCTCATTTTTGTGTTGAGATAATGCTTGTTGTGTCAATGGCAATTTTAGAAGCTCTTCTATGCATTTGTACAATTCAACAAGACCAATGAGACCAAAACAAATTGTTTCAGATTTTGATGTAGATGATGTTTCCCATGATTTGAGTTTGATGAGTTCTTCTTCAATTTGAATTGTGGTTGGATGTGATCTTGTTGGTAAACTAATAGATCTAACACCATATTTACTAAAATGTTTTGGGTTTGTGGAGAAGGTAGCTATGCTAGCCTTTTTCATCATTATTAAAGGGTGCCAAATTCTTAGATAACTATATGGTTTAATAATCTTTCCTATTTATACTTGTAGACATTTGTTGTAGCCGAGTTATGAGAGAAGTGTAGAAGTATCTTATGTAGCCTATTGGCCATGATGTCATTTGATAATAATTTTTATACTTTTTTTGCAAACATAATGATTTTATATTAATTGAACATGTCAATGGTGTTTGGAATTTTTTCTATAATGTTTGTTAAGTTGTCGCATTTTTTTACACATTAAATTTTTGTTTAATGGTACAAAGTTAGAGAGATGTTATGATATTATTATAAAAAAAAGAAACTTGTTTTCATAAAAACAAAATGTTTGAGAAAAGTCATACAACACTAACTTAAAATATAAAATTTTTGAGTTAAATATTTATTTTACGCATTAAAATGCGTATTTTAATATTTGTCTATGTTAAAGAATGTTTTGATTTTTATCTTTTGAAAAGTTAAAAAGATTTTTTATTTGTAAAATAGATGAATTTTGGTTTCTAAATTTTCTTTATTAATAAAATATTTTCATTTATCTCTACAAAATTTGAGATTATAATTTTTGGTCCCTAATATTAATTTATTTTATGATAGATGAAAACAATCAATTTTTAAAAAAAAATTAGCATACATATACATTGAAACATAATATTATGTTTTTTTAAAAACTAAACTTTATATTTATAATCCCTCGTTAACATAAGAAATGTTAGAGAAGGAGTATGCAAGTACAATTACCCAAAGTTTTTTATCTTCGAAGAGGATCAATATCCTAAACAAATTATGGATTGGACAAACTATTGATTAAAGTAATAACTAAAACCTTTTAAATTATACTTAAATCAACACCTTCAGCTTTTAATTCTTATTCGTTAAGATCTGAACTCTAGTCTTTTCATTTCTTAAACACGTTCAACTTTTAATTCAAATCAATTCAAGTACTCAATCCCTTACTAGCCCCCTATTTTAACTTATAGTTTGGAACAAACAAAATATGTCATAAGATGAAGCCAAAAAAAATCCAGCTACCTATTCAAGGTCAAAGACAAAAACATATTTTAAATTAGAATATCAAATTTATTCTATAGGATATGTTAGAAATTTTAGATCATACCTATAATATTTATATGTGTTAGAATTATTATATTAATTAATCAAATTAAAATAATTTACTTTTTATTGATATTTATTTTGATTTGTATGATATTAAAGAATTAGAAACATATTAAATAGAAACAAAATAGTACTCATAATATTATTCTAAGAAGAGTATGTTAAGATGTCTTTATCGGTAATACTAGTCGTATACAACAAGCCCCCTTTCCCCAATCCCCACAATAGAAAGAAGAAAAATCGTGGGAAAATAAGCCACGTGTACCTCATTACTAAGTTTGCTCTTTTCAACGAAGAGGGGACAATAAAGATTAGAGACCAATCCCAAATCCTTGCATATGCCTTTATCTTCCAAGGAATTTAGGCCACGTACATCTTATAACATGGTACCTATTGTGATTGTTCATGAAGGTCGGTTACAATAGAAGCTTCTCATTCAATGTTCTATAATATGTACTAGTACTTTGAATGAGTTTTGGGATTCAAAGTTACGGAATATTATGACTCCATACAGTTAATTGTGTTGTTCTCATAAATACACGGTGCTTAAAAAAATGTGGCATACTAAAATTGTTATTTTTTTTTTTAGCTTCGAGATTTATGCCACCGAAGATATTACTGGGTTGAGTCGCGGACTATGTCGCTCTCTTTAAGACGTTTCGCGGCACTGCCCAAATTGTGCAAGGCAGACTATCAACCACGAAGTCCCCAAGATAAAACAGCCAGATTCACTGTATCGGAGTTCCACTGCACTGTAGAAAACCGTTCTAGAATTACACCCTCAATATGGCAGTTAAAGCCACTCTCAATATGACGATAAAGTCATTCGCAATATGGTACTATGACCACTCATAAATCAAAAGAATTACGGCATAACAACCGCTCTAAAACCGAAGGGACTACGACATAACAACCGCTCTAAAAACCGAAGGGACTGCGGCATAAGAACCGCTCTAAAAACCGAAGGGACTACGACATAACAACCGCTCTAAAAACCGAAGGGACTACGGCATAACAACCGCTCTAAAAACCGAAGGGACTGCGTCATAAGAACCGCTCTAAAAACCGAAGGGACAGAAAGAAATGGGAGAAGAGACTCGAAAATTGGCGAGCAGAATAAAAGAGGGAGAAAAGAGAAAGTTGGGAAAAGCATCCAACTTTGGTGTGCTTTTCTCAATAGATTGATACTCATTATATAGTGATGGAAGCAAGCTCACATATGATTTCTAAGCAATGTGGGACTTTAGCATACTCAAAATAGGAGAGTTTTCCAATGTGGGAGTTCAAAAAAATTTCTTTCCAATGTGGGACTGGAATTTTAAAAAACATGTTTCATTCCACTTGAATTTACAAAAACCAATTCTTTCCAATGTGGGACTTCAACAAAATATTATTTAATTTTTTTTTTCAATTCACATAATAACATATTATGTTCCAACAATCCCCCACTTGAATTTAAAAAAGTGTTTCTGAAATAGCGTCAAACGCTTCTATAAGATCGTGCATAAACAAAGGTGTCTCTTGACTTGAACATTTGCATAGTAAGTAAGATTCAGATTCAACAAGAGTGACTCGTAGTCTTGAACTCTATCTCTGACATCAAACCCACACACAACCTTTTCATAGGGTGTATTCTCAAAAGCCCGTGCATTAAAGGCCCTGCACGTGTATCCCAGTATAGTGAACGCTCTAGGAATTCTGCCTCAAAATTCCATAGGAAGCGGCCCCACTTCCACATTCACATAGGTGAGTCTATCAAGAGTACTCCTGTAGTTAGGTACTCCCTCCACATAGAGTATAAATCTCATTAAGAGTTTCTATTACCTCATCCTATTACCGATTCAGGAATCATGCTTCTCTGATTTATAATAGCATGTTCATCTCATATCACTTCACAACTTGTTATTACCCATTGAACCTAATTCTTGGGATCTCCAGTCTTTTAGGTCGGATTACCATCATGAGTGACTCTATAGGCATTAGTCTCATCCTTTTGGATGTATTTATGACTTTCTTTCTAGCTAATCCTTTCGTCAAAGGATCTGCTAAATTATCATCAGTGTGTACATGATCCATTATAACAGCTCCTTTAGAGAGTAATTCTCTAATTGTGATGTGCTTACGACGTATTTGTCGTCTCTTACCGTTGTAATAACGGTTCTCAATTTTTGCAATAGCCGCGGTACTATCGCAGTGGATCAACACAGCTGGTAAAGGTCTTTCCCATAAAAGGACCTCAGCTAGCAAACATCTCAACCAGCTTGCTTCTTCACTAGCAGTAGCTAGTGCTATCATTTCATCGCTTCTAGTCACAGGAACTTGACTTGGTTCGCTGCCTCCACTATTTCTCGATTTGAAAGGGAATTTATTTTCATAGAAGTCAACATCATTTGACTCTATGATCACTTTTGCATTTAGGTCAAAAAACCTATACACTTTGTTTTTTATTGCATACCCAATGAATACACATTCATAGGCTCTGCTGGGGAGTTTAATTTGCTTGGGATCGGGGATTCTGACATAAGCCAGACAGCCCCAAGTTTGAATATAAGACAAGTTCAGTTGTCTTTTCTTCACTATCTCATAAGGAGATGTTTTGTTTTTAAATTTAGAAACTCTGTTCAAAACATAGCAAATAAGCAATATATATTTCTCACACCAATGAGATACAACACTAGAGTTAAACATACTAGCAACAACTAGTTCAATAAGAGTTATATTCTTTCTTAGAACATTACCATTCACTTCAAGCAATTATGGTGCAGTTGTTCCAATTATAATTCCAAACAATTTATAAATTCATTAAACAAACTAGAATCATATTTAGAACCTCTTAATCTTTCTACTAAATTGATTTTCAATTTCAGCTACAAAGATCCTTAACATGTCAAGCTTTTCACTTTTATTTTTCATTTGATATACAAAAGTATAGTAAGAACAATCATCAATAAAAGTAATGAAATAACATTTTTCATTTCTTATTAACGTCCCATCAAATTCACATATATCATAATGTTAATAAATCTAAATACTCAGATTCTCTAACTACAAATTTATGTGAGCATTTTTTATTTATTTTAGCTTAACTAAAAATATAACATTTTTCAAAATCATTCATAGATAACTTACTTAAGTTTGAACTCAAATGTGTTCACATCACATAGTCTAGCATGTCAAAAATTAAAATCATACATAATGTGAGCAGGGTATATTTTATTGATTTCAACATTCAAACAAAAAGAGATATATTAAATTTCAACATTTAAATTAGATATGCCATGAGTGACGTACCTTAATAGATGATCTCACGAGTTATCTTCAGCCTCCACAAATATGTCATCGGACATATGATACTTTGAGTAGCAGCTTACAACATGGGTTAATTCTTTAGCTTTATTATCCTTTTCTGTTTGCTTCAAACTGAAACAATTCATTGAAATTAGAGGCAACAGAACCAAATCCAGTAATCTCTTCGGTTGACATGGCAGAAAGAAACGTCTTAAAATTGTTATTTTTTTCGAGCTTTGAAAAACTCTTTAAAATCACAATTTATGCCACCGAAGATATTACTGGGTTGAGTCGCGGACTAAGTCGCTCTCTTTAAGACGTTTCGCGGCACTGCCCAAATTGTGCAAGGCTGCACTGTAGAAAACCGTTCTAGAATTACACCCTCAATATGGCAGTTAAAGCCACTCTCAATATGACGATAAAGTCATTCGCAATATGGTACTATGACCACTCATAAATCAAAAGAACTACGCAAACAACCGCTCTAAAACCGAAGGGACTACAGCATAACAACCGCTCTAAAAACCGAAGGGACTGCGGCATAAAAACCGCTCTAAAAACCGAAGGGACTGCGGCATAAAAACCGCTCTAAAAACCGAAGGGACTGCGGCATAACAACCGCTCTAAAAACCGAAAGGACTACGGCATAACAACCGCTCTAAAAACCGAAAGGACTACGGCATAACAACCGCTCTAAAAACCGAAGGGACTGCGACATAAGAACCGCTCTAAAAACCGAAGGGACAGAAAGTTGGGAAAAGCATCCAACTTTGGTGTGTTTTTCTCAATAGATTGATACTCATTATATAGTGATGGAAGCAAGCTCACATATGATTTCTAAGCAATGTGAGACTTTAACATACTAAAAATAGGAGAGTTTTCCAATGTGGGAGTTCAAAAAAATTTCTTTCCAATGTGGGACTTGAATTTTAAAAAACATGTTTCATTCCACTTGAATTTACAAAAACCAATTCTTTCCAATGTGGGACTTCAACAAAATATTATTTAATTTTTTTTTTCAATTCACATAATAACATATTATGTTCCAACAAAAATGAATAAAACAAAATAAATTTTGACACTTTGTTACATAGTTATTATTATTATTTCGTTTTAAGGATAACAACACGTCAATCCAAGAATTCCTTCGATTAATTTAAATTTTCCACGATATTCTCTGTATTGTTGTTGTTATTACAAGGGTTGGTCTTTCTCGAAACATCCAACACAACATATCTAATCTCGTGTGTGAATGAATTAAATCAAATCCTAAACTTGGATTTAATACAATTTTTATTCCACATAAATAATTTGTAAACAACAATTATTATATTTTAATATGCTGCAAGTAGCTAACAATCTTCAATAAATCCAAACTCTGCCGGCCTTTATATTGATTTCCATTGAATTGGACGTGGCAACAAGATTTCCTAACGCCCCAAGCACATTTATAGAATCATTCGAATAATAGTAGAGTATGTATATATAGGAGGAAATCATAATTTTCCGCCATCTGGACTACGTTCAAAGCTAAATTAATTATTATAAACGAGAACGACAAACGATAACTTACTGAGGGTGACAAACTTCTAGGTTGATACTTGATTAGAAGATTATTTGGTTTTTATTCTTAACATGATGAGAACAAGCAATCTTATCTTCACATGACTGTCAATCATTTTATTCAGGATGATCATTAGAAAGTAATTCCTCCTTTTCTCTTAAATAATTAATTTTGATTGTGATGATCATCTAGTATGAAAATTAAACAATTTAGGAGTTTGGAGCTTTAAAGAAGTTTATCAATTCTGTAAGCCTTTATGACTACAAATTTCGTCGGCCAAAGTTATTTGACATAATATCATTCATCTTTCCAAGTCTCCTAAGTTTTGGAGATTGTTGCATAAAAAAATGCCTACCGATGATAATTTATCTCTCGAGGTTATCAAATTGTTTCAAGATGTGAGCTTTGTCATGCTCTTTTTATCTCTAGAGACTAACACTCAACTCTTTTTATCCTGCTCTTTTGCTATTAGACTCTGGTTTTGATTGTGGCAAAGGTTGGTCTCATCAGTGCAGAGATGTTATTTTGGCCAACATCATTTATATTATTGATACTATTTGATAAAGCGGAAATCAAGCTCGATTTAAAGGAAACAATATTGATTTTCGTAGTGTCTTCGACGTAATTATTGTCAATGTTTCTTTATCTAGAAATGACACTTCTAGCACAGTCTCCGACTTTACATAGGAATTTCAAATTCTCAAGTTCTTCCATGTTAGAGCTCATCCTCCTAAAGCATTTACCATCAAGGAAATGATATCGTGCCCCGCAAAGAGTATTAGATTAAATGTAATACTGATGGAGTTGCATCTGATTGTTTTGGTCCTACTGCTTGTGGAGGTATATTTAAAGCTACTTCTTTGGGTTGTTATGCTGTGAATTTGGGGATAACAAATGCACTACATGTTGAGCTTACAAGAGTTATGGCTGCTATTGAAACAACTTACAAGAATGGGTGGCAATTTATTTAGATGAAATATGATTCTCAATTGACAAATCTAAGTTTTAGGAATACTAACCTTGCTTCTTGATCTATTAGAAACAAATGGTTTAATTTTCTTGGAATAGTTAAAAGAATGAATTTTACTATATCTCATCTTTTTAGAGAATTTAATCAATGTGGGAACATGAGTGTTAATTTGGGACTTTACATTGTTCACAATCATTGGTGGGATACTATTCCTACCAATATTTCAGATGTCTTCAATAGAAACAAAATTGGTTGTCTTGAATATAGATTTTACTGATGTCTGTAATATTTACTGCCCTTTTTTTTCTTCACCGTAGTTTTATCTCTATGTATTTTCCTAATAAGCGAGACAATAGTTCAGTAGTCATTATCTCAAAGGATGGTTTTCTTGAGTTTTAATATAGTCTCTCTAATATTTTATATTTTTATTTTTATTTTTAATAATATTTTAGAGTGTTTAAAATCATAGGTGATTATTTTGAAGTGACAACATAGTTGAGATGTTAGATTATTCATATGATGTTTTTACACTCTATATTTGTTCAAATTATATAGGTTGAGAGTCAAAATAATGTTATTATAACATAAAGATACCATAATTTTATTATGAAATATGCAATTTGTAAATTAAAAAAAAAAAAAAACTCAATTACATTCTACATATTGTTTATTTGATTCAATTTACAATCTTCCTATTGAAATTTTAAATGTATAGTCTATAATGAAAAGCTATTATATAAATAGATCTGCTCAATATAAGTTTTGTTTTTTATCGCCTTGATTTGGTCAATTGAAGGCCAAAAGTTACATTTTAGACCACTTAACATATTCTATGAAATATACTATTAATTAAGTCTCAAACCAAACCTTGATCACCACTTCTACAAAATGGAAGCTGGGTTCGTTTCTTGTCTCGAGGCTACATTACATGGTGTATGAGTTTTATTTTTAGAATGAAAATTGTGGATTCAATTTTAAGATTATAACATCCCGCTTTTTGAGACTATATATATATATATATATATATATATATATATATATATATATATATATATATATATATATATATATATATATATATAAAGATTAACTGAAAACTCATTTACTTTAAAACCAAATAGTAACTTTATTAAATTATATTTTTTAAGATAATGAATCAGAGTAGTCGCAATTACAAAGAGTAAACTTAATGCGTAAATTAAAAGAAAATTCTAAAGCCAAATCTCTTGGCCTTTTACTACCCAACAATAAATCCTAACTAGTCATAACTCTGGACGCTTGTGGAGAACTTACCCAACAAGGCTAACACTAGTGCAAGAGTATTTCAGAGCTTTATCGATACTGAAGTCGTTTTTAGAATTATACGCCGCAAACTCTTGCTCAACTTAGTTCGCACCTTATGATATCGACGGTGCTATTCCTATTTCACATAAGGAAGCATGCATATTTTGTTTGTTTTGATTTTCTACTCTTTATAATATGATAATTTCTACAGTATATTTGCAAATTGATATGTTTTTGTACTATCAAATCAATTGATTAATAGTTAAATTATATGACTTTAATGAATCAGTGTGACTAGGTTATAAATTTAACACTACTAAAACTTTTAAGTTTTACACTTTGGGTCTCTTTGGATTTTTTATGATTTTAAATTAAAATTTTTAATTACATAAATAATTTATCGGTACTATTGGTTTTTAATTAACTTATAAATTTTTAAGCAATAGACAAATGTATCCGTACTATTGATTTAGTCAACCTTTAATATGCAATATATGAATACTGAATGGATGAGTTAGAAAGAAACTAAGTCAATTATTGATTAAAATTTTGATAGTATGGATACACTTTTTTTCTCTTCTGTAGAAGTTATCTTAGGCACTGTTTGGTAATGTCAGTAAGCTATCTTATAGCTTATTAAACTAGCTTATAAGTTTGTTGGATTAAAATTAGGCATTATTTGATAACGTTAATAAGCTAATTCGTACCTTATTAAACTAGCGTATAAGCTTGTTGTATTAAATGACATGAGGTTTGGTAAACAAGCTTTTCGTACCATCTTATAGCTTACTCTGCTGACTCCTTTTGGTGATATTAAGTTATAAGTTAGCTGATAGTTTAAAAGTTAGATGATAGTTGAAAATCTAGCTGATAGCTGATAACTGATTACTTATAGCTGAAAAACTAATTAATTGAAATTAAAGTATTTGATAAATTTAACTTTTAACAATATAAAATGACATAATTATTTAATTTCAAATAACAAAAAAATGTGACATTTTTATCCATCTCTCGTAGATATTGTTTTACTCTATTTTTCTTTTTTAATTAATTTT
>JBBPBP010000004.1:16100971-16119271 GCA_037974735.1 Cicer chorassanicum
CAAATAACTCTTTAATTCATAAAATTATCATTAATTTATAAAGCAAATATATTAAAATACTTCAATAAAATGTATTGTAGAAATTGTCATATAATTTTATGTGTAAGTTGTTCTTTTACATGTATTTTGCTATCGTTTCTCTATCTGACCTTTTATGATTTTGTATGTTAATTTGAGCCTAAAGGAATTTCTGTCTTAAAGCTTTGTGTAAAATTTTAAAATAATTTGAGATAAAATGTAGAAAATATTTTTTCTAATTTAATATAAAAAAATTATCCCCTACGACCCACAGGTATAAAGTGTACTTTATTTACTTGATTAGTGTGTTCTATAGAAAGTGAATGTGTTATATGTGAATGTAAAGTACTTTTAATAGTGTTATATGAGATAAAGTTTGACAAAATGATTACAAGTAGTTGATAATTCTCATATTATAAATTGGCTTTGTAGAATTGTGTTAGACTCAATTCAAATTCTAAAATGAAATTAGAATTTATTCAAGATTTATTGAACCACCTACTATCAAATTACCATTATTGGACCATTCAAATCAAGTTCTAAATGTTTAGTTCTATGCGTGCATGAACAAAAGATATATTAAAAAATTCATTTTGTAGAGTTGTGTTAACTCAACCCAAATTCTAAAAAATACTGTGGAAAAATAATAAGCTAAACATGATACAAAATTTGGAGAATTGAATTTTTCTTTGCATTTCATTGTATTATTGCTATTGGATTTTGTTCAATAACAAATCATTGAGCTAATAATATTCACTCAACTCATCAACACAGGAGCCTTTCTAAAACATGGAAGGCTTGCATCTTTTAGGAATAAAATGACACTAAAAGGCTCTATTGAGAAATTATGTTCAAAAGTGAAACTCTAGTTTTAATCAAGTGCCTAAATAAATTTTCCAAACCAATCTCAATACTTTCAATGGCATTCTCCAATGCCTTCAATCTTTCATGTGCTGCCTTCAACTTTTCTCCATTAGTGACTTCACTTAAAAGGGTACTTAAAGCAACTTTCACACATTGCAACTCATTGGCATTTTGGGAATTCTCTTCACATGTTATAACTCCCTTGTGCATCACTTTTGCCATCAACAACCATTTTGTTGACTTTGACTTTGATGATGACATAGTCAAGAATGACAAAATGAATTGAAAAATAGATAAATTCATGGCAATGACTTCTCTAAGCACTCTAATCACACACACAAAATGATGATCAAGTTCCAAAATTGAGGAAACCCCAAGTTTGCTATTCATATGCTTCAAAGATGTTATCAATTTGTTGGCATTTTTCTTCATCTTTTTTGTGAAGAATTTGTATTGAGCAACACTTCTTTCAACACTTGAATCATTTTTTCTTCTTCTTAGAGAAGAATGAAGGGATTGAACATTTTCCTTAATTTCCAACATGGTGTCTCTAGTGATGCCACAAATGTCCAAAATTTTCATTGAACCATCCAACACCTCTTCCACACATTTTTCACTTCTATGATGAGAAATCACATGTTGGGTTGATGACGTGTTTAGAAGATCTTCCAATGAAATATATAAATCTTCAAGCAATGAAAGACTAGTATGAATGGATGTAGATGTAGATGTTCCTTCCCAAGCCTTGAGCTTGTTCAACTCCTCATCAACTCTAATGGTGCTAGGATGAGATCGAGAAGGCAAACTAATTGAACGAACATGGTACTTGTTTGCCATAGTAATTGATCTTTTGTTTTTATTATTTCCTCAAATTTTAGAAGCTCTAATTTGGAATATTAATATATGCTCAAGGTAAGTCCATGATCCTTTCCTTATATATAGGTGTCATTGTTCACATTCATTTCTTTAGCTATCTAGATTCAATAGAAAAGTAAAAAAGAAACACAAATAAGTGATCAACGTGTGGGGCATGTGCTAACGGCATGGATAGCTCCCTTTGAATTCGGTGAAATTGCCTTATCCATGCCTAACATTGTGTCATATTTAATTGTGAAATCATATAGGCCACAATGATTATAAAATGGGTTTGAGCCTTTAGGTGTATACTCGGCTTGTTCTCCGTGTATCGGTAAACAAAATTTTTGATAAATTTGATTAGTCATCACCTAGTTTGCCACCTCTTATGCCACATTACGTACCCATCTTGTTTTCAAATATAAAATTGGTGCACACTACTTGATTGTCTCAATATGAAGGAACTTGGACTGCAAAATTTGATTAAACAAATATTATTAGAAAGATTTGAGATCCACAATAATATATTTGAGTTATACATTTCACAAATATTATTAGAAAGATTTGAGATTCTAAATATTATATTTGAGTTATAACCTCGCATGCAATTGAGGTAGTTTTTAAAAAGGTTTAGTTATTTATTTGGTTGGAAAAAAAAGTCTAAATCGATAATTCTTGCTTTTAAAAATAATAATATTATTTTTTTGAGGTTAAAAAACATGCAATTGAATATGTTGAGATTAAAAAAGTATGCGCTTTATTATTTTTATATCTTCAGAGAAGACAATCGTTGTACAGATAAATCAATTTTGCTAATGTTTTTTAATGAGTTAGAATGTAGTTTGCTCTGCACTCTTTTTGCCTTCACCAAAATTTTATCACTTTAGATTTTTCAGTAAGGTTTCTTACGCCGATGTTATTTTTACATTGTTTACCTTGAATTTTGGCTTTGTTCCCCTAATATTTTTATAACTTTTTATTTTTTTCATTGAATATATTTTTATAATATTACAAATGATAAGCGATTGATTTTCGATGTCAATCACATGATACTTCTGCACTCTGTTTATTTGTATGTAAAAAAAAAAAAGACAAACTATGTAGTATTTTGATTTCTAAAAACGATGGCCGTCTGTTTTTAATGTTCAACATAATGTGCACGAGTAGCATGTGTGTATCCTTGTTTTCTGTAGTTGGGTCGATTTTAATTTGTTGAACGTAAATGAGGACGCGTATCCTTGTTGTAGGATTGACGCGTGTCTTCATATAATAATTGCTTTATTATTGGGGGTGCCTTTGCCAAATATGCCCCTATAAGGTCTTTTGGCATGTGGCTTTGCGGTATGATTTGTGTTTTGTGATATTTCTATAATTGTCTACTTTAATGGTGATACGTATGCAGAGGTTATTTAGTCCATTTTAGATTAATATTTTAGTTAATTCATCGATTAATTATTAATTTATACTATGAAACTTTATGAAAGATAAATCTATTTAGAGTTTTGCAGAATTTTACGTCACTATTCTTGAATGAAATATAAATAAATAAATAAATTAAAAAGTTAATATATTTAATCTTAATTTTTAATTAGATGTATCAATTTTTCAACTACTATTTTTTGTTTATATTTTATTCTGGTATGAAGTAAAATACTTAAAAATGGAAAAAATAAATTACACACAAATTATATACATGATTGATAAAAGATTTTGTGAAAATGCATATGAAGTTGTTAAAAAATTTCAATTAAGGATCTAGATATCATGATTTTTACTATATTTTAAATTTTCTATGAGAGAGTAAGATATTATATCGGAATCTATTTCAATTAAGGACTTGGTCTCTGTTTTTTTATATTGGATTTTTAATTTTTAATTTTCGTTACTTTTATTTAATTTTAAAATTCATGATATTATTTTGCGATATTATTTTGCTCGAGCAGTGGAGTAATTTGCAGTAGACACTTACTTCAATTAAAGCATTGCAACTGTTACATATGATTCCTCTTTAATTTGGTAAGTTTAGGACCTTGCTTATTTAATTGGATTTTTATATGGACTGCTTCTGTCTAAATCTATATGGAGTTTATATGACCTTCACAAATTGTTTATGTTGCAAACCTACTAATAAGTAATACATGCTCTTGTGGTTGCATTGCTTATAAACTAGGATATCCAGGAAAAAATGTGAATATGTGCTATCTTCTATTAACCAGCTGGATCTTCTATTTCTTTTCTTTTAATTGCAAATTAAACTCAATATAATTAGCTAAGTTACTCACTTCTTTTTACATTTTAAAGTTTAAGGATGTGTTCAAACTTCAAAGTCCATAATTCTCATGCAACATTTAAGATTTATTGAATCTTCTTCTTGTCCAGAAAAATCCGCAGATGAGCCTGCAGATTCAGAAATTCTCAAGAAACACTTTCATCGACTCGTGAAATAACTATGTATCGCAGCAAAATCTGCATGTAACGAGTTTCCTGCAAAACTTTAAACCAAATTCATAGGTAAAACTTGATTTCTAGTAGTGGGTGATTCATAAGGAGGGTAGAGGCATTTTCATTTTTCTTTTCTAATCTTTGACATATCATGGTGAGGATTGATGACCCCTAACCAAATCTTAGAGAGTGAGGGTGATCATATATCATGAATCTTGAGATATGTGACTGCACCATTGACTTAATAATCAATGGTTGATATTATTCACTATATTTTTTGAAGTGAGTTGTTCAATTTAGAGGATCCAAATCTCATATGAATTTGATTCATCTAAAATGAGAAGTTATTTCTTATAACTCTTAAAATGAAATACTATTTTAAAGTAATACAAATATTGAATTGTTTACATTATTGAAATCTTATTTGAATATATTATATTGAGATATTTTTGAAGATGTATTCTAAGGTGTGAGATGTAAGTGCACCGTTTAAATATTGTGTCTTTCAAGAAATTATTAGATTGTTAATTATTTTTCTTCCAAAGAAAAATTATAAATTGATGTATTTTAAAGTTCTTTGGATGAATGTTGATTATTATCTTATTGTCCAAGCCGGCGCACTAAAAAGTCTCTTGTGCTTGGAAATCAAGACTAAAGTGTTATTTACAAAGTTATTCTTCAAATTCAGTAATTTTTTATTGTGTTAATCGAGTTGAATTGGCGAGAGAAATTTAGAGAAAAAAACTTAAAATCTCTATCAAAATCTGTCAATAAATTTTGTGACAAGGAAATTAGAGATGAATTTAGTTTTTTCGATCTAACTTATATCACTAATTTAACTATTTTTAGTAGTAATAATTTAGTGGACAGACGAAAAATAAATGATGTATAATCTAATAATATTTTGACATTTCAATTGTATTACTATTGAAATTTGTACATTATAAATCATTGAGGTAAAAATATTCACTCCTCATAAGATCCCTACTAAAACTTTTGGATGCCTTGCACGATTTAATTTCCCAAAAAAAAAAAAAAATCTATTGAGATATTATGTTCAAGAGGGAGGTTCTAGTTTTAATCAAGCGCCTAAATAAACTCTCCAAACCAATCTCAACACTTTCAATGGCATTCTCCAAAGCCTCCAATTTTTCATGTGCTGCCTTCAACTTTTCTCCATTAGTGACTTCACTTAAAAGGGTCCTTAAAGCAACTTTCACACATTGCAACTCATTGGCATTTTCTGAACTATCTTCACATGTTATAACTCCCTTGTGCATCACTTTTGCCATCAACAACCATTTTGTTGACTTTGATTTTGATGATGACATAGTCAAGAATGATAAAATGAATTGAAAAATAGATAAATTCATTGCAATGGCTTCTCTAAGAACTCTAATCACACACAAAAAATGATGATCAAGTTCCAAAATTGAAGACACCCCAAATTTGCTCTCCATATGCTTTAAAGATGTGATTAATTTGTTGGCATTTTTCTTCATCTTTTTTGTGAAGAATTTGTATTGAGCAACACTTCTTTCAACACTTGAATCATTTTTTCTTCTTCTTAGAGAAGAATGAAGGGATTGAACATTTTCCTTAATTTCCAACATGGTGTCTCTAGTGATGCCACAAATGTCCAAAATTTTCATTGAACCATCCAACACTTCTTCCACACATTTTTCACCTCTATGATGAGAAATCACTTGTTGAGTTGATCTCAAGTTTAGAAGATCATCCAATGAAATATACAAATCTTCAAGCAAAGAAAGACTAGTATGAATGGATGTAGATGTGGATGTTCCTTCCCAAGTCTTGAGCTTGTTCAACTCTTCATCAACTCTAATGGTGCTAGGATGAGATCTAGTAGGCAAACTAATTGAACGAACATGGTACTTGTTTGCCATAGTACTAGCCAGCTATTTTGATATTTTGTTTCTCTCTAATATTTGAAGCTCAATTTTGGGATGCTCTTACCAAGTCCTCGATTCTTTCTTTATATAGGGGACATTGGCTCATTGATCACATTAATAATAGAACTTTAATTAGATTCAAAAGGAAAGGTAAAAGGAAGCACAAGTCAGTGATCAACGTGTGGGGCATGTGCACTGGCATTGGGCTCCCTTTAATTTCGGTTAAATTGTCACATCTATGCCTAACATTGGGCTGTATTAAATTTGAAATCATACATAGAAAAAAATCTTAGTTTGATGTTGAAAAGTGGTGGGGACTCCCATGGACGGTAAACAACATTTCAATAAATACTTTATCATCATTAGATTTTCACCGAAAAAAACTTTTAATGAATTAATACTTGTATCCATTGCAATTAATGGAGCATGCATGTTTTCTGACTTATGAAAAAGAATTTCGATACAAAAATCTAATATATTATAGAATTTATTCTCACTCTTTTATCAAACGTTATCACTTATACTAAATTTTCTTTCAAAATCATAAAATATTAAGAAAATTGATGCACCTTAATTTCTTATATATATATCTAATATTTGCCTTAAATTTAATTTAATTTTTTTATTAATTCAATATAAAAATGAACTTTAAATAATTGATTGTTGGTAATATACTCAGTAAAATTTCAACATAATAGAGTTGCACTTTTGAATAATTTAATTGATCTTTTAATTTTTTAAAAATAAAATAAATTGTTATTCATAATTTACGAGAGATAATTTTTTTATTACTTATTATTAAAATTAGAGAGCTGAGAATTATAAAATGCAATTGAAGCTTGGGGCATACACTTGGCTTCTTCTCCGTGTGTTGGTAAACAAGAATTCTCATTAGTCATCAATAGTTTGCCTCTTCTTCTTGCCACATTACCTCATGATTTCAAATATAAAATTGGTATACACTATTTGATTGTCTCAAAATGAAGGAACTTGGACAGCAAAAAAGGAATAAAGAAAGGTTTTGGGAAAGATTTGAGATCCAAAATAATTTGAGTTATGGATAAGCTAATTCAATTTCCAAGAACAATGGCCGTCTTTAGTGACTTACAAACGTTTAATATTATGTGCACGAGTAGCATGTATTTTATAATTTCCTTTGATTTCCAACCATGCATGCTTACATTACATCTAAGCTTGAGTTAAGAGTTACAAAAAATATCCGCAAATTATTTTTCTCAATATTAATTTCTTGAGCAATGAGCAAACTTGAGGTATATATGCATTGAACACTTCTTGATTATAAGAGATATTCTATTGATACTTTTCTCGCCCCGAACCAACATCTAGTGTAAACTATTTATTTATGTATTAATAAATTATTATTTTTAATTAATTTTAATCTATTTTTATGTGAATTATATTATATTTATATTATTTTTATTTTTAATTAATTATAATTGTATTATATTCAATCTAATGATTTATTTTATACATATGACACGTGGAGAGTTAGAAAGACAGAACTTACCCCAACGCTTGTTGTCATATATATCTAGGCATGTGGTTCACATGTGATGTTACTCCTTGGTAGAACTAATTAAAACTAGATTTATATCCGCGGAATGTGAGTTTTTTCATGAAATTGATTTTTTTTAATTGTGTGAAGAGTTAAAATGTCAGTTTTGAGTAAAAATATCATTTTTTAAATTGATATGTCGTAAAATATCAGCATATTAGAGATTGAGTTCGAAGATATGTAAAATTATTTTGATATTGTAGAACTAACATTTAGTGAAAGAATTGATTATTTACTAATGTATTTTACTAAGAGATCGAGTTCAAAATTGTGAAAATTGTTTACAAATATGTAAATGACAATTGATACTCGAAAACATTACAAATTTAACAAAATTGTGTGATGACAATAAAATAATGAAATATATTCAAATTTAACAAAGTTGTGTTATGACAATGAAATATATTCCATAATCATAATTAACTTGTCTATTTGTACAAATTGCGGAAATCTTATTTGCATTGTTATATATTTAATAATATTACAAAAGTTTTAAGTTTCAGTTCATTATACTAAAATATACCCAATGAAATAAAAATAAAAATTAGGCACAATTGTTCATGCAGTCCCTTAACTTAATTTTAGATAACACTTCAGTTCTTTATCTTTTCTTTTTTATTCACGATTTGGTCCTTCATTTAATTTTAAGTAAACAATTTGATCTTTTATGTTTTAAAATGTTAACAATGTTATCCTTTTTTTTTACAAAAATTCATCAAAAATTTCAAACAAAATCTATAAAATTAATTATTATCTTCAATATAATGCAAATTTCATCAAATTAATAACTAAAATCTTCAAATAAACTCATATTTTTATTCTTTATATTTTCAAATTTTTGTAATAAAATTAAATAAATGACCAAATCGAAAGAAAGAAAAAAAAAACTGAAGTGTTATTTGAAATTTAGTTAAGGGACCGCCATGAGCAATTATGCCTAAAAATTAACACCCATAAAAATAAATTAGTAAATTTATTTTACTATCATGGATTTGCTTAAATTTATTTCGTTGTCCATTAGCTCACTAATCAAACTACATTTAACATAGTAAATAATTTATATATAGATTTTTTCTCTCTTGGAGTAACACCCTCTAGCAACATCAAATCCCATTGACAATTATTTGGATGTTGAATCCTCCATTTTTCTAGTTACTTAAATCACTTTCACATTTGCACAACAACTAATCAATACAATACAATCATATAGAAAATATGTAGATTTATCAAATATGAAATGTAGACTTATCAAACATGAAATCCAGAAGCACAACCAAATCATAGTACAAAATCACAAAAACACTAATTTTACTTATTCAATGCAAGAAATCTAAATTGGCAAATCTCAATAGAGACTTGAAATTGAAAAACACAAATCTAAAAGAAATTACAAATAATCTTTAAATGCAAGCTCTTCTAAACTGTGTATGTGATTTTATATAAGATTGATGCAATATTATGTGTGGCAAACTAGCAATGCAAATTGTGGTCATTGTAATATGGTAAAACTTGATGAACTACCAAATAGGATAAATGCAATACTTTGGTTTATAATAAACAATAATTCAATTGCCAAATAGGATGAATGAATTGATTATTTAAAATTTATGTTATAAATTGATTGAGAAATTAAAGAGAATAAATTGATGATAATAGATTAATGTTAACAAATTTATTGAGGAAGGGTGAGTAACTTAAAAGTTGATTAGTAAATATGTTTAAGTTTAGAAGAAAAGAAGTTTAGTTGGGTCCAAAAAGTATTTTTTACAAACCAAATAAGTTTAGTAACAGAAAAGGTGAAATCGATCAATAGTCACATGCATTGATATATTAAGTAACCGAAAATGATGAAAATGAATTGCATTTATACATATGAATGATAAGGTATTAAAAGAAGGAATAGAAGATAGAATTTAGAAAGGGTGAGTGATTCTAGAGAGTGATACATCATATTCTTTTATGATATGAAATAAATTTGAGTAAGTGGCACATAAATAGATGATGTGTTAATGGAGAAGATTGGGGTTTATTTTAATATATTATAATAAATAATAGATTAAGTAAACAAGATAGTCATTAATTTACTAATATATGTTTATAAAAAAAAATCAAATATCTCTTCCAATCTCTTTATTTAATTTTAGGTGACAATTCAATCATTTATTTATTTTTTTGATTTGAGTCATTTATTTAATTTTAAGTAAAATTTTGATCATTTAAGTCTTAAAATGTCAATAATATTTTTTTTTTAGAAATTCAAAAAATTCATCACCATCTTGAAACAAAAGCTATAAATTTATTATCAATTTCAAAAAACTTCATATATTCATCAAACCCGTAACTCAAATCATCAAATAAACTCATATCTTCATCTATAACAACAACAACATCAAATTCATCAAATAAAGAACTCACACTTTAAGATTTGATCCCCAAATCACTAAGACAATATCTTCTTTCTATCCTTCTTCAAATCAAATCCGTAGCCTAAATCTTAAAATGTGATCAAATTCTTTATTTGATGAGTTTCAAGTTGTTGTTGTTGTTGGAGATAAAAATATGACTTTATTTGAAAATTTGAGTTATTAATTTCATAAAAATTTGGATTTTGTTGAAGATGATAATTAATTTTCTGAGTTTAGTTTGAATATAATAATGAATTTTATGGGTTTTTGTATTAAAGGATAACATTGTTGATATTTTAAGACATAAAAAATCAATTCAAAAAGAAAAAAAAATATAAAGAACTTAATTGTTATTTGAAATTAAGTTAAAAAACTATAGGAGATATTTTACTTAAAATAAATAAATAATTTACTTTTAAAGTTATATAACTGTATTTATTTAATCTCTCACATTTTAATTATTCCAAAGTAATTCATTGAATTGAAAATTACTATTATTGTTTTGTGTTGAAGTTGGAAACGTTACAACTGATTTTCTCAAAATAAGCATAGAAAAATTATATTAATTCACATTAATTTTTTTTTAGAGAAGTTGTGTGGTTGTTCCTATCCTTATGTATACATGGAGTAAAGTTTTAGACTAACACTTTTTTAAGCATCAGATAGCGCTTTTTATAAGCTCTGCGGATTTCAGCACTATTAAAAGATATTAGCAGCGCTTTTTTAAAAAAAAAAAGTGTTATCGAATGAAACTTATAATAGAGTTTTTTTAAAAAAACGTTATTTAATATAACTTATAACAGTGTTTTTTAAATATAAGTGTTGTCTAATGTAACATGTTAAATAATATAATTATTTTAATCAAAACATCTTCATTAGATTCGGAATAGAAGCACTCATATGTTCCGAGTTTAATCTATAGAATATTATTTTTCGGATAATCAAATGTTTGGAACAAAATTATGTTCCAAGTTTTTGCAAAAAGTGAAAAATCCGAAATAAAAGAAAAATCAGATCACAATCTTTTGTGTTTTGATTATGTTTAAACAAAATAATAAAACACAGTCACTTGTTTTTTTTTTCCTTCTTCATACGGTAATCTCCATGTCTTTGATCCTAATCTTGCTGTTCTGTTGGGCTGTCCTATCTCTTAGAGCTACTGGACTTTGCTACTCGCACCTCACCTCATGTTTTTTCTTAACTTTTATTTTACAATCCAATAAAAGAAAAAACCGAAACAAAACGGACAAGATTAAGAAATTAGTTCGTTGTAAAAGTTCTATATTCGCCCCCTCACACCTATTTCTTTTGAAATAAAATTCAAATTTATCTTTTAGCATTTTAAAGGAGTAGGAAGATAAAGCTACATCCAACACTAATGACTTAGTAAAAAAGATTAATTCTAAGTTTGATATTAATGTTACAATCAGTCTGTTAAGTTTGTTAGTAATCAATAACTAACAAACTTTTCTATTTATCCTTTGTATATATCCTATTGTATAAGTTAATTCAATTAATGAAATCATAGATGAATATTCAGACACTTTGAATTTTCTAGCTATTGAAAAAAATGCTAAAGCTGTACCATAGGAGAGTACCTGAATCCATTATATTATGGAAAATTATATAGTTGGAGGAAGGATTTTAAAACACAATGTACTAACCAACCAATATCTATAAGTTTTTTTTTTTTTTTATCAAGTTACAGTTTTTTTATATCGCTAGTACTAGTACCTTCAACAAAACAAAACATTTTATTTTGATTTTCTTGAGAAGAATAAGTAATTAATTTGTCTTCAACTCGAGAATTAAGCCGTTGATAACTTATACATAAATTTCTTTGTAAATTATTAATAAGATTGATGGTTTTCTTTAATGAAGTTTAATTTTTTTCATATAAAAAAATAAACATAAATATTCATTTTTGGTCTTTAATAAGATTATATCATAATAATTATTGAATATATTAAAATTATAAAAACATAAATAAATGTGTCATTTATATTGTTGGTTGTTTTGGTGTTTGACAATACTTTTGTTAACTAATTTAATCCTCAAATGTATTTTCTTTAAACCACTTTGGTTCATAAAACTATCAATAAAAAGGACACTTGAAGTTGTGTCTGTAAATTCAATAAATCTCATATATTAAATAAACAATTGTTTATCGAATAACACTTGTGTGCAAGTAATTAAATAAATAAATAAAAATTATATAATTAATGAAACTATTTTATCTTATAGTTTATTAATTGAGCTTATTTACCAATAACAAATTAAAATATAGTAATATTGATTCAAAGCTATATACATCTTTACTATCTTCTGGATGTGAATTAATGCCTTGAGGAAAGAAATTCTGAATTTCTAAATATGTTCAAAGAAATTCAGAATGTAAAAAAAAAATGAAGAGAATATATGAAATATTTGAGAAGAAGTAATAATGTAATATAAATCTGAATCATGTTGATGCTCTCATTGAAACATTTATAAATTTGTTAAAGAGCAAATCCTCTAAAATTTGGACTACATGATCACTCTCATTTACATTTACAACATTGTACTAATTTATATAATTACTTCACTCATCATTATCCTAATGAGCAAGCATATTAAGAAATGAAACTCTATTTCTTACTAAACATCTAAAAATGCAATCCAATCCACCTTCAAGACCACAGATACCAACATTCAATGTCTCTAAACTTCTTAAAGCACCTTCAATTTCATCCTTTGCATCACTTTGTTTTCCTCTTCCAAAAAGTGCTACAAAATTAATATTCTTCTGTTCATTCTCTGAAGAAAACAATCTAGTAGGATTAAGCTTTGAGAACAATGATGACCCTTTTGTTGTTGTTCTTAGTCTTGGCATGGATATGAACAACAAAAGAGAACGAAATATAGATATAGTGATAGTGTTAGCTTCTCTTAAAACTCTAGCCAAAAAAATTACATTTTGATCATGACCCATTTGAGAAAAAAACTTAACTTTGTTTTCCATTCTCTTTAATTCACTTATTTGCTTTGAAATTTCCTTCTTTGCTTTCTTTCTAAAGCTATCATACTCACAAATGCTTCTTTCAATGCTTGAAAAATTTCCTCTTTTTCTACGTATAGCTGATTGAAGTGTTTGAACATGTTCCTTGAGACACAAGATTAATTCCCTTGATGAACCACATGCATCTAGAAGTGTAACTGAGCCACATAATGAATCTTCTACTAATTTTCCATTTTGATAATGCAAAAGAGTTTGTTGGGTTTGTGGAGAATGAAAAAGTTCTTCCATGCAATTGTACAAATCAACAAGAACAACCAAATCACTCTGTATTTGCTCTGCTTCAAAACAGAATGTTCTTGAAGTAGATTGAGAACATTGTGGTTTAAAATGGTTTAATAATGCTTCAACTCTTTGTGAAAAAGGGTGAACTCTTGTTGGTAAACTAATTGACCTTAATGGTTGATGAGTACTTGGAACCATAGAAATTTTTTCCATTTTTTTCCTTCTTTTGTTGTTGTTTGCCTAGAAATTTGCACTAAAAAACAAGGATTAATGTTTGTTTGACAATTACTAATTAGTTTTCATTCAATCTATTTATAGGAATATGGTAAAAGAGAACCTTGACTTTGAATTTGAATTAAGTGTACAAAGACAATTATTTGAGTATTATATTTGCATGTGGCGACAATGTGGGTCTCCCTATCTTTTCGATTGAATTGTTATATTTAAGGCCAACAATTTCACAACATTATGATTTAATTAATCTTATGGCGGTAAGATAATGGGCTATGCTGAGGTTTGAGAAATTTGTGGTGGTACATAAAACAATTGATACAGGACATTTGCAGGTATATGCTTCCTTGTTTCCCCTTGTGATGAATCAATAATCTCATCTACTCAACCATATGTCAATACTATAACATATATTTAATTTATAATATGTATAACTAAGTATTTCTTTTAATAAAATTTTGAAGTTTATGTCTTTCTTCAAAGTATGAGGGAATTGTGGATTTAAATAATCATGGCTAGTAGAAACAATGTTGTGAGTTGTAGCCAAAAGTTTGCATTATAGGCCTGGAATCTAGGCTACCTAGCTTTAAGGTATTATTAGGGGACATTTGGGTTATGTTTGTTCAAATTGCTATAATTTATCAATTTAATTGAGTGAATAATGGAAACCATATGTAATGTAGTGGCAGTGAATATTTTGATCTTAGGAGACAAAGGGGGCAATCAACAGTGATGTTTGGATCACTTTGGAAATTGATGTGTTTAGTTTAGTATATAATGAAAACATTACAGCATAGAAGTTCTCGTATTTTGGTTGGGTAGGTGACTTGTGTTAAGAGTATTAGGAAAGAAAATAATTCATGTAAAGTTCGGATGGTTCAAAAAAATTGTATGCTATAATTTTATAATTAGAAATATCAAATTTAAATTTAGAATTTCGATTTTAATTAATGATTACTGATATTTCGACTATATAAATGCACATATTTCTAAGCGTAGAGAATTTATATGAAAAAAAAAATGGTTACTTTTTAAGAGGTGCTTAAAGGGTAAAGAGGACAGTATAGGAATCAAAATTTTAATGGTTATAGGTAAGAACCTGATTCTTTTTGTCTCCTGTGTGTTTTTTTGCATGCATCTGTTTCTTAACATTATGTTTCAAGAGCAATGTACTTAATTAAGAACCATATTTTCTCTCTATGGTATTTACAACTTCCACGTTGCCCTTAAAATGTTCAAATAAAATATACTTGCCACCATTCATCATATTGTTTGCATTACTGATTATTTTAATAATTGGAACAATTTGCTATTTGATAATTCTAAGATATATATTTCTTCGTCCAAATTGTCTAAATTTTAGTTTTATTCATCCAAATCTCTAATAGTTGATACAATTTTGTTAGATAAAAATCTTTACATACGACCTCCATATTTGTAAACATTATATCTTCAAGTCACTTTAAAGTAATGGGTATATAATTTTTTTCACTTATTTTTATATGTTACTTAACATTCAAATTTTTGTCTAATGTGAAACTTTTTATTATACTTAACACTCTTACAATCTTTTAAATGTTAGTTTATCCATTTATCTAGTATGTTACATCATAAACAAAAGTTATTTTATTCATATACATGTGCATATAAGAATCCAATTACTTTTAATAAAATTATCATAATAATATTAATAACATTACACAACGAGAGGAGCCTAAAATGCCCAAAAAAAATATCTTTAAATTACACTACCTCTATCTCTAAATATAAAATATATTTGAGTAAATTACAGAAATTAAAAAAATTTATTGTGATATTAAATTTGTTTACAAATTTACTCTAAAGAAGAGATAATTAATATTTTTATTATGGTATTATTATATATATATATATATATAATATAATTTGAGATATGTTGATAATAATAATTAACGTAGTTGAAAAGAGTCTTATAAAAAAAAACTCTATAGAATTATATATTTAAAGACTAAAATAATCGTATATTAAAATCTTTCCAAAATCCTTAAAAACAAAATATTCCCCCAAAAACCATATAACATCGAAGTTTTCTAGGACTAGAGTAACAATTTTTATTTACTAGTTATGAGCCATGAATGTCAGCATATATTAACTACTTAGTCTTCATTTGTGACTAGATGTCTTGTCATAAATCTAAACTTCACCATCCACAATCATATGATATGTTAAATCATTCCAACCCTAAAGGCATAGTTATATGTAACTTGTAGTGGACCATGATCTGATTATTTTATTTTTTTTTATAAAGGAGACACCATTACAATTTCCATGTGATGTAAAAATGTGTGTCATATACTTCCTGCTCATAATAAATTTAGACAAATTTGCTGGCTTGGCAAGTTGGCCATGTAAAGCATTCTTAGAGGCTTGCAAGTATACTTCGTTCTATTTATTGCACCGCCGGCCACTGCATGTGTTTGTTGGATCATTTATGATACTAGCAAAGAAGCATTAATACTAGTAAATTTTGATCACAAGAAAATAAAAATAGTCAATTTTGATCATAAAAAATAAATGACATACTAGTCAATTTTGAGCAATATTTATGAGTTTATTTTGTCTTTGGTATTTTTCATATGAGGTGCAGAAAGGTTGAGAAAAATTAGTTCTAATTATGCACGGTTAAGGATAGAATTTAAGAAGAAATTTATAAAATTTATGAAAAAGATTTTGAGGATATTTAATGGGTTGATACTGAAAAAAAAAATCTTATGTGCCATTTAACTTTTAGTGACACCTCTTTAGCTACAAATAGATGTCTCTTATTCTCATTTAATATTAATACATTGTGTTAATTTAAAAATAAATTCAAATATTCACATCAAAAAAATATTCACTTATTCACTCAAACATCAATTCACCCAACAATACCTTTTTTTACTCTTTTCCATTTCAATCTCAGATTTTTTTTTTCATTCTATTTCTTCTCATTGTATTTTCTTCTCGAAATTGCTCAAAAGGTCTTCCTGATTTCAATTCCCTATTTCATCTACAAAAGCTCTTCTCAGATTTTTTCCCCTATTTCATCTAAGAAATTATTAAAAAAATTCTCAATTTCGATTCTCATTTTTCTTTTGAAGAAACTTTTTCCAATTTCTTCGTCGATTCTCCCTTTTCAATTGAAATTTTTTCCGCTTTCTTCATCATTTTTTCGAGTCTGTTTAGCATAATACTATTTTAATTTTAATTTTAATTTTGATTTTCGTGAGATATTAATTTTAATTTGCAATACTATTTTTTTTATACCTAGTGTAAGTTTTGCCATTAGTTTTTTAAAATAAAAATAATAATTTAGACTATTTAGCGTCGGCTCCACCGTCGTCACTAGTTAGAGTATATTGAGCGTCGGTCAAGCGCACACTAGTGCACCAAATATTTTTTTGTTTTTTCATTAATTATTAGCGTTGGTTAATCTGACGCTAAGTAAAATATGACAGACACTTAGATATTTTTTTATTTTAGTCACCCTTTTAGCGTCGGTTTGTCGGGCACTACATTTTCTAATTTGTTAAATTAATTTTTCTTTTCCGTAAAAATTTTTTATCTTTATTTTTCCCTATTCCTCGCTCCTTTTTCTCTTTTTCCTTCGCTTCTTTTTCCTCTATTTCACACTCTCGTTCTCTCCTTTTTCCCTCTCGTTTACCCTAACTTCACGGCAACAGTCTTGCAGGCGCCACCTTTGAAACTCTTCTTCCTTTCCACACATTGCCGACTTCCACTCTCATCCATCCCTTTCGTTTTCCCTCACTCAGAATAAAACTCTTTATTTTCCTCTCCGTCACTCACCAACCACCACCACTACAAATCGCAGTTGAGATCTTGTGGCTTCCATTTTCTCATCTTCACAATGAATCCTGAGATGTGAATCTTGTAGATTGGTAAAACTAGGGTTGTTGTCTTATTTTTTCTATATAAGAAAAACTAAAGAAAGACGTTATCTAAGACTGCATCACTGTCATTTTACAGAAGCTAATAAAATCAAGTAAAGAAAGATAAATAATGCAGCGATTTAATCATCATTTTCGGTTCAAGCAAATAAGAACAAGAAGACAATGAATTAACACTCTTAATAGAAATTATTACGATTTTCATATGTCATAAAGACTCATTTTTCTACCTAATTTTTTTTTATATTCTAAATTTAGGATAAGGGATTATCTTTGAATATAAGGTAGGACATATTTTAGGGTTTATTGAATCCACAACTATAATTTTAATATGTCATTTACCATTAGACCAAACATTTTGAATAATTTAATTTAAAAAGCTAGAAAGGGTTGGAAAAATATACGTAACATTATTGTGTCACCAAAAGAACCATTTTAAATGGCGGCATCACCGGTCCATTTTGTTTTGAATTGTCACAAAGAAGGGATTCAAAGTTCTGGATAGTTCAAGAACAAGAAATCAAATTAGTTAAGACATTTGTGACAATGTACATTTCAATAATGTCATTAGGGGTGTGCAAAAAATGTAGTTAATTGGACTGCATTCATAAACTGGATTGCACTATACCAGAAAAATCCAAACCAATTAAATGGTTTATGAACTGCACCATAAACTTTAAAAAGTCCAGTTAACTACACTTTTTTAAAAAAAAAACCAGTTTGAACCACTGTTAAACCATTTTGTATTCAATATTATAAATGATAATATTTAATCAAATAAAAACATCCA
>JBBPBP010000004.1:16124709-16146535 GCA_037974735.1 Cicer chorassanicum
TATAATAAATAATTTAATTTTTTTTTAAATTATATCAATTTTTAAAATAATGGTATTCAAATCAATAGTATATGATGTTAATTTTTTATAAGAAATCAATTTTATTTTTATAATAAATTAATGTCATATATTATTAATCATTTCTAAGAGTACATTTTATTTTATACATTATTATTTTATTTTTGAATTATCAAAATTTGTACAAAATGAAGGATTAAGGAATCATTTTTTAAGTAGAGTCATCTCTTGCATGAATTAGTTTTAAAAATGAATTAGTTTTATAGTAAATTGCTGACATAATAATTTTTTAATTGATAAAAATGATGAAAAGGAGGTCATGTGATCATCTAAGGTAAATTAATTAAGAAAAGAAAATGATTTGATTGATTTTAAAAAGGGATTGTTTGAAATGGATATCAGGAATTCAGGATATATATAGAAGGAAGAGGGTGAAAGTGAGAGCTTACTGAGTGAGTTGGATAGGTCCTCTGCCATGGTAACTTTTACCAGGAGAACATGGCCAATCTTTTGATGTACAATAGTTTTCCTGAGTAACTTCATTCACATAACAATAACCCCACGCGTATGGACCGTCTGGTGCACTTGGCCACCCTCCTGCTCATAAATTAATGTTAATATTAATTTTTTATTTTTAATCTTATAAAAAATACATGTTTTTTAGTTTTTACAATATTAAACTTAATTCATTTTTATAAAATTCATTTATAAATGATATATGTTACTTGTTATAAATTATTTTAGAGTTCTATCACTTATTTAAATTTTTGCAATACTATTAAGTTAATTATATAAACAAACAATTACAAATAGACAACCTGTGGTTTCATGAGAAGTTTGAGCCAAGAAAGCAGCAAGTTCCTTCTTACGAGTGGTATCATCACCAGTTGTACCAAATCCATTAAAAGATTGAGCAGCAGCAATGAAAGCATCGTAAGTATAAAATCCATGTCCAGAACACCGTCCATCATTTCGATATTTAAGCATTTGATCGAACAGAGAAGAAGGAACAAGCCTTCCAACATCTCCACCAGTACTAGGTGGTATTGGTGTTGGTGTTGATGAAGATTTACATTGGCTTTGACAACCTTGTCCACAATAAGGATCAGTGGTACCACAGTAACCATGTTGGCTGCAACATAACCCATTTGGACACACAGCTCCACTAGCTTGCATTCCACATTGCTCTGCTTTGGCAACAAGAAAGAGAGGTAATAAACATAGTATTAAACAACACAATTTTGTGTTTCCCATCTTTGATGAGTAGAGTCGGTTTAGTGTTTGACATGAATGAGGAAGATGTTTATTTATAGATGGGACCGATTGTTTTTGAGTCAATATAAAATTTTTATTTTTAGTTTGTTAACAAGTACTTCAAGAATAAGGTTTATTTTTGTTTTTTTATATATAATTTCAAAATTGGCTGCTCTTTATTTTACACAGTGAAGCTGTTCCTATCCCCTACTCATGAGGAGGATTGGCCCAACGATCAAAACTAGTAAAGCAATGACTATACGTCTCTAAAATAATTATTATTTTTATATATATTTAGATCTCAAAAAATAAAAATATTTAATTAGTATAATAAGTAAAATATCTCACAATTATAAAAAAATAATTATTAATATATTTAATTAAAATATTTGTATCAAAAAAAAGAAAGATAGAATTTAAAAAATATAGTAAAATATTATTATTAGAAAAAAAATTACTATTTTATTTTATTTATTATAAATTTTATTTTAAAATTTGTTTTAAATTTCAACAAGTGTTGGTTGTTCATGAAAATTTACTATGCACATTTATATTTCATTCTATTGTGTATTTAGAGAGAAGTTGATTCTTTAAATCGATTTTAATTATAGAATTAGTTGTTGCAATTGAGTATAGTGATACATAGGTTCAAAAGAAAATTACTTTTTTAGTTTACATATGATAGTTTAATTTTTATAATCTGTATGTATGTATGTTTATATAAATAAAAATATAAAATAATTTTAGACTAAGTATAACCTTCAAAATGACTATAATATAATTAGGGCACTTGTTAATCTAAATTTTAAATAAAAAATTTCATTTTTTTATAATTTCAAAGAATAAGTTACACAATTTTTAAAATTTGTTTTCTACATTTAAATTCTTAATAAGTTGCATTAAAGCACTCGTTAATATTTTCTTTTATGTACAAGTAAGAGTGAGTATTTTGATGTACAATTATAATGATTAATCTCTTTGAGAGTCTCACATACTTATAAGAGTTGCTTCTCTAAAATAATAAATATGTATAGATTTCTAGTTAAAAATCAAACATACAAGTTACAGCCACATCTTTAAGAAATTCGAGGTGCATACCACTTGGATCAACTAGTTTGGTCGACGTGATTTCATGAAAAGAAATTCTCTAGAGGGTGAAGGAAAATTATAGATTTCTTAGTTTGATGTTTTGGGTCACAATAGAAGACACTTTAAGTTTTTTATTTTTTGTGAAGTGTCGTGCACTTTGACGAATTCAAATCACAATCTTGCGAGTGGATATAGACAAACTGCTCGAAGTCCAGTACCGTAAGAGAGAAGGTGTCGATTAAGTCGGTCAGAAATCAACTTTTAAAGTAGGTTTTTAATAAGGTAATTAAACATTCTAATTTTAGATATTTTAATTGAATATTTTTTAATTTTATTTTTGGATGAAGAAATTGTTCTTTTAAAATTAAACTATTTTTATAAATTTCAAAAATTTAACGCAAAAATAAAAATGAAATTTACGTCAAAACTGAAATTTTAGAAAAAATAAGGGTTATTTTGCAAATCTTTAAGGATCAATTTGCAAATTTGAAAAATTTTATGAACCAATTTGTAAAAATAAAAAGATTAATATACAAATTTTGAAATATATATACATTTGAAAAAAATTATGGGCAACCTTTCCTGATTCATATATTATAATATAAGAAAGGAATTTAGAATTCTTAAGTTTACCTTATATTTGAAATTATTTAAATTTAGTTTTGACAAAATATCTCATAAAATCTCTTCATTTTAAAAATTATCAACATTTATTATCCCAATAAAGTAATTTGTCTCAGGATATGAACTCCCTTAAAAAAGAATAAATCATCAAATTGTCATCTGAAATTGTAGGGACAGACATTTACCTCTTAATTTGAAAATGACTTAATTGCAGTTTTTGTCCCTCTATTATTACCAATTCACGGAAATGGTCTCCATATTTTAAAAGTCAACAATTTTGGTCTCTCCTTCAAATTTTTGAACTAAAAAAAATGCAAATTTGACATATTTTTAATGACACGACATTCAATTATATGATATAGAACCATCTAGATGCATTAATTATTCATATGTCATTAATTAAATTAAAAATATGAAAAATTTCTGAAGTTGAAAACTAAGTTTTTAATGCGTTTTATTCAAATTTTATGCATGTTAATCAATTTAGATTATCATATCATATGTCATGTTACTTAAAACATCTCACGTCATCATTTTTTAGTTAAAAAATCAGGAGGAACCAAAATTGTCGACTTTTAAAATAGGGAAATCAATTTCGTGAATCAGTAAAAATATAGGGACTAAAATTGCAATTAAGCCTTTGAAAAATAAGCAAATGACACCCTAAAATTGAAAAACGCCAAGCAATATAGTTCATTCGTTAGTTTACTCCATTAATGAAGTTGGCGTGAACGTTAACGGCTTACGAGGGGCTGATTGCCCGATTTTGAAATCAAATTTTATAACTCAATTTAACAACAAAAAAAACTAAAACTTTATCGTCATTGCAAGTGTAGCATCTCCATTATCAAAATAACAAATTTTTCATTTATATAATTTCATTATTGTTCTTCTTCCATAATTTCATATCTTTTTCTTACAAGAACCTTCATTTATATAATTCATTCTTCTTCATCTTTTATGGTGTTCAAATTCGTAAAAATGAAAAGAAAAAAAAAACTACTTATTCTTCTTTTTCTATGGGTGAAAGCGTGAACTCTGTGATTCTCAAATGTCATTATGAAAGAAAAGTTATTGTTAGAGCTGCTGCAACTACAAGAACTTTGGTTAAGATTTCATGTCCCTTGCCAAAGATAATTTCTCCAATTTCATTTCTGCATTTCACTCATTTTTCGTTTCCCATTTTACCCTATTTTTTTCTACTAATTTCTCTAATTTTCTCCCCCAAACTGAGGCACAAGAAAGACAAAGTCGAACTGAAATATCACTTTCACAATCTAGACTCACTCATAAAGATAAAGAGTTGTCCCAAGAGGTACTTGTCTAAGGAGATGCATTAGAATCTGGTAAAAAGGAATGATATTCCAATGATAATATTGCAATTTTTAATATAATCGTAGGGACCAAATTACTTGTAAATGAGTAACTTGAGGGACTGATTTCAAATTACTAAATATAGCAATGATACGAGGACGGAATGCAATATTTTAATGCACATATAAGATCAATTCTCAAAACACGGGAAGAAGTTTGGGCGTACACGAACCATTTTACTTATAAATATTTGAGACTTGGACATGAAAGCATTGTAGGGACACATCCTTCCACAACGTTTCTGAATTATCATAACCAGAATATGTCCGACTCAAGTGATGTGGACTCATCTTCTTCATCACCGCTCTCTAATTCTCTAAACCATACAAACAAAAGAACACAAACAATGTCAGGTCTTTTAAAAACCTTATTCGCCATTGCTATCTCCGTAGCAGTGGCTGCTGTTCTTTACCGGCCCGAACCGGTTCACTTTCCATCCGGTGATTTAACTCATCGAACCGCGAACGCTCCGGCTGTAAACCCGCGCATGCGGATTGGGTCGGAAGTTGTGGCAGAGGGAGAGGTGGATGGACCTGAAGACTTGGCTTATGATAAGAGGAGGCGACTCATCTACACGGGTTGTGAGGACGGGTGGATTAAGCGAGTTACTGTGAATGACTCAGTGGGTGACTCGGTGGTTGAAAATTGGGTGAACACTGGTGGAAGACCACTTGGACTCGCTTTGGAGAAAAACGGTGAACTCATAGTTGCCGATGCTACTTTGGTAGGTCCCAAAATGGATCATTTTCTTAATTAATTTTATGACGTATTCTGTTTCATAGCGTTAGATTAAAAATTTAAAACAGAAGAACTAATTTAAGCTAAAGATCGAATGAGTAAAAGAGTTAAATTAGAATTCAAAAATTGGAGAAGGAGAAAAAAAATGTTAATTTAACTAATATGGTAATATTTGTTTATCAAAAACAAAAACAAAAAATACATTTAATAGCGTTTAAAATAAGATAGTTTAAGTGTCTTTTAATTTAATCAATGATTTTAAATTTAAATTCAACTTTAAAAATGTAATTAAAGTAAATTTCTTGAAATAATTTTATCGTCTATAATACTATTTAATTCGAGAAAATAGTCTTCGCAAATTGTGCACCAAAAATACTTGATAAATTTTTTAATTTAATACTCCCTTCATCTCATAGTATAATTCATTTTAATATATTGCATTAAAATTAAAAAATATAGAAGTTTTTAACTTTTTTATTGTATAAAATTTACGACATATTTTATAAAATTATTCCTCATAGTAATTTTTTTAAAAAATTTGATAAAAAGATAGAGTATTAAATAATTATGTACGTAATTAGACAAAACAATAGTAATGACTGCATACTTCAATAATATTGTAGAAGGAAAATATTCGACTTACACTCAAACACTTTATGAGTGAGAATTAAATAGAGAAAAATAATATAATGAATGTGATATATATGTTCGTGATGTGATAGAAAAAAAAGATAATAATAATAATAATAATAATAATAATAATAATAATAATATATTTAATTCATGAATGTATGAAAATTAAGAGTATATACATGTAAGAGTTGTTTGAAGAATTGAGTCTAAGAAAAATTAATTTTTTAGAATTACATATAAAATGTAACAAATTTTAACTAAAATAATTTATATTGTGGGGTAGAGAGTAAGTGACACTGTGTCAGTAACTTTTTATTCAATTTATATTTATTTAATAGATAATTTAATTATTTGAGTTAGCTTATTTGTTAATTGTGCACAATAATTAATTTTAATAATAATACAGGGACTAGTGAGAGTGACACAGGAAAAAGGGAAGGAAGCGAAGGTTGAAATTCTGGCAGATGAGTTTGATGGATTGAAATTCAATTTAACAGATGGAGTTGATGTTGGTGAAGATGGAACAATTTATTTCACAGACGCATCATACAAATACAATTTGAAGGATTTCTACTATGACATTGTGGAAGGTGAGCCTCATGGTAGATTCATGAGCTATAATCCAGCAACAAAAAAAGTAACATTGCTTGCCCGTAACCTCTACTTTGCTAATGGAGTTGCAGTCGCACCTGATCAAAAATTTGTTGTCTACTGTGAAACTGTCAAGTAAGTTTGCTGTACAAGCAATTAATTTAAAGTATGTCATGTTCTTTTTCATTTTAATAGTAAGTTCGGTTACCATAATTCTCCCAAGAGCTTATACCTATAAGTTATACAATTTAATTTATACACATCATCAGTCAATTATAATTGTTAAATCATTAATAATAAATAACTGTTGTCATAATTATTTATAAAATCACTTACATGATTGATCATGATTTGCCGACTTATAAATTTTTTTACACCGAATGTGTATGAAAATCATACTCTAAATTATAATAATTAATCTATTTGCAAAAAAAGTATCATCACAAAATTATTGACTTTCTATTTTTAAAGTGATTTTTATTATATTTTTGCAATTGTACACTTCTAATTAATAATAAATGGATAATGTTGAATTTAATATCTTTCACTTTCCATTTAAGATAATAGTAATTTTGTAATTTACTATTATCTCTCATTTATGTAAATATTGTTCTTAATTAGAGTGAGATAGTAAAATTAATATGTCAATTTTTTGGGGCGAACGGAGTAATATTTTTTTATATGTAATAATTAAATTTATATTGTATCATTTTTCTCTCAATTTTGCATTATTATTTAAATTTTAAAAATGTAAATATTAATTAAAAAAATCTTTATCAAACACTTATTAAAAAAACAATTTGTTAATTATCTATTATGAAGTAGTTTATTAATTATCCATTACAAATTCATCTATTAAATAACTTATTCCTTATATTGTGTTTTAATTACCATTTCAGTGTCAAATATAAACAAAAATTAATTAAAGATTATTGATATTTTTAATTTAAAATTTAAATTAAATACATCAATTTTTTTTACCAACTTTTTTTTATATTAAAAATTGAAAAAAAGTAAACTTACGGTTGTCTATGTGTACTATGAATGACATTGAAAGATATAACTTGACACCTCAACACTAGTAACTCTATTAACAAACTCAAATTAAGAGAATGACCAAATTAATCTTTGATAAAGTTGGAATTGGTTTATAATTTCAACAAAGTAGGAGTCTAGATTATTGTAAGTGCCAAATTTCAAATACTTATTTGTGGATTTACTCTATTTTGATTTCCACTTATGACTCTGTTTTTTTATCTTTTCTAAATTAAATAACCCTCTTCCTCTCTATATCCACTCCTTCTTGGCAAAGTAGATTAGAGGGAGCATTTGGGTAAAAACACAAAAGAACTCGGCAAATAGAAAAGGGGGTATAGGTAGCAAACAAAGCTTCTTATTGTTATTTTTTGAACCTTACTTTAAGTCTTGGGCCATGTATAATTCTAAAAGTTCTTGTTTGAATAATTAAACTTATTTTTTTAAAGTTATGATGATTTTACAGGAGTAGGTGCAGAAAATATTACCTGCAAGGTTCCAAGAAAGGAAGAATAGGTGAATTTTGTCGAGATCTACCAGGCATGCCCGATAATATTCATTATGTTGGTAAAGGACAATATTTTATTGGAATGTCCACGGTAACAATTCTTTAATTCATTGTATTTTTAAGTTTAATTGCTGTTTTAGTACTTTTATTTTTATTGACTTGTAAAATTGATCATTCTATTTTAAAAGTCGATAATTTTTATTCATCCTTCTAATTTTTAACTAAAAAATGATGACGTGTGATTATTTAAATAATGTAATATATGATGCAATGATGTAAAGTGATTAATACTCATGAAATTAGAATAAAATGCCTTAAAATTTTAGTTTTCAACTTCATAAATTTTTCATATTTTTAATTTAATTAATGACATATGAATAATTAATACATTTAGATGGTTATATATCATAGAATTATATGTCACGTCATTTAAAATATATCAAAATCGTCTTTTTTAAGTTCAAAAATTTGATGGAGAGATTAAATCTATCGAATTTTAAAATAAAAGATCAATTTTATGAACTAGTGATAATAAATGGACCAAAAGTTCAATTAATATTTTTTTTAAATAGAAATTAGAAGTGCAAAAGTTTTCAAAATGCAAATTTGATTATCTAATTATGTCTAGCAATTTAAACAATTATTTGCGGCACTTAAAAAAATATATTAATCAAAAAAGTTTAAATATACTTTTAGTTTTTTTTTCTAACATTCGTTTTGGTCATTTATCTTTTTTAAATTTATTTTAACTATTTATCATTTATAAATAGTATATTTTAATCATTTTTCACATAATTGAACTCTTGAATATAAATATATAAAAGATAAAGAATATATACACCACTTATGAAAACAAGGGATCCCTTGAATATAAATATATAAAATTTATAATTTAGAAGGCCAGACTTATTGGAAAAGAAATCTTCATAACTAGCAAGCTCATTAGTGCAAGTTATATCTTCTCATACACATGAGTGATTCTAAAACACATACTTTTAGTGAGTGGGGATAAGAGTTAGAATTTATTTTTGGTATTCTGAGTTCAATTTCGAAACAAAACGTCCAATATAATAATATCGGTATTTGTTAGTTGAACTAAAATTTAAAGATGTTTTAAAGACATTTTTAACTAATTTAAGTAATTTGAATGATTCGACGATTATTTTTTATTCTCAATGTAAAAAAAATTAAGCTGGTGGTTGAAATCAATTAAATCTTATAAATTAATACTAATAACCAAAGTAATAAATTAGCAAAAGAAAGTCTCAAGCTTTGTTGTTTTCTAATAAATGTACTTTGTTCTTTAATGGCAGTCTGTAACTCCTGAAAGGGGTTTATTACTTAAATATCCCTTCCTCCGGAAAACTGCAGGGAAGTTTGCGAAGTATTTTACAAGACCAAAAGTAGAGAAGAACGGTGGAGTTTTTGTTGTGAATTTGGAAGGAATGCTAATAAATCACTATTATGATCCTCAATTATCACTTATTTCAAGTGGGATCAAAGTTGAAGATTATATATATTGTGGCTCTCTTTCATATCCCTTTATAGTACGTCTAAATGTGAAGCAATATCCTGCACTACCCTTACCATGAACAACAGGGAAAATCTCACCCATAGGTTTCTTATAAAGACCCACTTAATTTTTGGGTACATCCTCTTTTTTTTTCAAAAAAATCTCAATTATAATTTAAATTGAAATTTATATACTATAATATTTTATTTTATTTTCTACATTAAAAGTCGCATCTCCGTCTTATTTATAAAAGATTCTTTTTCTGACATTGTAGGACGAAAATGCGACTTAAAAAAAATTAAAATATTTTTATATATAAATTTTAATGTAAAGTATAATAAAGATATTTAAAAAAAAAAGATATTAATGAAAAAAACCACATATAAAATGTTAATTTATTATTAAAAACTGTAGTAGTGTATTGTGTAGACTCTAGACGGGTGTGGAATTGGGTTGGTTCTGGTTATACTTACTATTGGTCTTTGTAATAGGGACAAATAAGGTTTTAATATTGTAGTTTTTTTTTTTATTTTTTTAATTTCATCAATAACATTAAAAATCTTTTACTTTTAGTCTTTCATGAAATTTGATCCACAAAATTGCTGCTGTGACAAACACAGTTAACATTTTATAATCACGTGGCATTTTATTCAATTAATTTTTAAATTTTATTTAATAAAATACAAATAATTGAAGTTTTTTTTCATAATCCTTTTAAAACCCCATGACATTAATCCAAACCCATAAAAAAGAACCCAAAACCCAATCCGGAGAGTTTTGCCATTGTGTCAAATGATGAAGGAAGTCTCCATTGTAATTTCTTTCTTTTCAAATCAATCACTTGTATCATTTCCCATTTTCTCATGAAAAACTTGAGAACAACTTGCAATGAAATTGCATACGTATTTTAAATTCAAAGATTTTAATTTGGGCAAATCTCGTAAATCAAGTGCTATTTTTTCATACAGACCATTGTTGCTTTATCGGGTATCTTTGTAAAGTATTTTCTATGGAATAAATCTATTGGAAGTAAATCTACGTCATGTATATCTAATAAAGATTTATACATAAAGATCCTACAAATCGATTAGGGAGTTTGTGAAGTTAAACCCACTTTAAAATAATATAAAAAACTATTTAAGATGATATCAACCATCTATTAGATGCACAATCAAATTATCATTTAGACTATTTGGATTACATTTCAAATATCCATCCTTTGACGTGAATAAACGTATTAAAAATATTACATTCAATGAGATAAAATATTTATAAATGGTAAACAATATTCCATCTATAAATTTTTTTTGTGGAGTTGGATTATACCTGTTTCTAAAACTAAGATATATAATAACAAGTGAAGTAAAATTTGGACGGGGATATGGAATATGAGCAAAAAAAACCGTCAAGAAGAGAGATGCAAATTCCATAAAAAAGAAGTTAAAACTAGTTTTTTAGATTTTAAAAATTTTGAAAACAAAAATTTGTTTGAGAGACCTATTTTGAAACTGAAAATTATTTTCAATTGTACGGTATTTGTTGGGAAAAACCAGAGATAATTAGAAATAACTATCTCAATAATGCGGAATATTTTTCCCCGACCTGTGCAGATAAATGGTCAAACAGAAAGTAATAATTGGCATAAAATTAAATGAGACAAACACAATTTTTAACGTGGAAAACTTCCCTCAAATTGAGAGAATAAAAACCACGGGACCTTGTCCAGTAAAAACTTCCACTATAATAATTAATGGGTACACCAGAGTCTTCCTAATAACAATAGGGAATATCAATCAACCTTCCTAATAACAATAGGGAATATCAATCAACAACAATAGCCTTATAATAACCTTCCACTAAAGTGGGAATACCAAAATAACTCTCAGAGAAAGTAAAACTATTACCACCACCGGAACTGAATTCCTTTCCTTTTCTCTAGTTGCCGTGCGTGCGGTTACTGTTGTTTGCCTTTTCGTTAGCCTTTGCCCTTTCGGGATTTGAGATCCCGTTCCTTCCTTTTATTTTCCTTTACATGGGTCAAGCCCAATAAACCATATATTCCTTTTTTTTTCTTTTTCTTTTATTTTAATAATAATAATAATAATAATATTAATAAACTTGGTGGGTTCCACTTGGGGAGTGATCCCACCCAACAAATCTCCCCCTCACGACTCAAGTGGGAAGGTACTGCTCAACCATACCTGCATTCTTTCTACAGTATATCATCTTTGACACAGGCAAGGTCTTCGTCATCATATATGAACCATTCTCATCAGTATGAATCTTCTCAATTAGAAATGATTTCATTTCCAGTGCGTCTCGTATCCAATGATACCGCACCTCAATATGCTTCGACTTTGCATGAAAAGTCGGATTCTTGCTAAGATGGATTGCACTCTGACTGTCGCAGAATAACACAAACTTATCTTGCTTGAGGCCTAACTCATGCAGGAATTTCTTCATCCACAAGAGTTCTTTGGAAGCTTCAGTTGCTGCAATGTACTCAGCTTCAGTAGTAGATAAAGCAACGCACTTTTGTAATCTTGATTGCCAAGACACAGCTCCCCCTGCAAACGTCATCATATAACCAGAAATAGATTTTCTAGAATCAATATCACCTACCATATCTGCATCTGTGTAGCCATCCAACACAGGTTCACCACCTCCATAACATAAACACACTTTGGAAGTGCCTCTAAGGTATCTGAGAATCCACTTCACTGCTTGCCAATGATCTTTACCAGGATTAGAGAGAAACCGACTAACAACTCCAACTGCATGAGCAATATCTGGCCTTGTGCATACCATAGCATACATCAAACTACCAACTGCGGATGCATAAGGAACCTTCTTCATCTCTTCTTTGTCTTTCTCACTTGTAGGACATTGATCAGAATTCAATTTAAAATGAGTAGCAAGTGGAGTACTGACAGGTTTACAATTGCTCATGTTAAACCTCTCTAACACCTTCTCAATGTAGTTGTGTTGAGATAACCACAATTTATTATTCTTCCTATCACGAGTAATTCTCATGCCCAAAATTTGCTTTGCAGGACCCAAGTCTTTCATTGCAAAAGACTTGTTCAAATCTTTCTTTAAAGATTGAATCTTTTTAGTGTCATGACCAACAATCAACATGTCATCCACATATAATAAGAGAATAATATAATCACCATCAGAGAATTTCTTGACAAACACACAATGGTCAGAAGTAGTTTTACCGTACCCATGTTTCTCCATGAAAGAATCAAATTTCTTGTACCATTGTCGGGGTGCTTGCTTGAGCCCATACAAGCTTTTCTTCAATTTACACACAAGTTTCTCTTTACCTTTGACTTCGAAACCCTCTGGTTGCTCCATATAGATCTCTTCCTCCAAATCACCATGAAGGAATGCAGTTTTCACATCAAGTTGTTCAACTTCTAGGTTTAAGTTAGCTGCTAACCCAAGCACAACTCGGATAGAGGACATCTTCACCACAGGTGAAAAAATTTCATCAAAGTCAATACCTTTTCTTTGATTAAAACCTTTCACAACCAATCTTGCTTTGTATCTTGGTTGAGAACTATTCTCTTCTGCCTTTATCTTGTATACCCATTTGTTCTTGAGTGTTTTTCTGCCATTAGGCAACTTAACCAAATCAAATGTGTGATTCTCATGCAAGGAATTCATCTCTTCCTGCATGGCCTTCAACCACTTTTCTTTATCAACATTTGTAATAGCTTCTTGATAGTACTCTGGCTCTCCACTATCAGTGATCATCACATACTCGTGTGGAGGATATCTTTGAGAAGGTTGACGTTCTCTAGTAGATCTTCTCAACTCAAACTCGTCTAGTGGCTCAGCTGGTACCTGCTCATCTTGGTGAGGCACATGATCATCAGTTACATTCTCATCATCTACCTGTATATCTCCCCCATCAACAAAAGTTTCTGCAGGGGGCATAGGCGCAACATCAATGTAACTTCTGGAATTTGGTTTCTGTTTCTCAGTTTTATCAAAATCTTTAATAGTTTGGTCTTCAAGAAATATCACATCTCGACTTCTAATAATTTTCTTGTCAACCGGATCCCACAATCTATAACCAAATTCTTCATCACCATAACCGACGAATATACACTGTTTGGATTTACTATCAAGTTTGGACCTCTCATCTCTTGGAACGTGAACAAAACATCTGCAGCCAAACACTTTCAAATGACGGTAAAAGACATTTTTCCCCGTCCAAACTCTATTTGGAACATCACCATCAAGTGGAATAGAAGGAGAAAGATTGATCAAATCCACTGCAGTTTTCATTGCTTCACCCCAAAAGGATTTCGATAATTTTGCATGAGAGAGGATACATCTGATTCTGTCATTAATAGTACGATTCATTCTCTCTGCAACACCATTATGCTGAGGTGTCTTTGGAACCGTTTTCTCAAACCTGATTCCATGTTCTCTACAATACTCTTCAAACGGACCTTTGTATTCACCACCGTTATCTGACCGAACACATTTCAATTTTCTTCCCTTTTCTCTTTCAACACTTGCATGAAAATGCTTGAAGACTCCAAGTACTTGGTCTTTAGATTTCAAAGGAAATGCCCACACTTTTCTAGAGTGGTCGTCAATAAAAGTAACAAAATACGATGCACCACCAAGAGATTTACTATCCATCATACAAACATCAGTATGAACTAAATCAAGAATATTTTGCCTCCTATGAGGACCAGTATTATGAAAGGAAACTCTATGTTGTTTTCCAGCAAAACAATGAGTGCAAGTTTTTAGAGACGTACCTTTCACAGGAAGAAAATTTTTCTTCGCAAGTATATTGAGTCATTTCTCACTCAAGTGACCAAGGCTCATATGCCATAAATCAGAAGAGGCGTCTTCAATTGCATTCACTTCATTGCATAGTTTCGTAGGCATCCTATAAAGAGAAGTGGAACTTTGATCCTTTGCAACCACTAGGGACCCTTTGGTGATTTTACATATACCACCACCACCAAAGTAAGTGTGATAACCCGCAATATCCAAGGCTTTCACTGAAATCAAATTGAGACGAATATCAGGAACATGTCTAACATTCTTCAACTGAAGCTTGCAACCAATCCCAGTTTCAACCCAAACATCTCCCATACCAATAATTTTACATACTCCTTCATCTCCCATTTTTACCATGCCAAAATCACCAACACTGTAAGATGAGAAGAAATCACGCCTAGGAGTAACATGATATGAGGCACCCGAATCAATAATCCAAGTTGAATCCTGACATGCAAGGTTTATGGAATTATCATCACAAACAATTTAGACATTACTAACAGATGCAACTGCTGTTGTATCTTTATCATTTTTCTTCTCTTTGTCTTCATCTCTTTCCCTTGATTGATCTCTCTTAAGGAAGCCATTTTTTTTTATGTGACCTGCTTTGCCACAATGGTAACATGTCCCTTATTTTCTAGTTCTCGACTTACTTCTTAACTTGCTACAATTATCAGGCAAGGAACTCAACAATAACAATGCTTGCAACTCATCATCTAATTTAATTTCAGCGGTTGTCAACTGATTCACCGTATTCTGAAAAATACTCATATATTTTGCCATTGAATCCCCGTCTTTGTATTTCATATTCACCAGCTTCCGAATCAAGAATGCTTTATTTTGCACATTCTTTCGCTCATACAACTCTTTTAATTTTTCCCACATCTTGTTAGCATCTATTTCAGTTTCAACATGTGGATATACACTCAGATCTAACCATTGTCTAATCAACGCCACTGCCTTTCTATTCATCTTCTTCCAATCAGCATCAGATTTATCTGTGGGTTTAGCAGTGTCACCCTCAATAGGATCATACAGATCTTTACTGTATAGCATGTCTTCCATGAGAGTCTTCCAAAGTGTATAATTAGAAGAATTGAGCTTAATCATATTCGGACCTTTATTTTCCTCTTCCATTTAAATGCACAAATCAAATCAACCAAGCTCTAGATACCACTTTGTTGGGAAAAACCAGAGATAATTAGAAATAACTATCTCAATAATGCGGAATATTTTTTCCCCCATCTGTGCAGATAAATGGCCAAACAGAAAGTAATAATTGGCAAAATATTAAATGAGACAAACACAATTTTTAACGTGGAAAACTTCCCTCAAATTGAGAGAATAAAAACCACGGGACCTAGCCCAGTAAAAACGTCCACTATAATAATTAATGGGTACACCAGAGTCTTCCTAATAACAATAGGGAATATCAATCAACCTTCCTAATAACAATAGGGAATATCAATCAACAACAATAGCCTTATAATAACCTTCCACTAAAGTGGGTATACCAAAATAACTCTCAGAGAAAGTAAAACTATTACCACCACCGGAACTGAATTCCTTTCCTTTTCTCTGGTTGTCGTGCGTGCGTGCGGTTACTGTTGTTTTGCCTTTGCGTTAGCCTTTGCCCTTTAGGGATTTGAGATCCCGTTCCTTCCTTTTATTTTCCTTTACATGGGTCAAGCGCAATAAACCATATATTCCTTTTTTTTCTTTTTCTTTTATTTTAATAATAATAATAATAATAATAATAATAATAATAATAATAATAATATTAATAAACTTGGTGGGTTCCACTTGGGGAGTGATCCCACCCAACAAATCTCCCCCTCACGACTCAAGTGGGAAGGTACTGCTCAACCATGCCTGCATTCTTTCTACAGTATATCATCTTTGACACAGGCAATGTCTTCGTCATCATATCTGAACCATTCTCATCAGTATGAATCTTCTCAATTAGAAATGATTTCATTTCCAGTGCGTCTCGTATCCAATGATACCGCACCTCAACCACTTTTCTTTATCAACATTTGCAATAGCTTCTTGATAGTACTCTGGCTCTCCACTATCAGTGATCATCACATACTCGTGTGGAGGATATCTTTGAGAAGGTTGACGTTCTCTAGTAGATCTTCTCAACTCAAACTCGTCTAGTGGCTCAGCTGGTACCTGCTCATCTTGGTGAGGCACATGATCATCAGTTACATTCTCATCATCTACCTGTATATCTCCCCCATCAACAAAAGTTTCTGCAGGGGGCATAGGTGCAACATCAATGTAACTTCTGGAATTTGGTTTTTGTTTCTCAGCTTTATCAAAATCTTCAATAGTTTAGTCTTCAAGAAATATCACATCTCGACTTCTAATAATTTTCTTGTCAACCGGGTCCCACAATCTATAACCAAATTCTTCATCACCATAACCGACGAATATACACTGTTTGGATTTACTATCAAGTTTGGACCTCTCATCTCTTGGAACGTGAACAAAACATCTGCAGCCAAACACTTTCAAATGACGGTAAAAGACATTTTTCCCCGTCCAAACTCTATTTGGAACATCACCATCAAGTGGAATAGAAGGAGAAAGATTGATCAAATCCACTGCAGTTTTCATTGCTTCACCCCAAAAGGATTTCGATAATTTTGCATGAGAGAGGATACATCTGATTCTGTCATTAATAGTACGATTCATTCTCTCTGCAACACCATTATGCTGAGGTGTCTTTGGAACCGTTTTCTCAAACCTGATTCCATGTTCTCTACAATACTCTTCAAACGGACCTTTGTATTCACCACCGTTATCTGACCGAACACATTTCAATTTTCTTCCCTTTTCTCTTTCAACACTTGCATGAAAATGCTTGAAGACTCCAAGTACCTGGTCTTTAGATTTCAAAGGAAATGCCCACACTTTTCTAGAGTGGTCGTCAATAAAAGTAACAAAATACGATGCACCACCAAGAGATTTACTATCCATCATACAAACATCAGTATGAACTAAATCAAGAATATTTTGCCTCCTATGAGGACCAGTATTATGAAAGGAAACTCTATGTTGTTTTCCAGCAAAACAATGAGTGCAAGTTTTTAGAGACGTACATTTCACAGGAAGAAAATTTTTCTTCGCAAGTATATTGAGTCCTTTCTCACTCAAGTGACCAAGGCGCATATGCCATAAATCAGAAGAGGCGTCTTCAATTGCATTCACTTCTTCATTGCATAGCTTCGTAGGCATCCTATAAAGAGAAGTGGAACTTTGATCCTTTGCAACCACTAGGGACCCTTTAGTGATTTTACACATACCACCACCACCAAAGTAAGTGTGATAACCCTCAATATCTAAGGCTTTCACTGAAATCAAATTGAGACGAATATCAGGAACATGTCTAACATTCTTCAACTGAAGCTTGCAACCAATCCCAGTTTCAACCCAAACATCTCCCATACCAATAATTTTACATACTCCTTCATCTCCCATTTTTACCATGCCAAAATCACCAACACTGTAAGATGAGAAGAAATCACGCCTAGGAGTAACATGATATGAGGCACCCGAATCAATAATCCAAGTTGAATCCTGACATGCAAGGTTTATGGAATTATCATCACAAACAATGTAGACATTACTAACAGATGCAACTGCTGTTGTATCTTTATCATTTTTCTTCTCTTTGTCTTCATCTCTTTCCCTTGATTGATCTCTCTTAAGGAACCTGCAATTTCTTTTTTTGTGGCCTGCTTTGCCACAATGATAGCATATGACTTCTTTTCTAGTCCTCGACTTGCTTCTTGACTTGCTACGACTTTCAGAGTTGTCGCCTCTATGGAAGTTTCTAGATTGACTTCTCCCCCGTGACTCTGTAACTAGTGCTTCTGACTTTGAGGAAGAACCAATCAAACCACGTTCCTTTCTTCGAGCTTCTTCATTCAACATACTCTCTTTAACTGTTGACATTTTTAGCTTTCCACTTGGAGCTGAATTGGTCAATGTCACAACAAGGACTTCCCAATTATCAGGCAAGGAACTCAACAATAACAATGCTTGCAACTCATCATCTAATTTAATTTCAGCGGTTGTCAACTGATTCACCGTATTCTGAAAAATACTCATATGTTCTGCCATTGAATCCCCATCTTTGTATTTCATATTCACCAGCTTCCGAATCAAGAATGCTTTATTTTGCACATTCTTTCGTTCATACAACTCTTTTAATTTTTCCCACATCTTGTTAGCATCTATTTCAATTTCAACATGTGGATATACATTCAGATCTAACCATTGTCTAATCAACGCCACTGCCTTTCTATTCATCTTCTTCCAATCAACATCAGATTTATCTGTGGGTTTAGCAGTGTCACCCTCAATATGATCATACAGATCTTTACTGTATAGCATGTCTTCCATGAGAGTCTTCCAAAGTGTATAATTAGAAGAATTGAGCTTAATCATATTCGGACCTTTATTTTCCTCTTCCATTTAAATGCACAAATCAAATCAACCAAGCTCTGATACCACTTTGTTGGGAAAAAAACCAGAGATAATTAGAAATAACTATCTCAATAATGCGGAATATTTTCCCCCACCTGTGCAGATAAATGGCCAAACAGAAAGTAATAATTGGCAGAAAATTAAATGAGACAAACACAATTTTTAACGTGGAAAACTTCCCTCAAATTGAGAGAATAAAAACCACGGGACCTAGTCCAGTAAAAACTTCCACTATAATAATTAATGGGTACACCAGAGTCTTCCTAATAACAATAGGGAATATCAATCAACCTTCCACCACCGGAACTGAATTCCTTTCCTTTTCTCTGGTTGCCGTGCGTGCGTGCGGTTACTGTTGTTTGCCTTTGCGTTAGCCTTTGCCCTTAGGGATTTGTGATCCCGTTCCTTCCTTTTATTTTCCTTTACATGGGTCAAGCCCAATAAACCATATATTCCTTTTTTTTTCTTTTTCTTTTATTTTAATAATAATAATAATAATAATAATAATAATATTAATAAACTTGGTGGGTTCCACTTGGGGAGTGATCCCACCCAACAAATCTCCCCCTCACGACTCAAGTGGGAAGGTACTGCTCAACCATGCCTGCATTCTTTCTACAGTATATCATCTTTGCACTCTAACTGTCGCAGAATAACACAAACTTATCTTGCTTGAGGCCTAACTCATGCAGGAATTTCTTCATCCACAAGAGTTCTTTGGAAGCTTCAGTTGCTGCAATGTACTCAGCTTCAGTAGTAGATAAAGCAACACACTTTTGTAATCTTGATTGCCAAGACACAGCTCCCCCTGCAAACGTCATCATATAACCAGAAGTAGATTTTCTAGAATCAATATCACCTGCCATATCTGCATCTGTGTAGCCATCCAACACAGGTTCACCACCTCCATAACATAAACACACTTTGGAAGTGCCTCTAAGGTATCTGAGAATCCACTTCACTGCTTGCCAATAATCTTTACTAGGATTAGAGAGAAACCGACTAACAACTCCAACTGCATGAGCAATATCTGGCCTTGTGCATACCATAGCATACATCAAACTACCAACTGCGGATGCATAAGGAACCTTCTTCATCTCTTCTTTGTCTTTCTCACTTGTAGGACATTGATCAGAATTCAATTTAAAATGAGTAGCAAGTGGAGTACTGACAAGTTTACAATTGCTCATGTTAAACCTCTCTAACACCTTCTCAATGTAATTGTGTTGAGATAACCACAATTTATTATTCTTCCTATCACGAGTAATTCTCATGTTAAACCTCTCTTACTATCACAATTTATTATTCATCACCATAACCGACGAATATACACTGTTTGGATTTACTATCAAGTTTGGACCTCTCATCTCTTGGAACGTGAACAAAACATCTGCAACCAAACACTTTCAAATGACGGTAAAAGACATTTTTCCCCGTCCAAACTCTATTTGGAACATCACCATCAAGTGGAATAGAAGGAGAAAGATTGATCAAATCCACTGCAGTTTTCATTGCTTCACCCCAAAAGGATTTCGATAATTTTGCATGAGAGAGGATACATCTGATTCTGTCATTAATAGTACGATTCATTCTCTCTGCAACACCATTATGCTGAGGTGTCTTTGGAACCGTTTTCTCAAACCTGATTCCATGTTCTCTACAATACTCTTCAAACGGACCTCTGTATTCACCACCGTTATCTGACCGAACACATTTCAATTTTCTTCCCTTTTCTCTTTCAACACTTGCATGAAAATGCTTGAAGACTCCAAGTACCTGGTCTTTAGATTTCAAAGGAAATGCCCACACTTTTCTAGAGTGGTCGTCAATAAAAGTAACAAAATACGATGCACCACCAAGAGATTTACTATCCATCATACAAACATCAGTATGAACTAAATCAAGAATATTTTGCCTCCTATGAGGACCAATATTATGAAAGGAAACTCTATGTTGTTTTCCAGCAAAACAATGAGTGCAAGTTTTTAGAGACGTACCTTTCACAGGAAGAAAATTTTTCTTCGCAAGTATATTGAGTCCTTTCTCACTCAAGTGACCAAGGCGCATATGCCATAAATCAGAAGAGGCGTCTTCAATTGCATTCACTTCTTCATTGTATAGCTTTGTAGGCATCCTATAAAGAGAAGTGGAACTTTGATCCTTTGCAACCACTAGGGACCCTTTGGTGATTTTACATATACCACCACCACCAAAGTAAGTGTGATAACCCTCAATATCCAAGGCTTTCACTGAAATCAAATTGAGACGAATATCAGGAACATGTCTAACATTCTTCAACTGAAGCTTGCAACCAATCCCTGTTTCAACCCAAACATCTCCCATACCAATAATTTTACATACTCCTTCATCTCCCATTTTTACCATGCCAAAATCACCAACACTGTAAGATGAGAAGAAATCACGCCTAGGAGTAACATGATATGAGGCACCCGAATCAATAATCCAAGTTGAATCCTGACATGCAAGGTTTATGGAATTATCATCACAAACAATGTAGACATTACTAACAGATGCAACTGCTGTTGTATCTTTATCATTTTTCTTCTCTTTGTCTTCATCTCTTTCCCTTGATTGATCTCTCTTAAGGAACCAGCAATTTCTTTTTATGTGACCTGCTTTGCCACAATAATAGCATATCACTTCTTTTCTAGTCATCGACTTGCTTCTTGACTTGCTACGACTTTCAGAGTTGTCGCCTCTATGGAAGTTTCTAGATTGACTTCTCCCCCGTGACTCTGTAACTAGTGCTTCTGACTTTGAGGAAGAACCAATCAAACCACGTTCCTTTCTTCGAGCTTCTTCATTCAACATACTCTATTTAACTGTTGACATTTTTAGCTTTCCACTTGGAGCTGAATTGGTCAATGTCACAACAAGGACTTCCCAATTATCAGGCAAGGAACTCAACAATAACAATGCTTGCAACTCATCATCTAATTTAATTTCAGCGGTTGTCAACTGATTCACCGTATTCTGAAAAATACTCATATGTTCTGCCATTGAATCCCCATCTTTGTATTTCATATTCACCAGCTTCCGAATCAAGAATGCTTTATTTTGCACATTCTTTCGTTCATACAACTCTTTTAATTTTTCCCACATCTTGTTAGCATCTATTT
>JBBPBP010000004.1:16147632-16162163 GCA_037974735.1 Cicer chorassanicum
ATTTCTTATTACTTTTAGTTTTTAATATATATATATATATATATATATTAAATATTTTTAATTATATTATATATTATATTAACACTAACCGAGTTAATGTTTAGGGTATTTATATTAAAAAATAAAATGAAATATATGTGAAACAAGTATGCTCTTTTATGTTTTAAAATATATTTTGCAAAAAATTTATCAAACAAGTTCTTTTCGTTTTCTCTTCTACAAAATAATTTTCAAATTTGCTATGACCAAACAGTTTTTATTTTTATTTTATTTTTAAAAATAATTTGTTAAAATTAATTTTGAAAATAGAATTTAAAAACTAAAAACCGAAACTCATTCAAACATGACACCTAATTGCAAAAAGGGCAAACTTATAATTTGAGCACTATTGACAAGGGTAAAATGGTAGTTTTGTAACGCTGCACTGACCCACCTCCTCTCATTCTCGTTCAATCGTCCTCCTCTCTCTTCCCACTCTTCATCAGAGAACTCATTCTTTTCAATCTCAAATCTTCCATTTCTTCTTCTATTGTTAACCTTATTTGACAAACACAATTCATCAATCCCATGTTTGCACCTTTATAATTAACTTAATATTTAATTGTTTTTCAACTACTAACTCTTAGGCAAATAAAATTTGGGTTTAGTTTAAGATTTAGACAAATTATCATAAAACAACCAAATTATTATTATTATTATTATTATTATTATTATTATTATTAATATTATTATTATTATTATTATTATTATTATTATTTAATCCCTCTATTTTTAATCCCTCTATTATTAATCCCTCTATTTTTGCTGATTTACGAAATTGGTCCACCTATTTTAAAAGTCGACAGTTTTGGTCTCTCCTTGTGATTTTTAACTAAAAAATGATGACGTAAGATATTTTAAATAACGTGACATATAATAAAATGATTAACACCCATGAAATTGGATTAAAACGCAGTAAAAACTTAGCTTTCAACTTCGGAATTTTTTCATACTTTTAATGTAATTAATGACATATGAATAATAAATGCATTTAGATGATTTTATATCATAAAATTGTATCTCACGTCATTAAAAATATGTCACATCCACATTTTTTAGTTCAAAAATGTGAGAGATGGACCCAAAATGTGAACTTTTAAAATAGGGGGACCATTTCTGTGATTTGGTAATAATAGAGGGACTAAAACTGCAATTAAGCCTATTATTTTATAAATCAACACAATCTCCACACAGTTGTCTAATAAAAATTATAACTTTAATCTTCTAAAAGAAATAATTATAACAACAACTTTCAAAACGTTTATAGAAAAATTATTATAATTAAAGGTTTCTAAAAATTTCTTCAACACTAAAACTATCACAACATAAAATTTTAATCAAATAAAAATTGAGTTTGTAACCAATAATGATTTCTATTGATTAAAACACAATCTAGTCTTTATAACGACTTCTACCGGATGAAAATTAATTTTTGAATAGATAAATGTTTTCTCTAATCAAAATAGATTTCTATATCAATATCATAAGAAAATCAATAACACTTCTAAGAAAATAAATTGCATATCACAATTTTTCTTTTAAACTAAAAAGAATTTCTTAAACAATTATAATAATAATAATATCAAACACTGCTTTTAAAATTATGTATCGTCATAAAACCATTTACTAAAAATCAATTTTTGATTAGTAACAACACTAACATCTTCACCATAAAAATTATTATTTTAATTTACAAACATAAATTTTGCATCAAAAAATCATCATTTCAAAATCACAAATTTTATCAAATAGATTATACTAATAAGTCAAGTTCAAAGGTAGAGATGACATATTAAAATTTGAACAGATTCGGAGCAAGTTCTTTGCACAACCGTTGACCATCGAAACAGATTTTTTTATTTTTATTTTCTATCATAACCGCCTCTGTTTTATTTCATTTTCTTCAACTAAGTATTTTTTTGTTCTTCTTCTAGTTAACCTAACCTAACAACCAATTGAGATTTATGTGGCTTTTCTCAATAATTAACATTTGAGCATTGACTAATATAAAATATTTTTATTATTTTTGTTTTCTAAAAATAGTTAGATCGTGTCATTATTATAAGTATTATTATAAATATTTTCTTTAAATACTTACCAAAATATTCCGTCAGATTAAATAACATGTCATACACATATATACTTTTCAAAAATAATAATTAAATAAAAACTATTATAACAACAATCATAATATAAATTATTGATATAATAAATAAAAATATATTTCACATGTTACTAGTAATAATAAAAAATGCAAATCTTACGACTTCCCACTTAAATTGTCTTCACTCTTGTTGTCCATTCATTTGCTTTCAAACCATCTATAATACGTAACTTTTATTGGTCCACCATGGACCCAAATTCTAAGGTCCAAACTTAAATGACATCTGATTTGAGGATCGTAACTATTGTCTATATTGGGTTATTTTATAAGGTTCCAATTTTATTTTAAAAAATATCAATATATTTACGACCGCCACTCTTCAAAGTCACAAAGAATAATTTGAACTCGTGCATTTTTTTATTTCATCTATGTTTTGTTTTTATTTGTGTCCGTATAGTTTTAAATTGAGTCATACTCAATTTATTTTTTATAGATCAAGATAGATTCGCGAGATGAACACTCGTAATTTAAAGAACTTGGGACACAAATCTTAAGATCAATAATTAAAGAGCGAACACTTATAAATTTACCGTTTGATCTATCTCTATTATCTAACAGCTTAATTAAGTAAAATGATAATTATTAATATAAGAATTTAAGCACTATTATCATTTATCTCAGTCTCACAAATCTCAACCGTTGATTATTTTAATGCGTATATTTTGAAATGATCCATCATGAATCATGACTATATTATAAAGTACTAGTATATATTTTTATTAAAAAAAATTATAAGATACCCCACAACCAACAAAACGTTCTTGATTTACATCGTTAACATCCAACAATCATCTATCAACTCTATTTAATTCTTAAACCTTTTTAAACAAAACAAGAACCACCACAAAAAGCTTATCGGTTCGGGGATGTCGGACTCAAGAACATGGCTATTAACACTGTTCTTAACTATAGTTCTCCCGGTTGGTATAGCAGCAGCGGTTCTATACCGGCTCGATCCATTCGAACCGGTTCATTTACCGGTCAACGAAATAAACCGAGCCACGTTGGCGGCTCCTCTACGTAACGACCACATGCGATTAGGGTCTGAAACTTTGGCAAAGGGAAAAGTTGCGGGACCTGAAGACTTGTTATACGACGCTACTTTGGGTGTCGTTTATACTGGATGTGAAGATGGATGGATTAAACGAGTTACGTTGAATGAATCGGTGGATGACTCAGTTGTTGAAAATTGGGTTAACACTGGTGGAAGACCTCTTGGACTCGCTTTTTATGGGAACGGTGACCTTATTGTTGCTGACGCTGATATGGTAAGTCTCTTCCATGTAAATATTGGATTTCAATTTTTTTTTTTCTGAAAAAAGAAAAATAAAATGTTTTTTTTTAAAGAACAAATTTAATTACAATTTTGATTTTCTATTTTTATCAATTAATGGATTTAGTTTTTCAATTTTAAAATTCAGTACTACAATATCATATGTCATGTTAATAGATAAAATTACTATTTACCTTATTTTATTTACGGTGAACAAGATCTACTGTGTCAAGTATTGTGTTAATTTTTGTATTAAAATATCATTTTTGAATGAAAAAATCTCTTTCTTTTGTTGAGGGTATGCTGCATATATTGAACAAAAAGAAGATAAAATTGAAGATAATGAAAGTTGCACAAATAAATACTAAAGCGTGTGTGTCACATTAAGTTTTAGGTTCAATTTGCTCCCACCAATCTATGTATATATTATGGAAATAGTTTAACTAACGGATCCCTTCATTCATTTACTCTCGTGCACTAGAGAAAAGAAGAAATGACTAAAATATTTTTGGCAGAAATTTGACTCATGTAACGTGAAAATAGTGTTTTTTCTTTCTCAAAACTCTGAATTGCTTCTATTTATTGAGAAACTCAAATCAATTAGGAAATTAACAAATGCATTGGTTTCATGGCTAGCTAATGTATTAAACCCAATCATTACTACTATTTAACCAAGAGATACGATAAATTATTTAATTAATTTTACTACATTAATATAACAATCAAAGAATTATAAATATATTTTAAAAACTCCGCCCTTATCGTTTTTCTTCAACATTCTGCATGTCTCCACCGTAAGAAAATGATCCTTTTCCAAATCAACATGCAATGTAAACAATCCTCCTCTCATGCCAGCGCAACAATTGATGTCTTTCCTTTTATTTCCTTAAGTTTCATTTCGTCCTTGGCTAAGAAGCCCAAATAAAAAAACTTCCATTCAACACTTGTGAATTTACTGACATCGATGTTTGTCTTAATCAACTTCTCCACCATTTTTTTAATGATTTTAGGATACTATTATTTTGTTTCTATAAATTAATTTTTGAATTCTAAAATAAAAATGTATATTTGCCTTTTCTTTTCTCTCGTTAAGATTCACCTTTAAGAGTTCGGTTAAAAATCTTTGTGAAGAAATTCAGTATTGCTGTTTGTGCGTGAGATGCTGATTGTTTTCTGCAGACATGTTATTCTGCCTAGTCCATTTTTAGAAACTTACACATAGCAAGTGCCGGGTTCGAAATTTTTACCAGAAGTTCAATCTAACAATTTTAATATTTATCTAAGATTTAATAATGTTTAGTCCATTTTTAATTGTAATACATGTGCTTTTGTTTGTTTTATAATTAGGAGTTGTTTTGTGTTGGCAGTTTCTATTAGACTTTTTGTTTTATTGGCTTCTCTATTTGCAAAGTGCACTGGACCAGGACATAAAATGAGTAAGAAAATAAACAAAAATCCAATAATATATCTTATCATAATACTTTTTTAGAAGACGTATCTTATCATAATAGTGACTACCTTGTCAAGTTATTTGTTAACTAATTTAGACGTTTGTGTAATTAATTCATTTCTATGATAGGTATCATATTAAAAGGTATCGTTAATATTATTAAAACATTCGATCTTTTACCTGTATATTTTTGTTGCTTTTTAAACAATCGTATGTTTTTGTTAATTGATTTTCTTCTAGTATAAAAGGACCTAAAGTCTCTTAAATAAAGTCTAAATAGGACTTCAAAAATATCGGTTATTTCTTTTTTTTTTTTTTGAAAAAAAAATGATCGGCTATTTCAAACAAATTTGTGAAGAGATTAAGTGTTGATGTTTGTGCCAGCTGTGTGAGATGCTGATTGTTTCCTGCATACATTTTATTCTGTCCGGTCCATTTTTAATTTTAATACATGTGCTCGTGTTTGTTTTATAATTATGAGCTGTTTTGTCTTGGTAGTCTCTATTAAACTTTTTTTTGTTTTCTCTATTTGCAAAGTAAAAAATCATTATTTTAAGTATCCAATTGACTATTTCATGATTTAATGCATGCTTTTTTATTAAGTGCATCATGGCTTGTGATGCACGCATATATCTAATGAATTATATATAGGGACTACTGAGAATAACAAAAGAAAAGGAGATTGAGGTGCTTGTGAATGAAATTGAGGGCTTAAAATTCAAATTAACAGATGGTGTTGATGTAGCAAATGATGGTACTATATATTTCACTGATGCCTCATACAAGTACTCTATTAAGGATTCTACCCTTGATATATTAGAAGGCAATCCTAATGGTAGGTTTTTGAGCTATAATCCAGCAACAAAAAAGACAACCCTACTAGTCACTCATCTATATTTTCCTAATGGAGTTGCAGTCTCACCTGATCAACAATTCGTGGTCTTTTGTGAATCTGTTTTGTAAGTTGTTTATTGGCCTGTTTACTTTAATTTTGAAAAATATATTTTATTATAAAACAGTCACCTTATTTTTAAAAAATATATATGTTTGCAAAGATTTATAAAGGTAACAAAAACGTTTTAAAAAAGTGTCATTTTATTATTAAAGTGAAAATAAAAAATAAAAAATCTTAAATAAATTGCAATCAAATTTAATTTGTACTACTTCATAAGTCATTGTCAATCACCAAATAGATAAATTGATTCTCAAAATTATAAGGGTTGATCAAATTAATTCATTAATTTTACAAGTTAAAAAATACATCCATGGTCGTGAGTCCGACAATGGCTAATTGCGTCAAATTGTAAATTGTCAATCAAAATAATCGTCCTTTAAAACTTTTATTATTAAAAACTATGATGTGACATGTTAATTGAATATGTGAATCTTTCATGTTGATTTCACATCAACGTACTGAAGTTACTTATTCAATTAGAATGTCATAGATGAACTATTTTGACAAATATTTTAAAATTTTAATAATGTATTCAAAATTCATAAATTATTTTAGTTGATGTTTACAATTTCAAAGATTAAATCGCCTACTTACTGCATCTTATAAAGTGGATGCGCTTCATTTGAATTCGACTAAACAAAGCAAACTAGTGAATTAATGTAGTTGGATTTTTTTAAAGGTAAATATTAGTAATTAGTTAGGTTAACATTTTTACATGTTACCCAACCATTTTACATCCTTCACAGATATATATGTCATTGGGCTTATTTCATTGCATGGGCTAATAATGCATGCAGGATGAATTGCAAGAAATATTACATACAGGGCCAAAAAAGAGGAAGCATAGAAAAGTTTTGTGACCTCCCTGGCATGCCTGATAACATTCATTATGATGGACATGGACTGTTTTGGATTGGAATAGCCACGGTATCATTTTTCACCATGAAAATAGTTATCATAATGTTTGATCATCTTCTTTGTGCTTATTTGGTGTGTATATATATATATATATGTGAAATTTTATGCATGTTATAATTATATACGGACTAAGCATTTAATCTATTTTTTTTTCAATTATCATACTGCAATTTTTATACAATTGTTTTCTTATCATATACATCACATAGTACATATTCTATTTTAATTTGTTTCGCTCTAGTATTCATGAATTTTTTTATATGGAAGAAAATTGGTTACTTAAGCGAAGTATTTATCCCCGTTTGTGGCACAGCTATGTCTACCCACACTAGTTTTAATAATGTCACCCAATTTGGTATATTAGGAAATAAATCCAAAAAATTGTCTTTTAGCTAGTATTATCAATTTATATTAAAATACATTAGTTGCAAAAGAAAAATTAAATACCTAAAAAAGTCTATGATGGAAAAACTAGTATGTCATAATTATTATGTTATTATGACACTATTGATAGACAATTTAATTTCAACGAATTAAACTGTGTCTTGCATTTTTTTTGCTCATCTCAGAAACTAAAATGAATTTATCTTATTTATTAACTTTATGATATCCAATTAAATTGGACAATGATTAATATTTGCAAGGAATATGAATTTAAAAATAACCGTAAATTCTTTATACAAGAAAAAGAAGATAGAAATTTATGTTTTGTTAACTAATACTTGATCTATTTGTTGATTGTGATACTGGCAGGGCATTACTCCTGAAATGGATATAATATTGAGATACCCTATAATTAGAAAGACATTGGCTATTATCACAAAAAAGGTTCCGAGTTTGAATTTGTCAAAGAACGGAGGAGTTATCGCTGTGGACTTAGAAGGAAAACCAATAACACATTATTATGATCCCAAATTATCATTGACTATTGGGATTAATATTGGGAATCACATATATTGTGGGTCTATTTTATACCCATATTTAATTCGTCTTAATATTGAGCAGTATCCTGCTCTCCCCGCAATTTAAAAAACAATAATTATTCATAAATGATGTATATACAAATTCTTTGTTTTTGTATAGGGTCAAGTGGGTGGCATGAATATAACTTCAATTCATCCTTTATACTACTACCTCCATAATCACATTTGTTTAATTCAAAAAGTCAGTAGAGTAATTAATGTATTTATTTTAGTTTTAATATTTTTTAAATAATTTTTATAATTAAATCGTTAAACTTAATTTTTTTATTTTTTAAAATAAATTAATAATATTAATAAAGAATATATTTAAAAAATAATAAATAAGCTAATAAATTGAAAAAATTGTTATATTTAGAGATAATTTTTGTTTTCTTTCTAAAAAGTACTTATATTTGAAAAGGATGCCTCTTTTAAAAAAAAATGGAGAATCACTTAATATTACTACTATTTATTAAAGTGGCACCGATTTCCATGTTACAATAGTTTAGGGGAGATTTAAATTTCATCTTTTAAGTGTCAAACTCTTATAAGTCTTGTTTGTTTATAATGATAGACTATGACAAATTATTCATAGACTTTTATTCCGCTGGAAAACTAAACTGATTTATTTTGCATTTTTTGCATTTTTTGTTTTAGGACATTTAATAAATTTCATCATAATTAACTCATACAACAGTTGTGATTCTAAATTATCAATGACTAGTGGTTAGGGTAAGAGTCAACCAACGGGTTATGAAAGCAGCTCAATAATATAGGACTCTCGATTTGTAATGTCCCAAATTTTTTTTTGTCAATAAATTTTTTATTTCTTACAATATAATAAATTAAGAATTAAATTTTTTTGTTGAATATATTCATTTCAGATCTCTATTTTGATTTTATAGGAATTTTTTAATAACTAAAAACATCATTTTTAAAAAAAAAAATTAATTTCGAAATAGGGATTAAAAGTGAATAATTTTTTGTATAGACTAAAATGTTGAAAAAAAAATTTATAGGGACCAAAATTTATTTTACCTCTTTTTTTAATTATTAAAATTGCACTTTCTTTTTAATAGGGATCCAGTTTTTAAGATTAAAATATGACCTCCAGAATATTTAAGATGACAATGGTTAGGGTGATAATAGGTCAGGGCGTCCGAAAGGAGCTTATCGCTCAGACTAGCCCATTTATAAAAAGGATAAGCTTAAGTTTTTTAAAAAGCTTATTTATTTAAAGAAACCTTATTTTCTCACTTCAAGTTTTCTCAAAAGTCTCAAATTTTATTCGGATTGACTAATTTGAAAGTGAATTTTACACGTCTTAATTGGTCAATCTAGACGTATATTTTAGAACAATGGAGAGTGAGAGAAAAAAATACCTTTATTTAAATAGGCTGGACCTAACCTCTCTATAAAGTCTATTAAGTTTGATAAACTAAGCCGTATATATATGTGTGTAATTAAAATATAAAATACTAATATTTTTGTAAGAAAAACTTTTAATTTATTTCATCTATTTATAAACATACTCTTTATATTTCTATAATAAAAGACTTTTTATTAAAAATTTGAACCACTATTTTTTATTTCTACTTCCAGATATCCATACCTATTCTTTTATCTCAAAATAATTGTACTATAAATTTAATTATATGGTATTTTATTCTTTTATTTTGTTAAAATGTGTTGTTTTATATATATAAAAGTCTGTTGTGAAAAGTAGGAAAAATGGATGTTATAAGAGCTCAACAAAATTCACGTTTTTATTGGCCAATTAATCTTTTTAAAGATATGTAAAATGTCTGTTTTAAAAGTCGTAACATAAAATAGATTTTTTAATAGGTTATACGGTCAAACCAAACTTAAAAAAAAAAAAAAAAATCATATTTCAAGACTTAAAATAAATCTTTTGACATGTGGTAGCTTTAATTTTTATGAATAAATTTGACTTATTTAAATAAAATTTGAACTCTCTATGTCAACCTTACCAGTGGGATTAAGATCGGGAATCACATATACTAGATACTAACTCGCGCGTTGCGCGATAAAATTTAATATATTACGGAATATAAAATAACAATAGTATGTAATTTAAAAGTAATGTTAACTTTGTTTTACAGTAGAATATACTCAAGTGTTTATGTACTTAAAGGTAAATATAGTTTTGAATAATTATATATAAGCTAGGTTTGCTTTAGTAAAAGAAAAAGTAAAACATTGTTGACTAATACAACTCATGCAAAATATATTTAAATGTAGAATTGGTTTATTCAAGCTTTTTGATTTCCTTGAAGTGGTTCTTCTAATAATATATTTGTTAAATAGTTATGTATTTCTTTATTGTTAAATTTATACATTTAGCTATAATATTTCTTCATTTTATATAATTTATATTAGTTTTGAAACATTAGATTTATAAATTTATGTACTTTTTCACGTTTTCAATTTTATATGTTCATCGTAATCTGTCAATCTCACTGTCGATCTAAGCATGACTTAAATAAAATTATGTGCTTTGTGATATATTATAACATTCATTCATGAGTGATAATTTGTTAAATCCAAAATATTGAAACAATTCATTCGTGTGTGGCTTGAAATTTTCAAATAATTATTTGACACGGTCAAGAAACTTCAAGAGTGGTTGAAAAAAGTTATAGGCAAGAAAAGTTTGTGAATGTTTAAGACATAGAAAGTTTCGAGTGAACAATGAAATAGTTAGAAGTTATTTATTTCCAAATATTTAATATTTTATTTTTTTTGTTTCAATTATAATTTGTGTTTTTTTTAATTATAAAAAGAAAAACGTTATGGGAGACACATTCAACATAGGGAAAAAAAACGTATTTCCTAGGCAATAATATTGATATATGAACTTGAACATCAATTATAATAATTAAATAGAACCCAAAATTCTTCATTGCGATAATTTGAAGATATTGGATGGTTTGTATTTGTTTGTATGAGTTATTGAAATGAAAGTTTTGATGAGTAATTAGAGCTTTTTTAAGTGTATTGATGAGTCATTAAATGATAAATTAAAGCTGAAATTATATAATATATAAAATAATTGTATTTGGGCAAGTTAAAAAGGTTTGCATTATACATTAAAGAATCTGGAATAGAATATGAATTTGGAATCTGACCCATCAGAATTTTGGTGAATTGACAAATATTAGAGGATGTGTCATAAATAAAGAATTTTGGGTTCTGTTTTAATTATTATAATAAATAGATAATAGATATCTTGTGTTCCATTTTATACTCATTTGGAATTCGTCTTGATATTGAGTTGTATCATGGTATCCCATAATTTAAACAACAACAACATTTCAATATGACTGTACAAGCTAAATCTTAGTTTCTACATAGGGTCATATGGGTGACATAAATATGGATTCTTTAAAATCACCATACATCTATATTTAAATTTATAATTACAAAGTGAAACTCTTATGAAATTATTTTTATTAGAAAATAAATAGGATTTGATAAAGAATACATTTCTTATTTATAAATCTTAAAACAACCTTCTAACAATGAACTAGTATTTTGTGACAATCAAAGGGGTCAATAAATGCTACCCAAGGCCTTGGCTTTCTCCCTCAAAACAAACTTTTGTATCTTACCTGTTGAAGTGACTGGCAAATCTATAAAAATGACAGTTTTAGGAGTCATGTAATGGGGCAAATGATCTCTGCAAAAGTTAATAATTTCTTGAGAATCTGCATGAAAGTCTTGTTTCAACTTCAAAAAAGCACAAGGAGTTTCACCCCAAAGATCGTCTGGTCTTGCAACAACGGCAGCCTGAAGAACTGCTGGATGCCTATACAAAACGGTTTCTACCTCTACTGAGCTAATGTTTTCTCCTCCAGAGACTATTACATCCTTCAATCTGTCCTTGATTTCTATGTAACCATCAGAGTGTTTCACAGCTAGATCCCCACTATGAAACCATCCATCTTTGAAAGCTTCTTTTGTTGCTTTCAAATCTTTATAATATCCACTCGTCACTGTATTCCCTCTAAACATTACCTCACCAACTGATTTTCCATCAGCTGGAACACTTTCCATACTTGCAGGATCTTTTACATCAATTTCCTCCAAACCTACATGAGGCACACCTTGCCTAGATTTTAGCTTTGATTTTTCTTCACAGGGTAACATGTCCCACTCAGGTTTCCATGCACAAAAGCTCCCTGCTCCAGATGTTTCTGTGAGACCATACATATGAGTAATATTAAACCCATTTTCTTCCATCATGGAAAGGACATGTGGTAATGGAGGGGAACCTCCTGTTATCACAAATACCTTGTGATTCAGTGGTTTTCTATCACTCATTGCAGAATTTGCAATCATGTTCAGCACTGTAGGAGCTCCTCCCATGTATGTTACTTTATGCTCAATTATATTGTCAAATATATTCTTTGGAGTTACTTTCCTTAGACAAATATTCGTCCCAAATTGTGCTGCCACTCCCCATGCTAGACACCACCCATTGCAATGGTATAATGGAACATTCCAAAGATAAATAGGAAAAAGTTTCATTTCTAAAAGTAAAACTGTTGCTAAAGAGTTTAGATAAGCATTCCTGTGACTCATCACAACTCCTTTAGGCCTAGATGTAGTGCCAGAAGTATAATTTATGCTTATAGGATCCCATTCACTATGTGGCCTCACAATATCAAAATCATCATGTCCAATTGATACAACTCTTTCATATTCATAACTAACACTACTAATATCAATACATTCAGACTCCATGATCAACACTAAAATTGGCTTTTCTTTTCCTCTTTTTGCTAACAGATCCAATGCTTCTCGTGCAATTTCATGTAATTGATAGTCTACAAAAAATATTTTCGATTGTGAATGCTCTAACAGAACTGAAACCATAGCTGCATCTAAGCGAGAATTAAGATTGCAGAGAATGGCTCCAGCCATTGGTACTGCAAAATGAAGCTCATATGTTGCAGGAACGTTAGGTGCTAGGGTGGCAGCCTGTGTGTAAACAATGTTGAGGAGAATTAGTCAAACATTTATTTCAGGGAATTCAAATATAAATATGTATGAAATAGTAGAACTGACCACATCACCACGGGAAATTCCTAATTGGGTAAGAGCAGAAGCGAGTTTGAGACAACGTTGATGAGTTTGACCCCAATTATACTTCATACTACCATACACAACAGACGTTCTCTCTCTGCAAACTTTTGCTGCTCTCTCTAAAAAGTTTATTGGAGATAATGCATTACAATTTGCAGAGCATTGAAGTAGACCCTCCATTGATTCAAATGATCCCCGATCAGGTTCCTACAAAAGTTACAAGATTGAAAATTAGACGAAACACAAATGTATTTATAAAATGACATAAAAAGTTAAAATTATAAATCAAATTTTTGTACGTACATATGCCACTTCAACACCATTTTTGTCTGGTGTTTTTCCATTTTCTACTTCAACTGTTCTTTCCATTATGCTTTGATCTGTTCAATTTTTGCTGGGAGAATATTGAGGTGGGTCCCAAGAAAAATCGTCTTTCGTTACTCTGTTAGGTGTAGACCAAACTATAGAAAGATCGTGGACTTTGAGCTTTCTTGACCCCAAACTTTCTTTCTCCTGTCTCTCACCTAGATCAAACATACCATAAAGGAGGTACAATTATGAGAAGAAAAGAAAAAGTCATAGATATATTTGTGATGTGATAGGAAGAGAAATGTGATAGGATGGATGTAGAAAAGTCAAACGCACGGTGTGAAGTTGTGACAGCTACAAAAGTCCACGTTCGGATAATGTACATTTTGAATTTGTGAAAGAGTTTTGGGAGAACGTTACGAGATTTTTGGATGATTTTTATGTGAATGGGAGGTTGGTAAAAGGATCAAATTCTTTCTTCATAGTTTTAATTCCTAAAAAAGATAATCTACAAGTCTTATCTAATTTTAGACTCATTTCGTTAGTGGGGTGTATATATAAAGTTTTGTCAAAAGTGTTGACAAATAGACTGAGTCAGGTGATTGATTTTGTAATAGTTAATTTCACTTAGCGTTTGTTAAAAGCAGACAAATTTTGGATGGGATCTTAGTTGCAAACAAAGTGCTCGATAAGGCAAAAAAGAAGAAAAAAGAGTTAATTTGTTCAAAGTGGATTTGGAGAAGGCGTATGTCTCATTTGAGTGGAATTATCTAAATCTTTTGATAGCAAATGTGGGTTTTTCTAAATGGATTTTTGGCCCTAAAGCAATGGCCTTGCTTACTACACTACCTTAGGAATGAGACATTCGACCATAAATTTTTCTAGGACCGGTCTAAAACATAAATAGACCTGAATCGAATTTTATTATAAGGTTTTTTAGAGTTTATATTAGTATTTTAGTATAATTATTAAAAGTTTTTAATAAAATTATTTTTTAGACACTTTAAAATAAAAATTATTTATGAAATTAATAATAATCAACTTAATATAATATTTTTTAATTGTTAATTAAGTCAATTAATTTAATATTTGTTGAGATAATATTAATTTTAGATAAAATCTTATTATTTTTAGATGTAAAAATATTAAAAATTGTGTCTTTTTATTAAGTACAAAATTTTTTTGAAAGTAAAAATTTAATTTTTTTTTATAAAGAGCTAAAGTAATTACTTTAATGACTTTATCATTGAATCAGTCTTGCATTTTTTAACGAAGAATTGAAGTTAGGATGTCACTACTATTACATTAGAATTAAGAATGAGAATATTAGTTAGGTCAGGCCAAGACTTATT
>JBBPBP010000004.1:16168664-16183965 GCA_037974735.1 Cicer chorassanicum
ATAATTTCAATTTTTTAAAATGTATTATATAAGTGAGAATTAAAATATCATGTCAAAAAATATTTAAAATATTTGAATCAACAAAAATTTATATTGAATCGAGATACTTATATTTTGAATTTTATAATTTAATATAACATTTCTACGAGGTTTAAGATTGTGATATAATTCAATCATGAGGTTGTAGGCTAAAATTTGAGAGTTACTTAAATTCAACGAAGTTGTTACCAATTTTTTTTTTAAATATAAAAAACAATGAAAAACTATTAAAAATAAAAAATGGTATATAAAACTAAATTTTGAGTTTGAGAATCGATTATGTGTATGGAAGATATTAACATCTTACAACAATCGATAAAAAATAGTTACTTACGACTAATTGTGTAAAAAGTTATGTTAACTTAAGAATATTTAATGTTTGACAAGAATGCATTCTTTTGAAGACATTGTTGTGCCAACACATCCTTACTCGTCGGCGAATATCAATTGTTATAACAACAACACGATCTTAAAAGAATAAAAAGAGAAATCACAAATAGGAACTCAAGACGTTGGGTAACGAAGTTCGGCCAATGATGCTTATGTCTCCGACTACATTGCAATTGTAGTTCCTTTTATTAGATGAATGAATTAAGGTTTACCAAATACAAGTTGTGTTTAAATAGTAATAATATAGTACATATTACAACAATACTCCTGAAACATACTACGAGAAGCTATTTCCCCCACACCTCTCGGTTGCCTCGACAACAATTAATTGAACCAAACCGCCCACTTGATATTACTTATGAGCCATACTCAATAGTTTCCAAATGGATTTAGTATTTTTTTTTTCTTTCTTGTTTTATATGTTATTTCATCATCTAATAGCAACGTTATTTTGTTTATTCTCTTGGTGTGACATGATTTGTTTTCTCATTTTGTTGCAATGTTTGTTTGGTCTAAATTGACAGATTAACTTCAATTCACTACACATTCAATAAATGACTTTAGTGTCGTCCATATTATATATTTAGAGGTACGATTATTATCGGACTTTAGTTTTGTCCCAGTTGTAGGTATTTTGCCATTTGATGTTATTAATATAGCCTATGTGACTATGAGTGTTTCGCATATTCATCTTTTTTTATTTTAGCAACTTTGAATGAATGAATATCGTTTTATGTTATTAATATAGATTATGTGACTATGAATTCTATCGATTTGAATAAATGAATATCGTTTTTTAATAATAATAAAATAAACGAATATATTATTGAGTCAAAAAAATCAACGAATAGACTATTAAAAAAATGCAATAAATTCTTAAATCCTAGCTCAATTGACAAAAATATCGATATTGTTAAATTGAATATCATATCCCGGGTTCAAACCTGAAATATCACAGTTGTCTTTAAGTTTTTAGTGATATTTATATCATCTTGTCTATATAGAAAAAAAATGCAATAAAATAAATACACTGATTTTTAAGCTAGAGCATTGTCGTGGAGTTTGAAAAAAAATTTGAAGGTGCTGAATTTTATAAGTTTTAATTGATAAATTAAACATAATATTATATATATTAAAATTTTAAGTTGCAAATTTGCAATGTAAGCATATAATTTTTTTGCAAATGCAACAACAAAAGGAGAGGGAGTCGGCCTGAAAAGTTGTACAAGTTTGGGAAAGATGAAGTTGTAGGTATAACATATCAATTTAATTTGTTTTTCTTGAGAGAAAAATCCGATTCAAAAAGATAGTCGGCTTATTTGTGTTTTTACAATTTTTCTTACAAATTTCTAACCGAACTGATGAAGAATATATTGATTTGGTTTGATTTAGTTGGATTGACATTTCAAAAAATTAATTAAGGTAATTAATTTTAAAAATCTTAAAAAAAATAAGTTTGGAAGAAATGAAACTAAGAGTGTAATATATTGGTTCATGTTTTTTTTTGGAAAAAAAAATCTAAATCAATAAGATGATAGACTTAGTTGAACTTTTACAATTTTTCTTACGAGTATCTAACCAAAAACAAATAAAGAACATGTTGATTTGATTTGGCTTAATTGAATTGACATTTTTAAAAATTAATTAAGACTGTTATTTAAAAAAAAAAAACTTTTTTCACTGAATTTTGTATATTATTAAAACAAGAGGTAAATAAATTTTTAATCTTTATGAAATTATATATTTTTAATATCGTAAAGAACGCCTCAAACAGACCCCTTTTGATCAAAATTATGCTGATGTGTATGTAGGGAACTGCATGACTTTTAGGAAAATTTATATGGTATGAGCCATGAGTAGGGAACCTACATACCAACTGAGCTTTTCATATTTTAAATTTGGGTCTTTTTGCATCCAAAAGGTATTCAAATATACTCTTTTATCATGTTTTCCTTCTTAAAAGTCAATTATGCATAAATGAAGAATAAATTTTGATAATAAGAATCGCAACCATAAAATAAAATACTTCTATATTAGAGAATAAATACCACTATTAAAATTCTAAAAAAATATGATGTTATTATTTACTGTAACTGAACTTGCTTTATCTCCAAGGTCAAGAGTGAAACACCCCCTCATTTGTTGATTAGAGCTTAATTAAGTCTTGTGTGTGCATGTAATTTATGTTGTTTATATGTTTGGGTAGGTGTTTTAATACTTAGACATCAAACTAAGATAGTTACACCTTGTTTTAATTTTATATAACATCCAGTGATTGTGTTGCTTTAAGTTTTCTATGTCTATCTTTTCCAACAAAAATATCTTGCAACTTCGCGAAAAGTGCTTCATAGCTAACACAAAATAAGAGATGAGATTGTGTGGCGGTGTCATCAGTGTTTGGTAGAGACACTGCAATGGGTTGTTGTGACAGTGAAAGGGAACGTGACGGTGAGATGGAGTGAAATGAAGAGTGACACCGGTATAGAGTCATATAGGTGGCATAATTATGGATTTATGTGACTCTTCTATTCAACATTAAACTATATTTGTTAAAATAAAAATGGAATTTAATTTTGTCATTATTCCCTAAACTTACTTGAGCAATCAAGTACAATATTTTCACAATCAATGGGGCCTGAAGTACTGCCCAAAGCCTTGGCTTTCTCCCTCAGAATATACTTTTGTATCTTCCCTGTTGAAGTCTTTGGCATTTCTAGAAAAATGATTGTTTTAGGAGCCATGTAATGAGGCAAACGTTCCCTACAAAAGGTGATTATCTCTTCAGCATTTGCATTAGACCCCTCTTTCAGCTTCAAAAAAGCACAAGGAGTTTGACCCCAATGATCATCTGGCCGAGCAACAACTGCGGCTTCTAGAACTGCTGGATGGCTATACAAAACGGTTTCTACCTCTACTGAGCTAATGTTTTCTCCTCCAGAGACTATTACATCCTTCAATCTGTCCTTAACTTCTATGTAACCATCAGAGTGTTTCACAGCTAGATCCCCACTATGAAACCATCCATCTTTGAAAGCTTCTTTTGTTGCTTTCAAATCTCTATAATATCCACTCATCACTGTATTCCCTCTAAACATAATCTCACCAACTGATTTCCCATCAGCTGGAACACTTTCCATACTTGCAGGATCTTTGACATCAATTTCCTCCAGCCCCACATGTGGAACACCTTGTCTGGATTTCATCTTTGATCTTTCTTGAGGAGGCAGCATGTCCCACTCAGGTCTCCATGCACAAAAAGTCCCTGGACCATATGTTTCCGTCAAGCCATATAGGTGAGAAACGCTAAAACCAATTTCTTCCATCTTGGAAAGGATCTGTGGTGGTGGAGGAGAACCTCCTGTCATCACTACAACCTTGTGTTTGAGTGGCTTTCTATAAGTCATCGCAGAATTCACAATCATGTTCAACACAGTAGGAGCTCCAGCCATGTGTGTCACCTTATGCTGAATTATATTGTCAAATATGTTCTTTGGAGATACTTTCCTTAAACAAATATTGGTCCCAAACTGTGCAGCCACTCCCCAAGGGAGGCACCACCCATTGCAATGGAATAATGGAACATTCCAAAGATAAACAGGAAAAAGGTCCATTTGAAAGAGTAAAACCGTCGCTAAAGAGTTTAGATACGCACCTCTGTGACTGTAGACAACTCCTTTAGGCCTAGACGTGGTACCTGAGGTGTAATTTACACTTATAGGATCCCATTCACTCCGTGGTCTCACTATATTAAAACCATTATGACCAACATCCACTAATTTCTCATACTCATAACTCATTGATGTAATGTCAATTGTAGTTGAGCAGTCAGAATCAGTAACTAACACTATAATTGGCAATTCTCTTCCTCTTTCGCGAAGCAAGTTCAATGCTCCCTGAGCAATTTCAAGTAGTTGATAGTCTGCAAAAAGAATCTTAGCTTGTGAATGCTCCAGCAGGACTGATACCATAGCTGCATCTAGGCGAGAATTAAGAGTACAAAGAATGGCTCCGGCCATTGGTACTGCAAAATGCAGCTCATACATTGCAGGGACATTAGGCGCTAAGGTAGCAACCTGTTTAAAAACAACATGGAATTGCATCAGAGATTCATATACCGTAAGACTGAATTTGAGAATCTTACAGTGCCACAACTAGCCATAGAGATGACATCAATATACTCCAGAACTTTGTTTCTTACTTCCATACAATAGAAGTTCATAAATAATTGAAAATTTGGTAATCTAAGTAGCTGAATCTCTTACAACCTTAGAATGTAATAGTAGCAAAATCCAAGAAGCTATCCCTTCACCAAAAGTTCATAGGAAACTTTTCTGTTTCTTACTTTTGTTTTTCTGTTACAGGAAATTGAAATTTAAACTCCAAACATCAGCTCACTTTATACTTTAAATTATAGATCATTTTGTTTCTTCTCTGCCCAATTAGTAATTTCAATATATATATATATATATATATATATATATATATATCAGAATTGGTTTGTATTTATGAATAGTTTCAGAGAAACTATAAATTTCCACTGTGACAACAATTAACCTCTCTTCTCTAGAATTAAAAGGGCAGCACATTTTAAAAAATATCCTAGAATCCTAATTACAGCATATGGACCATATTATAAGTTTATTTTAATATGTGTATGTTTGGTTCCGGCGAAAATTGATTTTGATTGATTGGTTTTGTAAAATTGATTTCAGATATAAGTGAATTTAAGGTAAAATAATTTATGTTTGGAGACATTAAGATGAAAGTCAGTTAAACATTAAATTTGAGGATAAAATTCACATTTGGAAAGAAAAACTACAAATTCTAGCTTCATGTTAAAATCAACTCTTGAAGCAAAATCAATTTCAATCCAAAACTCCCAAACATACTTACAAACAAAGTTAAATCAATTTTAAGTCTTTAGAATAGCTCTCCCAAAATTAAATTAAATCACGAACTAAAACTTTCATAGTTTATTAGTTTAAAACATGCACAAATTCTGAAACATAAATACAATAAAAAATAAAAATAAAATAGCAGAACTGACCACATCACCACGGGAAATTCCTAATTGGGTAAGAGCAGAAGCAAGTTTGAGACAACGTTGATGAGTTTGACCCCAATTATACTTCATACTACCATACACAACAGACGTTCTCTCTCTGCAAACTTTTGCTGCTCTCTCTAAGAAGTTTATTGGAGACAATGCATTACAATTTGCAGAGCATTGAAGTAGACCCTCCATTGATTCAAATGATCCTGGGTCAGGATCCTTAGAAAAGTTTGAAATTTGACGTGATTGATGAAGTGAGTTGATGTGGGTTGATCTAAAATGCCTTAGAGAACGAGTCCAAAGCATGTTCTTGAAGATGTTGTTCATGGTGAGAGAGAGGGTTGATAGTTTAATGTCCTAGACTTTCTACTGAGATAATCGGTTCATTAAAACATTGAAATGGAGTACAATTCAGACAGTGACATGTATGTTTTCCTACGATTGAAGGAAATCATAGTCAGCACATAATCGAAGATTCGTATTTTATGAAACTAATGACATTTGATTATGAGGTTGTGTGGATAAGGTCGTTGGCATCCAATAATTTTAGTACTTCTATTTATTAATTTATATAAGTTATGTGTAGTTATAAAATATCCATAATCCATCAAAAAGTTTGTGTAAACAATGCTTTAATTCCTCCAAATAGGGTGCCTTCATAGTCAAAAAAAATTATCAAATTAGCTTTGCCCACAGTAATATATTTTCTAGCAACAAAAATAAAATTTATTGATTTAAAAGCAAAAAACTGAAATAAAAAGAAAAGAAGATGATTTACAATAATATTAAAATTCAGCCCAAAACGCTCTTTGACTGCTTTAAAGCGAGCATAAATCTTTTTAAATTATGATGTAAATTTTTTTTAAAAAAATATTAATTCAATTGATATTTTTCAATTTAATGGACTAATTGCTATTTCGCAAATTTGAATGACTAAATTCTCTTAGGTCACTCGTGAGGCTTCTCTGTAAGTTGATTCTCGAGTAGTTGCTAGAATTTTATAAGGGATAATCCTGATATAGCTGGAAGTGACTGGTCAATAAAATCATTAGTACTATGAGACTCTATCTTGAAAAGTCATAGTAAATCATACATAGAAGAAAGCTAGTCGGTGAGACATAATTACAGTTTGTTTAACCCTCTGAATGTGTACTTTCAGATTGGTCTATGATTTTTTCAGAAGCATATGGGTTTCAAATTTGAAAGTAGCGCTCTATTTAGGATGTTCACATGAATCCCCAATAAAACAGCTGAAACAATTTTTCCTAAGCAGAGCTTCAAAAATAGCTGGGTCATAATAACTAATATATATAAATAGCAAATCAAATATTTAAATAGAGAAAAAAGTTATCACTTTCTCCTTAAATCTTCAGGAGAAAAAATAATACATCATTTTGTGTGTTGCATAAACATTATTCAGGACAAAAATTGCTATTTTCAATTTGTTGGGTGCACAACAATGTTGATAAAATCAACTAGAGAAAAGATTATACGAGGCTGACTTGGCATTTGGGAAATCAACAACTAAATGAATCAATCTAAAGCATCTATTACTGCATCGACAACCTCTTGGGTGGTGCTTGTCCCTCCAAGATCTTTTGTCCGATACTTACCCTCTAGAATCACTTTTTCAACAGCAGTTTCCAAACGGTCAGCGAATGCAGGAAACTGGAGATGCCTAAGCATCATAGCTGATGAGAGAAGAAGTGCCACTGGGTTGGCTGTCTTTTGTTCTGCTATTTTATCATTACCAACATTTCCTGCTGAAGCACCCTGCTCAAACACAGCATGCTCAGACCCAACATTACCTGCAAAAAAGGCACCCATGGTTTGTTTTTATCAGGCAACAGTTTGATAATGGATTAGATAATCACATTTCTGAATAATAACTTCTACCCAGAGTCCCTAACCCCAACAGCCAGCTCCAGCCTACCATGAGTATTTCCACTGCCACCACCATCATATTCATAGCCACTAATCCCTCAATATATGGGTGGGAATAGGTCCCAATAAGGTCCTATGACCTATCCTACTTTCAGTTATTTCATTGAATTGACAAAGTCAACAAATTTTTAGAAGTCTATTTAGCTAAATAGGTCATGTTTCAGGTCACTAAAAAAGTCTTTTCAGCATAAACAAACGAACATATTTAAGTAAATACTCCCTCTATGACAAAATTCACAGGTATTAATAAAAGTAGTTGGAGCAATAAACTTGTTAAGAGTGTTACTTTTCTACATTTACCCTTATAATTATTGATATCATGAGAGAAAAAGAATTTACATTTTTCGATGAGAATTAAATAGATATTTTTGTGAAGAAGTCATAAATGCATGTTGAATTTTGAAAAAGGTCTTATATTAAAGGAAGAAATCTCAAAAGTAGGTCTTATAAAAACGGATAGAGGGAGTACTATTATTGTAATTATTATATTAATTGTTGTACATTGTGTTAGTTATATGCTTGCTAATCTTTTCAATAATTTAAACATATTGCCTTTATAAATTTTTGGCATATTTAAAGGTCTTACTATGATATTGAATTTAAATAGGTTTTCATATAAGGCCAAAATCTTAAAAATGTCAGGTGAAACCTAAAAATATATTTATATCATAATCATACAAATAAATCATACCTTATATTACTCAGCTCATCCTATCTATATTTCTATCCATATGTCTCATGCTTCTTAGTAGTAGTGGTTTTAATTTTTTATTTTCATATTTTATTATAAATAGAACCTAACTCCATTGTCTATTAGCTTGTTAGTCTATTTAACGATGGTTTAGATGACTTGTTTAGAGACGTTAATATGAAATAATCTTTAAAAAAGGCTAATAAGCTATACCAAGCTTTTAAAAAGGTTGAGTAACCCTAAAAGAAAGCCTATGATGATAGGATTGCTAATCAAGCAAGGCTTCCTATTAGGAAGACGTATGAGAGAAGGAACCAAGTTTAAATTCTATGTGTTAGTTATGTTAATTGCTGAGTTGTGCCAGCTGTAAATCCTAACTGAATTAGTTAGGATGGTTAGTATAAATAACAGAAGCTAAGTCTTCACTAGGTAGGCAGTTAGAGAGTTAATTGATTGGAACTGAATTGCAGGGCAATTCAGTTGGCAGATTCTGTAACTGTCACAGTATTCATTGTTGTCAATTTCAATAATACATTCTTGAGAGAAACCATTCTTGATTTCCTTTACTGCATCTATTCACTTCAGTTTTCTTCAGTTCACAGACCAGTTCTAACATTGGTATCAGAGCACCGATCTTGTACACTGATTTTGATTCCTTCTACTGCGCATTACATGAAGACAAGAAGCATGGTGAGAGATTCGAGTGATTGGGAGCTTATGGCTTTGGTTCATGCTGTGACCAAATGGAGACACTACATTTTGGGCAACCATTTCATTGTGAGGACTGACCAAAGGAGTCTTAAGTTTTTGACTGATCAACGATTGTTCAGTGCTGAGCAATTTAAATGGGCTGTCAAGCTCATTGGTTTGGATTTTGAAATCCAATACAAGCAAGGAAAGGAGAATACTGCAGCAGATAGCTTGTCAAGGAGAGATATGTATGCTGCTCTCTCAGTTCTACATGTGGAAGATGATTCTTGGGATGAGGAATTGCAACAAGATCCTAAATTGCAGCAGTTGGTGCAGGACTTAATTGTCTCTCCTACTTCTCATTCTGGTTATGAGTTCAAGAAGGGAAGGCTTTTGTATAAAGGTAAATTGGTGTTGCCTAAGGGTTCTAACAAAATACCACTTATCTTGGCTGAATGCCATGATTCTCCTTGTGGAGGACATTCAGGATTGTTCAGAACTTTTAAAAGGGTCTCTAGTTTCTTGTTTTGGGAGGGCATGAGGCGAGATATCAAGAAGTTTATTGAAGAGTGTGATGTATGTCAAAGGAACAAGTACTCCACTTTATCGCCGGCGGGACTACTTCAACCGTTGCCTATTCCTTGCCAAGTGTGGCAGGATATTTCTATGGATTTTGTTGGTGGCCTTCCACGAGTTAGAGGCAAGGATACAATCTTTGTAGTTATTGATAGACTTACAAAGTATGCTCACTTCTTTCCTCTTGGGCATCCTTACAATGCTAAGGAGGTAGCAGCTTTGTTTGTGATGGAAGTTGTGAAGCTTCATGGATTTCCTTCTACAATTGTATCGGATAGAGATGCGGTTTTTCTCAGCAGTTTTTGGAGGGAGATGTTCAAATTGGCTGGAACTAGTCTTAAGCATAGCACGTCTTATCACCCTCAAACGGATGGTCAAACCGAAGTTGCTAATCGGTGCTTAGAGACCTATCTTAGGTGCTTTGCTGGCCCTAAGCCCAAGACTTGGTTGAATTAGGCTGTTTAACAATAACTACAATATCTCTACTGGAATGACACCTTTTAAAGCTTTATATGGAAGTGACCCTCCGTTGTTGATTAAGAGCTGCACCATTCCATCAAAGTTGGATGATGTCAATCAGTTGGCCTAGCAAAGGGATGATATACTTGCTGATTTGCGACAGAATTTGCTGAAATCTCAAGATCAGATGCGGGCACAAGCAAATAAGCACCGGCGGTTGGTGAATTTTGAAGTTGGGGAGTGGGTTTTCTTGAAACTTCAGCCTTACAAGTTGAAGTCTCTGGCTGATAGACCATATGCTAAATTGGCTCCTAAGTATTATGGCCCTTTCCAAATTCTAAGCCGCGTGGGGGAGGTGGCTTACAAGCTAGATCTGCCTCTTGAAACTAAAGTTCATCCGGTGTTCTATGTTTCATTGCTTAAGAAGGCTTTGAAACCGCAACATTCACCTCAGACCTTACCACCAATGTTGACTGAGGAGCTTGAATTGGTTGTACAGCCAGAAGATATTCTGCAGTGGAGGACTGATGTTGGAGGCAATATGGAGGTTTTGGTGAAATGGGCTCATTTACCATCCTGTGATAACTCTTGGGAGCGAGCTTCCAAGATGTTGGAGGTTTTTCCGTCTTTTCCCCTTGAGGACAAGGTAGTTCTTTTAGGGGGGGTATTGATAGGATTGCTAGTCAAGCAAGGCTTCCTATTAGGAAGATGTATGAGAGAAGGAACCAAGTTTAAATTCTATGTGTTAGTTATGTTAATTGCTGAGTTGTGCCAGCTGTAAATCCTAACTGAATTAGTTAGGATGGTTAGTATAAATACCAGAAGCTAAGTCTTCACTAGGTAGGCAGTTAGAGAGTTAATTGATTGGAACTGAATTGCAAGGCAATTCAGTTGGCAGATTCTGTAACTGTCACAGTATTCATTGTTATCAATTTCAATAATACATTCTTGAGAGAAACCATTCTTGATTTCCTTTACTGCATCTATTCACTTCAGTTTTCTTCAGTTCACAGACCAGTTCTAACATATGACAAGTAACAAGTTAGACTTGGACCTCAAATTATTTGAACATGTCTATTTATGCAAAGCTCACTACTCCATTTCACTAACCACAGAAACTTTTGTTGTCACTACCATCAACTGCACTACCTCCACACAATGAGTCAGGGGAAGCAATCATCTAAGATACTTCCTGATATTATTGTAGAAAAATGATATTCTAGCTTGATATATGTCTCATATGATCAAACAGACGAATTTAATAAACACATTTATTCGCAAAGTTTTTCACTGCATTTAAATTTTCTCCAGAACAATCATCTATACAAGTAATAAAACTCTGCCTAGTTTTTCAAATTCTGAATATTATTCACATCCATTAACACGGTAAAGTGAGCCAGGAAGTATTCAAAAGCCAACATAATCAGATCAAAACTCTAAAGTTGCAGTACAGTAGTAAGACTATACCTCCTGGCATGACTCCGGTGCCTCCAGCAATGCCTGCTGCAGTATTTGCAACTAGATTTCCATACAGATTTGGGGTAACCTAGCACAAGGTAAAAAGTATGCATGAATTTCAAAGTTACTTTTATCCAACTAAATCAGAAACAAATTACGAAGACCAAAGAGTTGCAAGACAGAATCATCTGGACCTGAGGTTAATGACCAACCCCTGCAACGATCATACTTGGACCAATAGAATAAAAAGGAAAAATTTATTTATCCATTCAATATTCCACAAAGTACATCTACATCCTCAAGGTATGTTGGGATGGATAAGTTAGGGGAGAAAGGGACTGAAGGGTTAATTTTTAAATATTCAGTGTGATATAATGTTTTTAAAAATTATTAAGTGATGTTTAGAAAGTTAAGTGATAATCACTCATATTATTCCTCTCCTTTTCAAAACGAAAGAAAGAAAAAGGAAATTTACCTCCCCTCTCTTCCCTCCAAACTTCTATATCCAAACATATACTAAAGGTCAAAGACTTATGCACCATTCCTTATTATAGAAGAACAAGGGAAATAAGTAATTATTTTTCTAAGACATTCAAACCTTGTTGATCCATGTCATAAAATTGTTTGAATCTCCACTTTAGGTGGTTTGGGCATGTACGAAGGAGAATGCAGTTGTCGTAGTATTGAGAGTATATCAGATACAAGGTAGTTCAATCGCTAGAGGCAAAGAAAGGCTTAAAAAAACAATAGTCAGACCTATTAAGAAAGACTTAGAGGTCAATGGTTTGGCTATAGATATGATTTATGATAGAAAATTATGACATTGTTTAATCCATGTTAATAAATTACCAGATGCTATCATATTTCCAGTACAATGTACTTAGGACATACTCTTTCTTTTCTTTTTCCCACATTGCTAGGAACATAACCAAATTTGAAAATGTCTCAATCCCCCAGCCATTTCAAAAATAATATATTTCACCTTAAAATGTCCTTTGATTGAACCAACAGTGGAAAATCTATAGCGAAAAAATGAATCATGATTTATACAAGCAACTAAGCTCTTGCTTTTCTTTGTCCTGCCTTCCATGACTCATTTCTCAGATGATATTCAAGTATAAGTCATTAACTGAAAATAAGAAAAACATTTACTCGAGCACTGGCAACAGTCTATGAAAAAAAAAGTAAACACCAATGGGCTCATAATATGAGGTTGTTGTTGTTTTTGTCACCAACACTCTAATAGCACAAAGTTAATAACCTTGCCAAACATAATAAACTGTAGACCTATCTGTTTACTTTGCTCAATCAAAGATTAAAGAGAAGTGGATAAATTTTACATACCATTACATCAAACTGCTCAGGCTTCGAAACAAGCTGCATGCAGCAATTGTCCACAATAATTTCATTATATTTAATTCCAGGGTACTTGGTGGCAACCTCTCGACAAGATTCCAAGAACAAACCATCTGCAAGCTTCATTATATTTGCTTTGTGGACAGCAGTCACTTTCTTTCTGTTATTCAGGTAAGCATACTCAAATGCATATTTGGCAATACGCTCAGAACAGAACTTCGTGATCACCTACCAAAAACATGAAGTCAAACCGCAAACATAACCCAATACTGCATCAGTACAACAGCAACATAAAACTAAATAGATATTCCAAGGTAAAATAAGTTCCTATATAATTTGTGAGTAATTTCTAATTTCATTGCTTAGTTTTTTAATATTTGTATATAAAATAAGTCCCGAAACTGTAGACTACAGCTCAGTCAAAAAAAAAAGAGGCATTGAAAAACATAGTACTTGAATTTGGAAATTGTGACACGTTTTAATCCAAATGTTACCCTTGACAACATTTCAAATGTGTTTCTACAATTTAATACTTAAGAACCAAAGTTTTAAATTGAAGTTGTGTCACCACCCTTGAAGTTAGATATCAGGTTTTGGGCCTAAGCCCAACCAAATATGCTGATTAAGTGATTAGTGAATTGGTTTCAACAATTGCTGATATGGCCAGTTTGTAAGAGGAGGAAACATTATCTATACAGAGAAGGCATAGCAAGGGGGAGTCATTCAGAGTTAGTTTCAGTTAGAACCTGAGGGGTTTGGGCAGAGATAGAAATGTCTCTTCCCTGAGGAGCTTTTGCTCTGGGGTTACAAGGAGCTTCCTTCTGTAATACATTTATTTTCAATCAATAATTCAGTTTATTCCCTACTTTAAATTCAGGTTCCTATCACTTGATATATTACATAAACTCACAGTCAAATGCGGCTGATGCAGCCTCAATCATGGTCGCTTACAATTGCAAAGACATCAAAAGCCATGATATTGTGGCTCATATTGCAATGACATACCTTTTTTTAAAACCATGTAGTTAACAAACAAACTAACCCCTACAAGATCAATTACGAATGTCAAATTAATCTTCATTAGTTAAAATTCAAAATTCTACTCAAAGGTAAAGTTAGATCTAAATGACTATGTTTGGATTTCCGTTGCAAACCTATGGGTCTAAAGAACTCTATGAATTCAGACTTACTTCTCAAGTCTCAACTATAATATAAAGCACAGATACAGAATACCAGACACAACACTGACATGTAGACACCGACAATAATTTGACAAAATGGAAGTGACTAAATGTAATAATTACATGTTTCATTGTTGGACACCAACACGTGGCAAAACATTGTACATGCCTACAATCCAAAGTGTAGGTTTGGATTGGTGGTACAGGATGGAATAGAGTGGAATGATATAACATCAATTTGTTAAAAATTAACCAGCATATTCTATTCCATTTTATCCTATACAATAAATCAAAACATACTTTCACAATTTTAATTTGGAATTTCTCTTATTCTACACTACTAAGAACTCTATGGATTCAAACTTACTTCTCATTTGTCAGCCATAATATAAAACACATATACAAAATACACCGACACACATCAGACAAACATTGACGTGTGAATGCTACATGTTTTACAATTTTCATTTGGAATTTCTCTTATTCCACACAACTCACAACTTGATGATAAAATTGATAATCAAATAAAAAAACAATAAACAACAAAGAAATCAGAATTTTACCTTAAGGCTTTCGACAACGCCGGGAACGACCTCATGTTCAAGTCCAGCATACTCGCCTTCAGTATTCTCCCTAATAACAACGATATCAACATGATCATGTCTCGTTGGCAATCCAGGAAGATTGAAACAATTAACAAGCGAGGCATATAGATCAAGCTCCTTCCTAAGCTGAACATTGAGAGAACTAACACCACCGCCCATAGGAGTAACCAATCCACCTTTAAGACAAACCTTATTCTTACGGATCGATTCAAGAACCTCGGATGGAACGGCTTTCATGTCACCGTGGACATCGAATTTTTCGAAGTAAACAGGCGCGTGCATCGCCTCCATGACTTGTTCGACGGCTCCGGTTACGAGTGGTCCGATCCCGTCGCCGGGGATCATGGTAACTGGACGCGGTGTTCCGTCGCCTGGACGGTGCATGTAGGTTACCCATCGGGTTGAACCGAGGGAATTGGATTGGGATTGGGATCGGGTAGATAAAAGGTGTTTGAGGAGGGGTATGGATCTTCTCGCCATTTGTGATTCGGTTGGGGTTTTGAAGAAAAATATATATTTGTGTGTGTGTGTGTGAGATTTGGTTTAGTGTGAGATGTCTGAAGCCACCATGAAAAGACAGTGTGGCGAATATTATTGATGGGAATATTAATTATGGAAAATGGAAAAGTCGATGGTAACACGGAGTGGAGTGATTAGAAGAACCGGGATTGTAGTGGCCAGTAAGAATTGGACTTTTTTATTTATATTTTATTGTTTTAATTTTCTATTAAATATTAATTCATTAATATTCTTTTTGACATAATTAATTAATATTAAATATAAATTGTATCTTTTCCCTCACTTTGATTCATATCAAACAAAGTGTTAAAAGGACTTATTTTCCTTATTCACAAAAAAA
>JBBPBP010000004.1:16198409-16211531 GCA_037974735.1 Cicer chorassanicum
ACATGTGTATTGCCAAACACTGTTTCTTTTTTTTTTTAAATACCAAAAATTGTTTCTATAACTATCACATGACATATCAAAATAATAGACTCTCGGAAGATATATGTGCATGCACGATTAGTTTACACTGATAGTTCATTCCCTTTAACATATTTATTTTAAACAAAAGTTGTGAATCAATTTGTTATAATTTAAATCCTTTTGTTCAATCAACATAAATGTTTTGTCCATATTTAATTTTTAAAAATATGCTTTTAAAAAAGATGTTTTTAAGTAATTAAAATATAATTGCAAGTTTTTATACAACTAACTCAATTCTTTTCTCTCTGTTTCTTTTTTTTTTTTTATATATAAAAGAATCTCTTTGCTATATCAACTAAGTATGACAATGGAGCGGATTTTTACCTCTCGCACCCCACCTGTACTCCTAGTAAAAAACCCATATACACTCTCAACTTCATCGAAATTGAATATTGAATGTCTAATTTTGCTCTCAAAATAGATTAGATTTTTCCGTCTAACATCCACTCATACATATAAAATAATAAAATTAAATTCATTAATTTTTTTTTTAAAATACACTTTTATAATATTTAAAAAGCATTAGATAAAAAAATCAATGAGCATATGCATATAAAACTAAAAATTATATTATGAAACTAGTAGTGAGGTAACCGCAGACGGCGTGAGTGTTGGACGCGTATCAACACATTTATCTCTATTATGACTTAAAAATTCTAGAGAAGACATTCGTCCAGTTAAAATTGGAAATTCAATGACTGCTTCTAAGTCACAAGAGACTTTGATACTAAATCTTCATCTAAAATCTCAAGACATTAAATATTTGAGTCATTTTTCTTACATATCCAATATTTAACTCATTTTTAAATGATGTATGATGTAATTATTCACTCTTAAGTCCAACTCTTATAATTTGAGTTGAGCTGTACACAACCTTCACAAAATCGATTTGTAAAGTGATGATTATCCACTACTTATAAATACTTGATCAAATTTTATTTCATGTTATGTGAGACTCTTAACACCAATATATTTAAAAAACCATAAAAACCAAAAGAAAAGGAAAAATGAGGGGGAAAAAAGAGCAAAATAAAGGGGTACAAAACCAAACAAATGTTACACATATTTAAGACTACCCTTAACTTGATTGTTATATTGTTCTACTTTGAGAGATAGTTTTCCATGTTTCTTTGGTTTATTCTTTTATGATTTAGATGTAACCATAATAAATAGTTTCATTATTTAAATCAAGCTTATCCTAATGTTCAAAAACTTTGCGAGAATCTCCATATCCAAAAGATCATTGGATTTGATTTAAATTAACCATAGAATCAAAGGAAATTGAGTTCACAAGTTTGATTGCGTTGCTTACATGATACATCACCTACATTAGACATATTATGCTCATGCCACATGTGCTCATCACTATCAAAAACTACTTCAGACTCCGCAAAAGTTGCTGATTTTTGCTATAAATCAGATACGAGTTGATTTTTACTCATCATTACCGTCGAAAATGCCCCTAGAATTCGGAGATTGGTCAAAGTTAAAATTAAAAGTATGAAAGTATTTTGGTGTTTTAGTACATGACTTATTGTAAAATATAAAATAATTTAAATTAATAAATATATTTAAAAATCATTTTTAAAAGTTCGACGTAATTTAAAGAAATTTAAATCACAAACTAATATGAAAAAATTTGAAATTCAGTAAAACATAAATAAGTTTCAAATAATAATTAGAACTTGATATTTGAAATATAAATATTTAAATATATTAATTTAAATTAAAATAAATACTAACAGTTAATTTGGTTATTTATGTGTAATTTGTCACAAGATTAATATGATTATTTTTTTAACTATATCTCTTAAAGTTACAATATTAAACTCTTATCGGTTGAATTAGTACTTCATGCAAAATAAAATTGAATATTTAGAATATTAAAAAATAATTTAGATTAAAATAATTAAATAAATTGAATAGATTTTGCGTCAAGAGTAATTTTGTTGGGCCATTCTTCATTCATCTAAGCAATGGGCCGCAACGCTAAAAACCAAGCTTGTTTTTTTAAATAACAAGTCATTGACAACATATTTTTCTTCATCTATTTGATTAGGATTGAAGAAATTTCTTAATCTAATTTATGAGAGTAGTTATTGCAAGATTGGTGATAAGACTAATATCTCTTTTTGGAGAGGCGAGTGGTATTTTAATGTTATTTCTAAAGAGCTTAACATACTAGTTCATTCTAACGCAAGCAAACTAACTAGTTGGGCCAAGCTCACTTGGTCTCTTGTGACCCCTTGCTAAACCCTTAGCCATTTTGAAACTCATCATAATGTCCTCCCAACTGATGATAACCTTAGGAAGAAAAGGTTTATAATGGTCTCTTTTTGTAGCTTTTTTAATCATGCTTTTGAGGATGCTGATATTGGTTTTTGGAATGCCCTTTTGCAATCATATGTGGCATTGGCTCTCACCTTTAATAGACAATCCTTTGAATATCTCATATGCATTCAACCTACTAACATTCTTAAAAAAATTGGGGTTCTTAGGTGAAAAAACTTTTGCTTTATGCCATTATTAATATCATTCAGTATACTTGGTTTTGCAGGAACAACCTTTGTTTTGACAATGTAAAGCTAGACTTGCATTTCATTATACATAGAATCAAAACATGTGTTCTTCTTTCAACTAGCCCTTCCAAAGGAACTACATATTCTAATATAAGAGAGTTTATTATAATTAAAGCATTTGGGGTTGTTTGACTTGCTCCAAAAGCCTCCAAAATTACCCAGGTCAATTGGATAGTTTATCATTTGCACTGAATCAAATGTAACACTAACGGATCTTCTAGAGGTTCTTCTGGTTTGTCCTCTAGTGAAATACTTTCAGAGGCTTCTCTAAAGTTTTTTTGGGTACTTTTGCTAAACACGTAGGTATTTCCAACTCTCTAAGAGCATAGTTGACTACTGCAATACTTGTTATGGAGATTTTTCATTCTAAAAGATGATTTATTCTCTAGCTTGAGTATGATTCTATGTTGGTGATTCAAGCATTCCCTAATTTCAAATTGTGACTTGATGCTTCATAATCGTTAGTCCAATTGTATAAATTTAATTAAAGACTTCCACTTCATAGTGTCTCATATCTTTAGAAAGGACAATACTTGTGTTGGTGCTCTTGCCAAAGTAGCTTTGGGAATAGATGGGTTTGTTTGGTGGAATTTGGTTATTGGTTGTGTTCAAAAGGACTTTTGTAGAAATAAATGTGGGCTTCTCAACTTCAAGTTTCATTAGTTTTATTTTATTGGGTTTCCTAGTAAAGTTTTTAACGAGACCCTGCTTGTTTTTCTGTTTCCTTTGGTATTGATTTAGTCCTCCTAGTTTGTCATTCTTTACTTAAGTTTTAATAATATGTTGTGTGGAGGTGTTTGTAAATGATTACGAGGAGTTGGGGGTGTCAAACTAAATGAGATGTCTTCTTTTCTAATGATGTCTTTCCACCTCATTGATTTTTTTTTTTATCAATATAATAAAATAATACATATATCTAATTTGCTACAGATAATAGAATAATACGTAGGCTAATGCATCTATTGGTCATTTAAGTTATTTATTTTTTTTTCAAATTGGTTCTTTAAGTTTTTATTTGTTTGTAAGTTAGTCCTTTAAGTCCGTAAACGTTTGTGTCGCTGCCCTTTTTATTAGTTTTTCATCCAAATCTATTAATGTTCTTTAAACTCATCAATATTCATGAGTTTCTAAGTTTTAACCCCAAAAATTGCTCAAGAGAAAACCTAGAATCAATTGACAGTGCAATTTTTATTTTTGGTTCTAAAATACCCTAGTGACGAAAATCACACACACTAAATGTAGAGAAAGAGAATTAGTCAAGCCAGATGAGAGTGGAGTAAGTGGAAAGTACCACAATCCCCACTCCGAGATACTAAGGGAGGTTATGAGGAAATCTTCTAGGGAGTTCGACTATATAAGTAAGAGGAAATAAACACATGAGATGGGATTAATTAAGTAAACACCCTGAGGACTTGATCATTGTAAATTGGCAATTCCTAAGTTTCTATTCATGAACATTTGGCGCCCATCATAGGGTTGTGATAAAACTTTTCTTCAGCGACACAACAATTGCTTGATTTTCATTTTCAATTCTAGATCGTTGATTTGTTGTTTTCGAGTTTTACGTCCTTCTCTGGGCCGCCTAAGGGGCTATGCAAGCAACCAAATAACACATGCTCCAAATTGGTGAAGAACCCAATTTTATTTTATTTTATAATATAATGAAATGAGGGTGAATTTTTTTTTTTTTGTTTAATATATTTTTACTCCTTACAAAATTACGATCTTTCAAGTTTAATCTCTAAATTTTTTATTCACTTATGGTCCCTATTTTGATTTTATAGAGATTAAAAATATAATTTTTTTGTTACAAAAACATTTTTTAAAATATAGACTAAAAGTAAATTAAAAAAAAATAAAAATTAAAGATTTGAGAATTTTTTATAGAAATCAATTTTTTTTAATTATTAAAATCGTACTTTATTTTTATTATGAATCCAATTTTTTAGATTAAAACACCTATAGAATGTTTAAGAAAATTTATTTCCTTCCTTTTTATAAACTGTATTTAACAACAAGAAATTTCATTAGTATGAAGATTAATATATCTTATAATTATACTGTTGTCAATTTTTGTTTTGTTTTGTTTTCCAAAGAATATGTCACATATACAAACTATGATTTCACCATTATTTGAAGATATTGTTTATGCATAGCCTTCGGTATTGGTTTGGCACAATACTAGTTTTTAAACAGTGAATATTGCATCTGGAACACCAATGATTAATTGATATTACGTATTTGCGTATCCCTTTTTCTTATTAATGCAATTATACAACCCCTACAAAAAACACTTTTCTTATTGTTATACTAATTTTATGATGTTGAATAAATATCGTGTAACAATGTCAATTATTTGGATTTTGTTTTCTAGATATATCTCCCGACATATAGTGATATATATCACAAGTTAATAAAGTGGCTAGAAAGTATAGTAAATGTACTCAAAAGGGTCATTGATAATAAAATCAGAAAAAGAATATACTCGGTCAAAATAATTTTGGTGATTCAACATTTTCTTCAACTTCTTGATTTTTCTTTTGAAATACTCAACTTCTTGATTTTTCTTTTGAAATACTCAACTTCTTGATTTCGAGGGATATGTGATTAACAACAATATTTATAGATACTATGATTCAATTGAGAAAAAGTTAGTATTTGATGGAATGCGCTAATTTTTAATTTGAAAAATTGTTTTCTGTTTACCCAATACCAACCCACTTCCTAATCCTTGGTCCTCTACAAGAAGTAAGTTCTAATTCTAATTTTTCTGCCCATAATCCTCTAACTGAGGGCTCATCTTAACTAGTTCGTTTTATAGACATTTTATTAATAATGATTTTTATGTTTTGAGGATAAATGTGACTAATGTTGTAATTGATGGGGAACAATGCTGCTGGAGTTCCCCAAAATAACACAAGAAGATTACCATTGGTGGGGATATGCTAGACAACAAGCAGATACTGGCCTTGGAGGGCTTGGCCTTGCAGGAATCATCCTTTATGAATTTTTGTGACATATCAAACAAAATAATATATATATATATATATATATATATATATATATATATATATATATATATATATATATATATATATATATAGCTTAATGTTTTTAATAAATAGTTTTTTTCTTTAATATCTTAAACGCGTTGCATTGAAAAAATGAAAGAAAAAATTAATTGTCTTGTGTGATGCACTTCCACATGCATCAACACCCTAAAATTTACTTTTAGTTAAATCTCTCAAATCTATATCAAACATTAGCGTATAAAATTTACTCATTTTTAATATTGATTTCTTTTAATTTTATTTCATTTATTTATATCTTTTTTTTTTCTTGGCAACTTAACTGAGTTTTAAAGTGATAATTATTTTTAAAATTGAAGAGATTAATTAACATAACAACGTCAACCCAATGGTACACACAAAATACTTGTTTTTCATAAAATTAGAAGTAAAAGTTGTAATTATTAATTTAACACCATTAATTCAATAAATAATTTCCTATCCAACATTTTTTTAAAAAAATATTCAAATCAAAAGAACATAATCCAATTATTATTGTATTATTTATAAGCACCGCTCAACAAAGCTGATTTATTTTAACCAAGTCCAACACTGTATTATTTAATAAGACCTAATATGATATAAAATGTCAAATATGTTTAGAAATCTTATAAAAACTAAAAACTTATAAATGATAAGTCTCTGGAGGTAACCTTGGCTCTGCAAATGCCACAAGTGGTTTAGCTTTGGTGGTTCCTCCATGAGATTCAGATAGGTCAATGCTAGACTCATTGGGTGGCACACTCCAAGTGAATCCATGGAGCAACCTTGCAAATAGCATAATAATCATAGAAGTTCCGAGCATAATTCCTGGACACCCACGTCTTCCGGTACTAAATGTTATCGAGTTCAAACTCGGATCTTCCAAACCCAAATTAGACCCATCTTTCTTAAGATGTCGTTCAGGTTTGAACTTGAGTGGTTCTTTCCAAACTCTAGGGTTTAGGCCAAGTCCTTGTCTCCTTAATATCACATGGCTACCTTTTGGGATAAAGAAATTAGAAACAATGGTATCTTTCATTGAGAGATGGGGAACATTGAAATCATTAATCGGGTGACGGCGAAAAGCTTCTCTTGCACAAGCCTTCACATAGTTGAGTTTGGGAAAATCGTATTCTTGTACCAACCTTTCTTTTCCAACTACATTGTCTAATTCTTCTATGGCTTTTTTAAGTAGCTCGGGTTGATTTATCATTTCAGCAAGTCCCCATTCGACTGCATTTGATGGATTATCAACAGCAGCAAGCACCAATTCCTAAAAAATATATCTACAAAATCATTGTTGAAACAATAATGCTAATATCAAATTTTTAATGGCATTTATCAATTAAGACTTATTTTGTAAAATCACTTTTTAAAAAAATATTATAGCGACGCTTTTTAGCCAATTGTTGTAATAATAATTCAATTAAGGAAAAACTATCTCATATGTTCGTTACCTTAGTTTAAAGTTTCAAATAAATCATTTTTCTATATCATTTATTTTCTTAACAACATCAAGAACAATGTACCTTTTATAATTTTTTTGTTCAAAACTGTGAAAAAAATATCCTTATTTTGGTCTTCTTTTGAAATTTAATTTGTCATTTTATTTTAACTTAAAATTTTGGTGCAATTCCGGTCTATTAAAATGTAACTCAAAATTCTTTTATTCATAGAATACTAGCAAAAATAGCATCTTGTCCAAGATTCAAAATAAAGCAAGAATGAAAGTACAATAATAACAAAGTAAGATATAATTTGACAACATTATATTTCAAAATAAGGTCATTTGTTTGCGGTTTTGAATGAAAACTCATATATTGGTCCATTGTTATTGCGATTTAGAAAGATAAACAATTGTTTTTGACTAAACCAAAAATATATAAATAATCAATTTAAAATTTTAACTTACGATTAAAAACCCTTGATTAAGGATGAAAATATGTTTGATCAACTAATCAATATATCGTGACCTACGTCAAACCCACACTAGACTTTTTATTTTATAAAAATTATAGGACTTTTTTTAGAAGTCTATAGGTAACTAAAAAGATTGAACAAAGTCTATTTATATTGAATTTTTCATTTTGTGTTAAATTATAAATCGATTATTGACATATTTAAATGTATGATTATAAAATTTAGTTAAATTATGATGTCATATAAAGTTAAAATATCTAACATAATATATAAATTGTTTATTTGTGTACTTTAATATTAAATAGACTTTTAAGTAGACTAATAAATCGTACTAATTTTTTAAAAAATTCAAACAAACCTAAAAAATAAGTCCATGGTTCATTCCACGCAAGGTTTAGGCCTTGCATTTTTATCATGTCAAACTTGTTGAGTCTTATAAAATTTAACTCATGCTACTTTATTTCCTCAGTTACTCTAATGAAATGTTGCTTAAAATTAATTTAAGAAAAACATTAATTAGTAAACGATCTAATATATAAATGCCTAGCTAACTAAAAGAAGATTGCAAGAAGAGAATGATACATACCAAAATACAAGACTTAATTTCTTGCTCAGTCAAAAGAGATTTGTTGTGAGCATCTTTGGATGAAATGAGAACATCAAGAAGGTCTTCTTCCTCTGTCTTTTTTCCTTCCTTCCATTGTTGAATTCTTTCCTCAATGATGGGGTCATGATATTTCCTCATGATGTGACAAGCTTTCTTAATTTTGTTTTCATGACCATCAAAGTTAACACCCCTCAAACCTGGCATAAAATCAGAAACAGAGAAAGCAGACATGTACTCTAACACAGTGAAAATCGCTTCTACATATTCTACTTCCTCTAAGCCAGGTCCACCATCTTCACTACCATTTCCAAAGTACCTTATATTCAAAATCAACCTCCTAATGACATTCCCAGAATATTGTCGTGCCACATCCCTCACATTAACAATGCCACCATTTTTATTGCATTGATTGTAAACATAACGTACTAAGTTATCAGCTTCTTTCACCCTTTTGTCATGAAGCCATTGATGCCTTAGAGGGGAAACTATTTTATTGCTAATTAGTTTCTTCATTTTCTTCCATTGATCTCCAAAAGGGTTGAATATTGTGGCTAGATATCCACTAGTAATGTATGCATTGGACCAATTATGAGCTCTTGAAGCGAAAATTGCATCTTGTTTTATAAATAGTTCACGTGCAATTTCAGGACTGCTCACTAAAATGACATGCACTTTACCTAAACGGATGCATGTGATTTTTGTGTCGAGATCATCCATTATCTTTTGTATCCATCTAAATGTAGGCCTATTTGCCAACATTTCAGGGATATTACCAAAGATAGGCCATGGTTTGGGACCTGGAGGTAGTGTGAATTTTCTAGATGTATCAATGTTTTTTTTATTTAGTTTAAGGAAGAGTTTGATCAGGGGTGTAAACACAAGTAACGTGAGTATGAGACACCAAAATAATGTTGGTGACAATTGGTGAGAGATGATAGAAAGTTTCATCACGAAATTAATTAACTTAGTTATGGGGTTCAAAATATTGGGGAATGGATAAAGGATGAATTTAGTGCCTTCTTCATTTTATATTAGCGTGTAGATTATATTGATGTATCTATTTGTCTACTTTTCTCTAAACGAAGGATAACGTTTGTTAACGTTTGTTTGAACTTAAATAAAAATGATTTTTATTTTAAATAATTTATAGAGTATTTTTTAGATATTTTTTTAAAAAATGATTTTTTTAACTCCCGTTTGTTTACTATTATAAAAATGATTTTTTAAAAAAATAATTTTTAACTCATTTGTATACAATTTTGTAAAAATGATTTTTTTTAAAACTATAATGAACATTTCGTATACACATTTTAAAATTTTATAATTGAGTACTTCTCAAAAACCAATAAATAAACACACACAACTAAAAAACAAGAAAAATCTAAAAAGAAAACAAAATTTATTGGATGAAAATAAGGTGGCATGGAAAGAGAAAAATGTTGTAACTAAATATCACTAGAAGGGGGGGTTGAATAGGGATTTTGGCGTTTAAAAATGTTTTAATGAGTTCTTGTATTACTGACCTCTCAAAGAGGATGCGAACTCGAGGACAAAAATTCAAGCCTTTAAATATGAGCAGAATAAAAGCGAGGAAAGTATAGAGAGAGAGAGAGAGAGAGAGAGAGAGAGAGAGAGAGAGAGAGAGAGAGAGAGAGAGAGAGAGAGAGAGAGAGAGAACTTTTTATACTGGTTCACCCAAAGATGGCTATGTCCAGTCCTCACACACTTGTGAGATTTCACTAACGATCAATCAGATCAACCTCTCACAGAGGTTGATTACACTTTGTGTATTCTTAAGCTTCACCAAGCTTACAACCTTGTTTCTTACAAGTTTCAAATATTTTCAAGTACAACTTACTTGAAAATTACAGAGTGATATGAGTATGATTTCTTTCTCTTTACTTAACAATTTCTAAAAGGATTTTTATGAGATCTAGTTTAGGTATGTAGAAAGTGTAAAGAGAGGATGGAAGTTGCTCTTGATAGCTTTAAGAAACTTGTTCTTTTTATGCAATGATGTTGTGTCTTGAACTGAAGAGATCACTTCCATTTATAGAGTTTATGAACCTCAATCCATGAGCAAAAGGATTTTGATGACTGTTGGAGACTTGAGCAAATGTCCAAGGTTCTTGGTCTGATTTACAATAATGCCATCCAGCTGTCCTTGACAATATGACATCAGGAGGATGGGTTCGCAGTTCATCCTCATATAGGAGGTTCATCCTCCCTTGAAATCCGGACATGAGCTGTCTTTTTCCTTTTTGCTTTTCCAATGCTTTTAGGGTCAGTCTTTTCAGGTACCAACTTTTTCCTTTTTGACTATTCCTTAGGTAAGAGGATGAATATTGATCTGCTTATCATCCTCTTATCATTAACCTTAGTCTTGTATCCTCCTTTTCTTGAATTGTTTCTCTCATAACTGTTTGTCCTCAATATTATGTTCTTATTACTTTGACTTGGATCCATTGATTCTGAGATACCGTATATTTTCTTCTAACAAGGTTCGTCCTCATTGATGATTCATCATCTTGCATGTCTGTCCTCCAGTTCATCCTCTTGTTCAGAAAACATGTTGGATTACATCAAATTCTTCTTCTTTTTATTGAGATGATGCGTAACCTGTTTCTTAATTTGAATACACTCAAGAGCACAGATTAGTCATTAAACACAATCATAATCATTAAATAATTTTGTTATCATTAAAACTATTTGAGAGAGATTTTGTCTCAACAAAAAATAACAACGTTGTGGGAAGAGAAAAAATGACAAACTTATTAAAAATGAACAGAGGACAATTTGATATTTCCAAAATAAGGTAGGGGTAATTGCATCATTATCTATCGTTAATGAGTTAAGTTCCGTGTTTCAGTTGTATTTCGTTTTTCTCTTTCATTTATCGCAATAGCAAAATGCGAGAAGTTACTATTTTTAGCCAAAAAAATGATTTTTTTAACAAAATGTTTTCTTAAAAATATGAAACAATCACTTTTCGAACCCTACAAAATAATTTTTGGTTTGAAAAAATCTGAAACAAATTTACCCAAAATTAGATGAAAAAAATGTTAAACTAAAGTTAATGTCATTTTATATATAGGTATTCTATTTTTTTAAATAATTTATTTAATTGAAAGGTGTGTCTAATATGAACCTCTTAAGAAAAATATCAAGAAGAAACATTTATTCTTTCTGGCAAAAAATAAATTTTATAATATAAAAAATAAAAACAATATATATTTTATTAAAATTTACTAAAAACAGTGTCACCTTTAGACCAAGATAATATATATATATATATATATATATATATATATATGTAGCTAAAATTGATATATATTAGACAAGCCCTTAATTAAATAATAAAAGATAAAATTGAAAGTAAAAAATGACACTAAAATTGATATTAAGCATATGTTTGATTAAACGTTGGATAAAAAATTCTCACATTTCGATGTATTGAAAATGTGACTTTTACAAAGCTAAATTTGTTAGCTTCAAGTGACAAATGTGTTGGATGGATATTTTGTTGCGTGTGTTGATTTTTAGGGTTGTTATGGTTGTGGTCCAAACTTATATACTTTAATTTTTTTCAATGTTTGAGGTTTAGTTTAAGATTCCTAGGACTAGGAATAATTAGATTTTTGAAAATAAAAATTAGGATACTACATAATTCATAAAACATAGAGGTGGTTAGATGTTCCTATACTAGCCTATTTGATCATGTAAAAAATAAAACTAGTCTAATTGATAAGTATATGGTTATTGTGGCACCCTAAACACTACGATGGTTTATTTTTTTGCTTGTCGTTAATATAGCAACGAAGCGAGCTTAAAAAATGTGTCTTTTTCATAGGAAAAATCCAGACATAGAAAAATTTAAATAGAATATTACAATTTTAAAACTCTAAAGCTAGAGAATAAAAATTAAAAATTACGATATTTGTTAAATGACAATGAGAATAATATTATGTGAAAATTGTTACAACATATATACTTATCTCAAAGCACCTCATGAGTTGTAACATTCTAAAATCAAAGATTAAAAGCAATTAAAATTTTCAATTTTAAAATTGTTAATAATCTAACTTATAGATTATTATTATTATTATTATTATTATTATTATTATTATTATTATTATTATTATTATTATTATTATTATACCACTTTATTATAGGTTCTGCCTGGTATAGCAAACGAACCAATTATGAAGTAAAAACCAAATAGAAATGAGTTGATTGGATAATAATAGTTAAAGGTATAAGTGTTATAGGGAGGACCATGTGGAAAAACTAAAATTCCGATTAGTAAGTATTCTGGAAGTTACCTACAAGATAAGAAATGAATAAATTTCTGGCTTTATGTGGAACAAACCACCGGCTAGGTTACTAAATGTAGGAGCCATAGGAAAATTTTGTAATTGACAGAAATATATATATATATTACAAAGAATAATAGGCTGCATAGAAAAAAAAATATAAACCTCAAAAATAGACGTATATCAAAATAAAGAGTAGTTGAAGTATTTTGCGGTTGCGATAACAGTTAATAGCGAGTAACAAAAAAGAAATTTTATCAAAGAACACGTCAAGAAGCGAGTAATCACACCTTAAATAGTACATTTATTTTGGGATGGAAAAAGAGTTAGATATTTTGAATGTTACTTTATTATAAAACTATATTTTTGTTGAAAATCTAACTCTATTAAAATTAGAATTTTATGAATTATAATAATAGATTATGAATTGATTTATTTACTATTGTTTGTTGAATTATCATTTTATGATGGTTTGAATATATATTCTTTAATAGATCGTTTTATTATAGTTTCTTTAATGATTGTTGTTATTATATATTCAAATAAAATATCATATTATAAATATATATATA
>JBBPBP010000004.1:16219187-16256557 GCA_037974735.1 Cicer chorassanicum
CAATTTATTTAATATAAAACTCAACCACCTTTATCTTCAATCCTAATTTCTTCATCTTCAAATCACAAATTCTCATATCTGATCTAAACCCTAACAATTTTAATCTCTCATTTTTCTTACATCTATTCAAATGATTTTTTTTCTCTTCAAAATAGATGTGTGCGGTTGATTTATTTTTATTAATATGAATGACAACTATTATTGATTTTGACGGGATGAGTTTAGAATTATTCTTGAAAATTACTATTTTATTATAGAAAATTATTTGAATTACATATATATTTTAAAGAGTATATTTTGAAATAATACACAATTATCATGGTCAATTTTTTTGTTACCACATTAATTGAGAACAGTATTAGTTTTAGAATTGTGTTCTATTAGGTGGGATTTGATATCTCATTAGATTGTTGTTTTTAGAGACTAAGTGCATTGAAATCTTAGGAGTTCAACATCAATAGAGGGGTTATTTATATTTTATTTAATATTAATTTTAATACCTTTATTTTTACCGTTTCATGAAATTGATTCTCTAATTTCAAAATCTGACAATTTTGGTATTTCATTATGATTTTTTAACTAAAAAACGATGATATATCATATTTTAAATAACATGACATAAGATAAGGCGATGTAGAATGATTAATACTCATGAAATAACAATAAAATTCTATAAAAACTTCATATTTAACTTCATAAAATTATTCTTTTTGTAATTTAATTAATGACATATACATAATTAATACATCTAAACCGTTCTATATCATGAAATCGTATACCACGTCATTCAAAATATGTCACATCGTCATTTTTTAGTTCAAAATCTGATTGAAAGATCAAATCTATCGACTTTTTAAATAGAGGGACCAATTCTATAAATTAGTGAAAATAAAGAGATCAAAATTACGATTAAGCTTTTATTTTTTTAAGAAAAACTAGAGGAGTTATTTTATTATCTTGTGGTTACATTTAGAGATGTGGTCCCAAATATTGTTTAATAGTTTTTCATTAATGGGATTTTAATCTTTTGTTCGATTTTTACTATAACAAATAGAATGGGCACATTTTATGTTGACTCCAACTACGGTGCACATTTTGTGGACCACACAATGACTATGCATTGATGAGCTTTCCCGAAGTAGTTAGCATGTAACATGAGGTTAATTGTGACATTTGAGTAATGGAAATGGTAGATTGGGCCAAGTCTAATGAAAATGCGTTTAAGGACTATAAAGACTTAGAGAGAGGAGTTGAATAAAATCAATTGATTTCTGTAAACTAATGACTTTTATTCAAAAATCTAATTTTACATTATTGAAAAATAGTAAGGTTTAAATTTCCACGTAAAATTGCAAGAAATAAATTATTTTAGTTGTATAAATTGAAAACTCAAAAGCAATTAACAATATTAATAAAAAAATCTATCAATCCTTACTCATTAAAGTCTACCAAGAAATGATCAAAACGTAAATATTTCACAATTTAACTCAGATCATCACTAACAACTCAAAACACACAGAAAATAAAGATTGAACAGAAAAATAACATGAGATCAAGAAAAAGAAAACACTTAGATTTATATTGGTTAAACTATTTATCCTCTTGCATAGCCTTCATCTAGTCCTTCATGGAAATTTGTGATATTTTCTTTCTTTTATTATGACATTGTTGATTACAAAGTTATTGAAAAATCATCCAATTGATTACAATGTGAAGACCCATTTCACTTCAATAGAAAAACTAGATCTTGAAGAAACTCTATATTCAATCACCTCAGAAGAAGAGATGTCTTACTCTTGTTCTCACACATTCACAAGTTGATAAGAGATTCAAAATTCATTTGAAATCTTAAAGATTATCAATTTAAATGAATAATGAGAAAATTTATGAGAAAGTTGTTTACATTATGTATGAAAAGATTAAGAATGAAAGCTTAAGAAACTTGGAAAATTTGTAAAAATGCACGTATGAATCAGTTTATGCTTTAGTGTGAATCAATTCATGTAGTTAAGACTAAAATTGGAAACAAATGTTGCTTGCATGAATTGATTCATGATACGATTAATGTTCTTCGAAACATGGTCATGAATTGGTTTGTGAAGTGATTTATGTTCTTCGAGACATGGTCATGAATCAACTTAATTTTTAAAAAATGAAACCAGTCACAATCACATTGCATTTACAAGAAATAGTTCATGATAGTTTCATAGTTTCCTGAATTAATTCATGACCATCTTATTTTAGATTTTCTGAGTTAATTCATGATAGATTTTCATCCCAGGTCATGCATGAATCAATTCACAGGAAATAGTAAATTGATTCATAATCACTAAAATGCTTCAAAATCATTTTAAAAGTGTGTTTGGGGTTTCTAAATTAAATCCTAACATCTATCAACATTTGTGCACGATCATTGACACATTTAATGTATTATCTTTTGAATGCATGTCTTATCACTTTTTGAGAATAAGAAAATGTGAATAGTATCAATAAACCTATTCATCTCAACATAAAACATAATTTTCACATTCATCAAAATAACATATGATAGGAAATGCAATAACATATCCTCCATTTTTAATGATAGAAACTATTATATTTTTTTCACAAAGATGATTGTTTGAAGCTCCCCGTGAATATGTGACCTCTTAACAAATAAGGAATTAAATGAACATTGAAAGTGAAAACACAAGAAAGGAAGATTTAAATCGTGTTTTATTTTAAAAACTTTTTTGTATAAACAAGTCAAGATAAAAACTTAAAACAACATTAACAAAAGTAAAATGATAAGGAAGAGATATCACAAAATCAATTAATCCTGGTTCACCACTAATATAGTAGTTACATCTAGTCCCCTCATTCTAAATGATTTAATCTACTAAATCAAACTCATTTTCACAAACACTAGAACATCTACTAGTCTCCTAACTATCTTCTAATCTTTTCAAACTTCTAGCTTTATATAGTCAAGCTTTTGAGGTTGCAGCCACTATTGGGTCAGGTTACATATATAAAGGGTTGAAGTGTTTTTGGATAACTTTTACAAGAGGATATTATAAAGTAAACACTCAGTAAAAAAACACTAAAATTATTTCAAGAACTTTTTCTCTCTTTTATGTATTGCAAGGGATTGTTGCAAAGATTTTTCACTTGTGATTAGTGTTTATGAATTTATACTCACACTTCTTTATATAAAGAAATTTGATGCTACTAAGGTTTCAGACTATTGCATAAATTGTTGAGCATATCTGGTACTAAATGTAAAGATCCTACATTTTTCCATATGCTTTGAATCTTCACATTTATTTTGTGTTATTTCTTAGTTTTATAATAATTAAGTGTATCTTGATCATTAAGTTAGGAAAATAAGAGGATGTATGCATCAGAGGATTTCATCACATTGATGTGGATGCTTAAATTAGAGGATAGCTTCCAACAAGGTATAATAGATGATTTGACTTGGCTCAACTAAGACAGTGAATGTTGAAGTGTTTGTTAGAACCAAGTTGGTTTGAAGAGTTATGACTCTTACTTGTTTTAATGATAACAAATTAATTTGTGGGAACAATTTAAAATACTAATGTTATGTTTAAGTGTGTAGTTTCTAGACCATGTTATTATATATGAGCTTATGTTGTATCCTTTGATATTTGATCTAACTTAAAAAGAACCTCAAGACTCCGCTTTGAAAGTTGTATTATGAGTCTAATGAACACGCTCTAAAATAAACTTCTAGTGACTCAATCTAATTTAAGTAATGCTCTGATTGGTTTGCCTCTGATGACTACAACAAACATCTGACCACTCTGCCTCTAATAATTGTGACAAGCAAGTGATTATATGCATCTGATAATTGTTAGAGTCAAGTTGGTTTGAAGAACTATGACCCTTACTTATTTTGATGATAACATTATTTTGTGGGAACAATTTAAAGCACTAATGTTCTATTTTAGCGTGCAGTTTTCAGAACAGATTATTCTATATGAGTTCATGCTGCATACTCAAATGTTTGATCTACGTTAAAGGAACATCAAGATTCTGCTTTTCATTTCCGTATTCTAAATCTGGCGAACACACTATGAAACACGCTTCTTGTGACTTTGCAAGTGATTGTTTGCCTCTAATAATCACAATAAGCATCTGATCTTCGTGCCTCTAATTATCGCAACAAGCATTTGATCATATGACTAAAATAATAGTCAACGTTCTGATAAGTCAACACTATGAAAAGTCAATTCTTTGAAGAAGACAATGCTTTTGCGCATCCTCTGTTAAACACCATGATGATCTATGCGACATACTCTGGTCATAATATCATCTGTTATTTCTGTCTCCATATCAAAATTCGCATAATCAATTTCAAGAATATTTTTAACAAGATTTAATTGTGAGTCAATCTCAGAAGATTTAATACGAATCTTCATCATACATGTTGATTTCTTGCAATCAAGACAACAGTCAGAAACCCTAAAAATCTCTATAAAAGAACGTGCAACTCTCTTTGAAAAGTACAAGCAACAACGTACCACAATAAGCACTATACAATTGTTTATGCACTCTCGCTCTTTATCTTTTGTCTTGTCTAAGCGTTGAGAAATATTTTTTGAGAGTACAACATTGTAAACACTCTCTTATGATAGTTATTCAGGAAACCGTTAAACCTATTCTTTTGTAACCTAACACCGCAGTGGTTGCATCCCTTAATAGTTTGATTGTACTAAACTAGAAGGTTGAGATAACTTGAACGCAGTCAGTTTGACTAGTAGGTGTTTAGTGGAAGTGTAATTTAGTTGGTGAATTAGTTGATTAAATCCTTCAAGTGGAAGGGACTGGATGTAGCTACCGTGTTGGTGGTGAATAATGATAAATTGGTTGTGTCGCTCTGTTTTTATTTGATTTTTGTTTTCATTGTTTTCTAATAAAACCGTTTTGAAATAAAACACAATTCAAACTTCTGTTTCTTGTGTTTCTCGTTCTACAATAATTGCATCAAACATTTAATTGTCTAACTCTGTTTAACAATCTATACTCAGATGATAGTTAACACTATGAGGAAAGTCAATGCTCTAAAAAATCAACGCACTAAAGAAAACAAATTTATGCATCCTTTGATCAACACCCTGAATCCGTATTTATCTGAAGGTCTATGCGACATGCTCTAATCACAATGTCCTTTGCTCTTTCTGTCTCTATATCAAGATACGCAGAATCAATTACAAGAATATTTTTGACGATTTTTAATGGTGAATCAATCTATGAAGATTTGATACAAAACTTCATGATACATGTTGACTTTTCACATAGTGTTGATCAGAGCATCAAAATTATCTTTAGTTGCGTTTAACAATTTCAGACGTATCAGAGTAGGCATTAAGACGTGATGATCAGAGTAATAGAAAGGCACATTGATCAAAGTCTTGAAGAGGCATGTTGATCAGAGTCTTGAATAGGCGTGTTGATTAGAGTCTTGACTCAATTACATAGCAGAGGAGTGAAAAAAGTCTTATACTCAGACGATCACTATCAAAGCTTGCGTTAGAGAATCTACACACTTAAAAAATAGGCTTAATTGCACTTTTGGTCCCCTTATTTTAGGTGAAAAGCGAAAGTAGTCCCTCTATTTTGTTTGTCCCCAGTTTTAGTCCCCCAAACTGATTTTGAGTCCAAATCATGATGAGTTGTCATTTTTTTTATGACGTGTCAAAAAATTGCTGACGTGGCACATGTATATGTGGATAAAAAATGATTATTATATTAATTCAAATTAAAAAATACAATTCATCTATTATTATAATTATTGTTATAATTTTAAAAGAAAAGTAAAAAATAAAAAGTAAAATTAAGGCAACCCTAAAATCACCATCAGCCCCAATTCATCCAGGCAAATCAGCCCCAATTCATCCCCAATTTTATCGTCTTCCATTCTGTTATTCTTCTTCATCCTCTTCATCGTCTTCCATTCTGTTATTCTTCTTCATCCTCTTCATCGTCTTTCGTTCATCCTCTTCCAACTTCCACATAAATCTCTGTAAAAACACTTCTTGTTTTTTCTCATTCCCAGAAACACCAGAGTTTAGAATCCTTTTCATCTTCGTCTTCCGTTCATCCGTTCATCCTCTGCCGGAGCAAGAAGTCGTTTGAAGAACAAAACGGAAAGGGCTTTGAGAGAAAACACAGTGATAACAACCACAAGCTTCCATTTCCAATGATTTATCATCCGACCAAACAAACCCAACATCAGAATCATTAACCATGTTGTTGTTTTCCTTCTCATAATCCAAATTTTTAGATGAATCCCATTTCAATATATCCTTTACAGACACATTTTCACCTTCTATTTGGCATTTTCGGTTCTGGTTTCGTTGCGTGAGTCTCTTGAATAAAGACCCAAATAATCCAAACCCTTTGGTTTTTGTTTTGGAAGAAGATGAATGTTTATGGATCCTAAGAGCAGCTTCTAGAAGAAGTGTTGTTGTTCAAGAAGAAGGAGTTTTAATAACTGGGGAAGTTAGTTCAAAAAGTGGTGATTTTCTAAACTCTGGTGTTTCTGGGAATGAATTGGGGCTGATTTGCCTGGATGAATTGGGGCTGATGGTGATTTTAGGGTTGCGTTAATTTTACTTTTTATTTTTTGCTTTTCTTTTAAAATTATAACAATAATTATAATAATAGATGAATTGGATTTTTTTAATTTGAATTAATATAATAATCATTTTTTATCCACATATACATGTGTCACGTCATCGATTTTTTGACACGTCATAAAAAAATGACAACTCATCATGATTTGGACTCAAAATCTGTTTGGGGACTAAAACTGGGGGACAAACAAAATAGAGGGACTACTTTCGCTTTTCACCTAAAATAGGGAGACCAAAAGTGCAATTAAGCCTAAAAAATACATTAAAACATAAGTTGTTTTCACGCACATTTTACTATCATCAAAACAAAAATTAATGGGAATTGTTTATAAAGCAACTTGATTCTAACCCATATGTGATGATTAAGTGTTTTATGTTATGAAAGTGCTTTAGAGTACATTTGCTATAAATGAAATCACATGAACGCGCAAGTGTTATACTCAAGTTACAAAACAAATGTACATACAAAATGAGATAAATGCATACAAATAGAGGATTTTTTTTTTCCTATATATCCTCTTTTGAAATAAAAATCTAAAATACTCCACTTTAAAAATAATATACAAAGATGTCCTATTTATTTGGACCTTCAAGAGGTCGTAGGGCAGAGATGCGATCATGTAAAAGAGAATTTTTTTTCTTCTTTAATGAGGTTGCATCTTGGGGATGCAACCATGAAGGAATTATATCGTTTTTCTTAACAAATGAAAAGTATATTAAATTAATACATAAAATATAATTAAAAAAATAAATTATATTAATAAAATCCAACAAAATACATTAAATGAGGAAAAAAAATATAACAAATTTTAATTAACCATATCCACCTAAATGCCCTCAATCCCACATCTAGGCGGTTAACGAACTCGTCTAGCTTTTTGAACGGCTTGAGATTGTTCTGGTTGATCCTCATTTTAATGATTATCCTCATTGTTGTTCTCGATTATTGAAGGTGTATGCAACTCTAATCCTTGATAATTTGTGTGTGAATTAGAGCTACTACCACTTGTCTCCATATAATTTTGAGCCACGAGGTTGTACATATAATCAAAACTAGCATAAGTCGACTCAAGAGTTGTGCAATGAGTTCCAAATAAATTATAGAAAATCTTGCGTTCCGTCGAGTAAACGGGGGTTTATATTTCTAGCATTGACGAAACATAATATTGAGTCAACATTTTCTGTAGATGTATGTAGATATGGTGTTGGTGGACAATAATATGAATCTTCTGTAGGGGTTTGTAGGTGCGGTGGTGGTGAACCATAATATGGAATGCATGGTTCGATATGTAGGTGAGGGATGATGAATACGATTTTGCGGTTTGGTGCATGGTTTGTTCTTATGGGGTTGGCTTGGGGGTTTAGTTAACATAAGGATTTGCTAGCGGATGCAAACGTGGATCACACAAATATTGTTTGACAGAAATAAATAATTTGGTGTATTGTCTAAATCAATTCATATATTCTGTGTTGTGGTGTAAAACATGTTCTACGAACTAACCTTGCAATACGTAATTATCACGTTCATTCAATGTTTAATCTTATTCTTTCCAAACCTAGTCCCAATTATCAGCGATGTCACGCCTCATGTCGACCTAACAATAGGTTTTTATGTCCTCGGGTGACTATGGTAATTGTTGATGGAAGTTGAACTGAAGTGTGACCCTATCTATATGATATTTTTATTATATTTTATGTATTAGAAGGTGTTGTGATATAGTGACATAGTGTCCATTTAAAGTATCTTTCACTTTTAGGCGATTTAAGTAAAGTATCCCAATATAGTTGGGGTTCGACAGTTTTAGCAACGCTCTATAGAGAATTATGCCTTGCTACAAAACCCGGCGTAATGTCTATCGGATGATGTGCATTGTTGTTGCAAAACTGGGCATGGTATCGTTTGACTTGTGTCGCTCCAGAATCACCCAGTGCATGGATATTTCCACTTGCACAAAGGTAACTATTATATCTTTTTAAAACTTACTACTTAGTGTATTACTAATTTTATTAATTTTTTTTATATATTCGACATATTTAATTCCGGTGGTCTAAATTTCAGTAGAGTTCCTCACAACGACATAGAGGGATATCGGAATACAATCGATCATATGATGGTTCAAGAAGTAAATATATTCATTCACATTTAGTTGAACTTTTTTAATTATATTTTTTTTATACCTTTTAATATTTACGTTAACCTATTTTTAACATATCAGTTTCGTTGGAGACCGTATCTCGGGTTCCAACACGAGGTATCCGAACAAGAGATGAACACTTGGACTGCATCTACCTATCTACACTGTTATCATATCGTCGAAAAAACATCAGGCAGATAGAGTCGCACTTCAGAGGATATGACAATGTACCATGAGGTCGACATGAGGAGTGGCATCGATGATAATTGGTATGTGGTTTGGAAAGATGAGATTCAACATTGGAATGAACGTCAGAATTATATATTGCAAGGCTAATTCGTAGAAGGTATTTTATGTCACAGTAAAGAATATATGAATTGGTTCAGAAATCACACCAAATTATACATATTTGTGGAAAGATATATGAGAGATCCACGTTTGCAACCTTCAACATATCCTGATGTTCACTCAACCCCTCAATTAACCCCACAACAACATACCATGCACCAAACACCATCTTTATCATCACCACCACATCTACATGAATCTGCAGATATACCGACTCAGTACTACGTTCATTCAATGCCACCGATACCAACCCCCGTTCATCAACCAGGGATTGGAATTTTCTATAATTTGTTTGGTACTCAATGCACAACTCCTGAGTCGGCTTATGCTGCTTTTGATACGTCGAAACTCAAAATTACATGGAAGCAGGTGGTAATGGTTCTAATCCACATACAGATTATAACGAGGATAATGATCAAATTGATGATCAACCACAACAACCTCAAGCCGTACAAAGGGCTAGACGAGTTCGACGACCGCGTAGATGTGGAACTGGAGGACATTTAGATGGAAATAATTAATTTTAATTTCAAGTATTTTTTTATTTTCAATTAATGTATTTTTTTCTTTCAATTTAATGAATTGTATTTTAGTTTATTAATATAATTTTCTTTTTATTATTATTATAATTATTAAAATTATTATTATTAATATTACTTAATAATGTAATTTAATTTATTAAGTATTATTTTGATATTTTAATTGTTATAATTATTTATAATTAATTAAAATTAACAATAAGTCACTAATATTAATAATATTATTAAAATTATTGTTATTATTAAAATTATTATTATTTAATAATGTATTTTATTTTATTATTATTATTATTTTGGTTTTTTAAATATTTTAATTATTTATAATTAATTTAAATTAACAATAAGTCACTAATATTAATAATATTATTAAAATTAAAATTATTATTATTATTATTATTTAATAATGTATTCTATTTATTATTATTATTTTGATTTTTAAAATATTTTAATTATTTTTAATTAATTAAATAATAATTATACCCATAAATAAAATATAACAAAAAAAAAAATACTGCAGGGTCGCATCCCCAGGATGCGACCTCCTACTATAACGTAAAAAAAAAAAGTCATTCACCTCGTCGCATCCCCAGATTGCGATCAGCAACTGGGGCTAAAAAGTAGGACAATCAAGTATTTTTTCGGAGTGGGGCAAATTGGATACTTTTCCTAAAAAATAGGATATTCATGTGAAAAAGTCGTATTTGAACTACAAGTCGTATTTGATGGATTAAATACTTAATCTTACATAAATTTATAGTTTTTAGTTTCATATATGTGAATTTTATTCTATCAGTTATGGCGTTAAAGATAGATTAAAATTTTAAGAAATTTGTTATACTTTGATTTGAATAGGACAATAAATTAGTACAATTTTGTAATGTGTTCATTTTTATCACTGTATTCTTTTCTTTTCATTTGTAGATTTAATTTTATCATTTTATAAATAAATAAGTAAATACGATATGAAGATAATATTTATTTCTAGGACACAACAATCTAATTATTTATTTATACTTGTGCCAAAAAAAACTCTTTATATATTTTTTAAAACTAATTCATTGTTTTTATTCAGAAAAATAAACCAATTAATTGTTTTTACGAGTCTAAACTAATTAAAGTTATTGCAATTATCCTAATGATTTTTTTTTTAAAGTACAATATTAAATTTAACATGAATACACCGTAATATTAAAATTAAGATCTTAATTAACATTACCGAATATTTTCATGACACAAATCTCAAACTAGTATATATATTAATTATAGTTTAGTGTGCAAATTATACGTAAGATAAATCTCTTTTGACACTTATACATTAAATGATTATACATTTAAATTAAGAGCAATAATATTTGAACACAATTTTAAATACAAATACAAACACAAATACATGTGATTCCCACACAATCTCTTTCTTCATTTAATTTTTTTTATTTTACTTTCCCCCTTTTTCTATCTCTCTTATTTTTTTTTAATTTTTTTTTATCTTCCTCTACAAAAATAAACTTCACACATTCATCTTCTCTTTCTTCCATAATTACTCATTTTTCCTTTTATTTACTGATTTTAATCAAATTTTTTATGAAGTATCTTGAGCAACCTTATCTCCTCCCTTGCAAGGTAACTTCTCATTTCCTTCTTTTTCCACAATGTTGAGTTTCAAATTTTGTCTTTCATTTATTAATGGGGTTGTTTGCTTATCTTGTTTACTTTAAAAATGTGTAGTTTTTTTAGACATTAGTATTAAGAAAAAATTTCTCAGTTTTTTGGGTTCAAGTTTTTGTTTTTTTTTGTTTTTTTGTTATGCATACACGTTTTTCTGGAGAATCTCCCACAAATTTATGATCGGATTCATGCATTGGCTGACGTTTACACAATTCTTCTTTCAACAATTTTACCTCACCCTCAAGAATCGAAATCTTCTCTTGGGATTGTCTATGCTCCGCCACCAATCGTTGATAATCAACATAACGTACATTCTGATTTTCTTGTTCATGCAATGCTTCATTTACCATGTCAAATTCAAGTTCTTCATTTGTTGCATTTAAATCTTCAATTATCTTGCAAAACGAAAAAACAATTGAAACACACACATTATTATTAAACAAGTTATATGAATCAAATAATATAAATGCTTACCATGTTATTTTGAAATGTTTTTAATATTGTTTTCTTCTGACACTGTAAGATTGGCCAATTCAAAAATCTCGAGAATCTAAACTTGGGAACAAATGTTTCACCCAAGGACAAGTGGTTGAACGTCCAGATCTAAAACAAATATTAATATACTTATTAAATGTATTTTAATTTAAAGACAACATAAGATAGAAAATGGTGACATAAAACGATATAAAATATATACCTATAGGACAGCTGCACAACTTGTTATGTGTGTTTGCGAATCTACCTTCCCATCTTTCAACACCGTTTCAATCCTACTTAAACTTTCAACTAAACATTATATACAGCTACACCTCAATTGTAGTTATGCAAAGACTCTAGATCCTCAAGTATTTTAATATAACGAGTATTTACTCGATTCCCTGATTGGGGAAAATAGAACTCGCCAAAGGCAAGGAGTATATAAAGTCTACAAAAATTGACTTTGTCCTGACGACACATGTGAAGAAACACACCAATCATATCACAAGTTACTTCTTTTCCTCTAAACAACAACAATGTATCACATTCCTCATTTTCATATTCTTTCAAAGGCTTACCTACTATTGGTAGTCCTATAGATAAACATACATCACTTGGAGTAAAATTAACTATCCTACCCCTAATCCTAAACCCCCCACTACGTCCATCCCACCTACTAGCCAACTCCGACAACAGAGCACCAAAAATTTGTAATTTTTTTTGGCATATCTAAAACCCACTTGAATGGAGTTGTCATAATTTGAGTTCGATGTGCATTTGTTAAATGAAGGTTGATTTCATGCAACAAATTTGTTAAACATGCATGTCTCATACGTATCTGAAAGGTATGAATATATAGTTAATATTGATAAATAAATTGCAACAACACAAATACAACTAATTTATAAATTCCTTACATTTTTTTCATTTGTTGGTGCTATGTCTTAAAGCATCAGAATTGTAGAAAAATAAATACCAAAATATTAACATTGAAATAAAATAGCTCATTTATGATATAAAATTTGTCTAAATTGAAATAATAGACAAAAATATACTTGAATTATGCTTATTATGTGACATTATTAAATAAGTGACATTATCAAACATAAGTATACTAATATTTTTCATTTATTATGACAAATTGGGAAATTTTGCTTATTATCCATAAAATCTAATAAACACAACAATATTAAATATTTAAAGGCAATTATCAGGGTCACACAAAAGCTAGAAAAGCAAACAAAACAGCTGTTACAAGCACTGACTTTTGGCCAAAAAAGATCAAAATGTATGTCACTTGCAAATTGCAGCCATATTACCACCTACTTGTTTAGTGCTTACGCTATCTCTGTCAAATATTATACATTCATTCCACCACACAACATTTAGGCATATAAAGCAAAATCACTATGTCTAAAATATAAAGCATTTAGGCATATAAAACAACAATGGAAAGAATATCAATAACAACCAAAGGAAACAATGGAAGGAATATTAACATTTAAGCATATAAAGCAAAATCATTATGTCTAAAATATAAAGCAATAAAACAATCAATCTGACAAAAAATATAAACAAAGCAACCAAAAATAGAAATCCTAAACGAATAAGCAAAAATAAAAACCATAGAAACCCCAAAAATCCTAAACGAAGAAGCAAAAATAGAAACCCTAAATCAATAACTAAAAACCCTAAATTTACATTGAACAACAACGCTACCCTAAATCAATGATAGAGAGAAGTAAAGAAAATACCCGAACGCACAGAAATACCCAAACGCACAGAAATTCCTCTCGGTGGAGAAGAAGATGTCGAAACGAAGAAACGAAGAAGGGACCGACTCGGTCGTGAAGAAGCGAAGACTCGGTCGTGAGGACGAAGAAACGAAGAAAAGAAGATGGAGAAACAAAGAGAAGAAGATGGAGAAGGAGATAAAAGGTTTTCTGAGAGAAAGGGTTTTTTGAGAGAAAATGATTTTCAAAATAATTCATTTGTCTCTAGCAAAATGACTAATTATGTATTTGTCCCAAGTATGTATACGTATACAGAATATGTGTTTGTATTTGTGTTTAGAAATGTGTTTAAATAACATTTCTCTTAAATTAAGTATTTTTTTTGGAAATTTGAGCGAAATACATATAACCAATGCATTTAGGAGCAAACAATTATATGAATAAATTGTTAAAAATTATCTCTATATATTTTTTCATGGGTAGGATGATCAGGAAGATTAAATATTTTAGTTAGATTACATTTTTTTATCTTAAATTTTTTTTATCTTAATCTTCCGATTTCAAGGGAAAGAAAACCCATATAGTTTGAAGTTCAACTAAAAAGTTAGTAAAACTTGATCAAATGTTGTTTTAACCGAAATTCAAATTTAAATTCTACATTTTTTTTATTTAACTGAAGTTCATTAATCAATTAACCAATTTAAACATAATCACTCGGTTTGAGCCTCCTCAATTTACATCAATTACATTTATTTTCTTATCACAATTTTCACTTATATTATAATAATTGTTGAGACAAAATCTCTCTCAAATAGTTTTAATGATAACAAAATTATTTAATGATTATGATTATGTTTGAATGACTAATGTGTGCTCTTGAGTGGATTTCATTAAGCAACAGGTTTCAAATCAACTCTAGTATTAAGAAGAAAAAAACTGAAGTAATTCAACAAGTTTTCTAAACTGGAGGTTGAACAAGAGGATAGACATTCATAGGAAAAAGATCAACCATTCTCCAAAAGAATTTTTGGAATCACAGAAATTATAATTCCAAGGCACCTTGAGGACAAACAGTAGTGATTGTGTCAAAACAATCAAAAGAGGTTACAAGTCAATGATAAGAGGATGATGAGTAGATCAAAGTTCATCCTCTTACCTAGGGAAAAGTCAAAAATAAAAAGCTGATACCTAAAGCATGGAAAGGTAGTACTTAGACAGCATTGGAAACACAAAAGGAAAAGAAAAGCTCAGGTCCGTATCTCAAGGGAGGTTAGGACTTCAGAATGAGGTTGAACCTTAAGCTCATCCTCCTGAGCTCATATTTGCTAGGACAGCTGGATGGCAATTTAGTAAATAAAGACAAGAACCTTGGACACTTGCATAAATCTCCAACGGTCACTTACTTGCTTGAAGTTAGAAAAAGAGGTTCATAACCTCTATAAAGGAAGATGATCTTTGAAGCTCAAATCAGAACAACTACTTACAAAGAGTAATTTTCTCAAATCTAAGAAGATCATTTCCATCCTCTCTTTGCACTTTCTACCAATCCTAAACTATATCTTTAGAGTATCCTCTTAGGAAGTTCTAGCAAGAGAAAGATCATACATTCAATCTCAAATCCTTTATACTGTAATTACCAAGTTGTGTAACACTTGGTTATCCTTGTACTCAGTAAGAAAAAGAATTGTAAGCCTGGTGAGGCTAGGAATATACATTTTGAAAAGAGGTCCGTAAAGAGGACAGGCCAGTTTTGAGCCATAGTGAAATCTCACAAGAGTGTGAGAACTGGACGTAGCCTTTATTGGGTGAACCAGTATAAATCTTGGTGTGTCTTTTTCTAAACTCTTCTTCTTATATTTAACTGTGATTTAAAAGTTTTATTTTAACCTCCTTTGATCTTCGTCCTCTCACAGAGGATACATATTCAAAAGAAATTTAAAAACCCCAAATATCTCTATTCAACCCCCCTTCTAGTGATATTTTAGAGACTTCAATTGGTATCAGAGCAAGGTTCTCTTGAAAACTACACCTAACAGTGTAAGAGAAAAAGATCAAGAAACAAGAAAATGTCTAAAACTAAGTATATACCAGAAGGAGGTTCATCCAGCCGACCTCCTTACTTTGATGGTACAGACTACTACCATTGGAAGGGAAAAATGAGATTGTTTCTCATATCACAAGACAACAATATGTGGTCAGTAGTTGAACATGGAAATCATGTTATCAGAATCAATAGTGCAGATTCAACCTCTGACGAGAAACCTCAAGGACAATGGACAGCAGATGAAAATGCTAAGGTACTCCTAAATTCTAAAGCTCATTTATTTCTAACGTGTGCTTTGAGCAGGGAAGAATATGACAGAGTTGAAGAATGTAATAGTGCTAAAGAACTTTGGGACACCTTGAAGATCCATCATGAAGGATCAAGTCATGTAAAGGAAGCAAGAATTGATATGGGAGTTCGAGAATTTGAATTATTTGAAATGAAGGAGGAGGAAACCATTGATGAAATGTTCTCAAGACTCACCATCATACTGAATAATCTTCGATCCCTTGGAAAAGAATATTCTGTCCAAGAAAGGATAAGAAAAATTCTAAGGAGTTTACCTAAAGAATGGAGGCCAATGGTGACTGCCATCACACAAGCTAAAGACTTGGCCACCATGAAATTAGAAGATCTGGTTGGAACACTTAGAGCACATGAACCACTACTGCTCTCAGACAAACCAAGCAAGAAAGGAAAAATGGTGGCTCTCAAAACAAATCAAATTGAGAGTCCATCCTCCAAGCGAGCTGAAGAGGTTACAAAAGCAGAAAATGATGAGTATCCTCTGTCTGAAGAAGAGGATGAACTCGCGCTGATCTCTAAAAGAATTCAGAGGATGATTAATCGAAGATCACAAGACAAAAAGCCATTTCAAAGGGAAAAACTTGACAAAAGCCAGATAACATGCTTTGGATGCAACAAAATGGGACACTACAAAACTGAGTGTCCTCTAAACAAAAGAAACCCGAGAAGATTTCCCTACAAAAACAAATCCATGATGGCTACATGGGATGACAGTGATGATTCATCCTCTGAACATGAAAAGGAAGAAGCAAACCTCTGCCTCATGGCTGACTCAGAAACAGAAGAGGTAATCACATCAAAAACTTGTCTTACATGTGAAAAATTAGGGATTGAATTTGACAATTTATTGAATGACTCAAACACTCTATCTCATAAATGTGGTTTTCTTAAAAATCAACTTTATGAGATAAAGAAACTTAATGAGGAACTTCAAGCAAAGAATGATGAATATAAAAAAATCATTCTGGACTTGCAACTATCCCATAAGAAATTGTCTGAGCAACAAAACTCTTTGAACAAAAGAAACATTATTATTCATCCTCCAGAAGAGGACACGAAAACTGAAATTCTAAAATTAGAGGTTGATGAACTAAAAAATGACATCACCAACTTTGTCAAATCCATTGAGACTTTTCAAAAAATTATGGGATCTCAATCTGGAATTTTTGACAAGGCTGGTATTGGATTCAAAAGCTCTCAAAAACAGAAATTATATGAAAATTTTTTTCTACCTCTAAAACAGGAGGTTAGACCAAAATGTTCTTATTGCAAAAAATCTGGACACATCATTAAAAACTGTCATGCCAAAAAACGTGCTGACTTTATTAAAAGGGGATGTTCATTTTGTGGTAAGCATGGGCACCATGAATCTAATTGCTATCACAAAAAGAAAACCTTTACAAAAAGAAAAACTAACCAACAAGGACCCAATTCCATATGGGTACCTAAGTCACTTCTAACCTCTAACACAGGTTCCTCCTCTAATCAACAAAAGAAAGCCTTGGTTCTTGGACAGTGGATGCTCAAGACATATGACTGGAGATAAGCATTGTTTTATTTCCTTGGTGATAAAGGATGGAGGTTACGTCACTTTTGGAAATAATGACAAAGCTCAAATTAAAGGAACAGGTATCATTGGAAAGAATAATTCTGCCAAAATTGAAAATGTTCAATATGTGGATGGTTTAAAACATAATTTACTAAGCATTAGCCAATTATGTGATAGTGGTTTTGAAGTAATTTTTAAACCCACTTTATGTGAGGTTAAACATTCAACCTCTGGTAAAACATTTTTTTCTGGAATTAGAAAACAGAATTTATATGAATTATATCTTGATAATCTACCCATTGAATCCTGTTTTATGGCTGTTGAAAAGGATAAATGGATTTGGCACAAAAGGGCTGGTCACACAAGCTTAACCACTATTTCTAAATTATCAAAATTTGAATTAGTAAAAGGTCTTCCTAAAATTAATTTTGAGAAAGACAAAATTTGTGAAGCTTGTGCAAAAGGAAAACAAGTCAAAAGCAGTTTTAAATCAAAAAAACATTATCTCCACAAACCATCCTCTTGAACTCCTTCATATTGACCTCTTTGGACCTATTCAAACTCCTAGTCTTAGTGGAAAAAGATATGGATTTGTAATAGTTGATGATTTCTCACGATTTACTTGGGTTCTATTTTTAAAACATAAAAATGATGCTTGTGAAGCATTTCAATATTTTTGCAAAATGATTCAAAACGAAAAAAGAACAAATGTTATTTCTGTGAGAAGTGATCATGGAGGAGAATTTGAAAATGAATCTTTCAAAATATTCTTTGATGAAAATGGAATTTCCCACAATTTTTCTTGTCCAAGAACTCCTCAACAAAATGGAGTTGTTGAAAGGAAAAATAGGACTCTACAAGAAATGGCAAGAACAATTTTGAATGAAGCCAACCTCGAAAAATATTTTTGGGCTGAAGCTATCAATACCGCATGCTATGTTTCAAACAAAGTGTCCATTAGAAAAATTTTGAACAAAACTCCTTACGAATTATGGAAAGGCAGAAAACCAAATATCTCTTATTTTCATATATTTGGTTGTTATTGTTATATTCTTAACAATAAAGATCATTTAGGAAAATTTGATCCAAAGTCTGATAAAGGCATTTTTTTGGGATACTCCACATCATCTAAAGGTTATAGAATATATAATCTTAGAACTCAAAATGTGGAGGAATCCATGCATGTTATTTTTGATGAGTTTGATGATTTGTGTTTAGACAATATGGATAAAAATGAAGAAGATGAACATTCATCCTCTAAAGCTCACGAGTCAAATGAAGAGGACAGTCCTAATTCAACCTCTCAGCAACCTCCCAGAGGATGGAGGACAGTAACTCATCATCCTCCGAATCTAATAATTGGAAACACGGAGGACGGAATCAGGACCAGGCAATCATTAAATAGAGATCTTAACAACATGGCCATGATATCACAAATTGAACCCAAAACAATTGATCAAGCAATTTGTGACCAATCATGGGTTGACGCCATGTTAGAAGAGCTGTCACAATTTGAAAGAAACAAGGTCTGGGATCTTGTACCCCATCCTCTTGAAAAATCCATCATTGGTACTAAGTGGATATTTAGAAACAAACTAAATGAGGATGGAGAAGTCATAAGAAACAAAGCAAGACTAGTGGCACAAGGTTACAACCAACAAGAGGGGATTGACTACGATGAAACATTTGCCCCTGTTGCTAGACTTGAAGCCATCAGAATACTTCTGGCCTATGCCTCTCATAAAGGTATCAAACTCTTTCAAATGGATGTCAAAAGTGCCTTTTTGAATGGCTTCTTAAATGAAGAGGTTTATGTTCACCAACCTCCTGGCTTTGTGAACAAAAAGAAACCTAATCATGTATTCAAATTATCTAAAGCTCTTTACGGATTAAAACAAGCTCCTCGAGCTTGGTATGAGAGGTTAAGCTCATTTTTAAAAGATAATGGCTTCTCAAGAGGACAAATTGATACAACTCTTTTTAAGAAAACTCTTGAAGAGGATCTATTAATTGTTCAAATTTATGTTGATAATATAATCTTTGGGTCTACCAATGAGAAAATGTGTGAAGATTTTTCTAACCTCATGCAAAGTGAATTCGAAATGAGCATGATGGGGGAGCTAAAATTCTTTCTTGGTTTACAAATCAAGCAATTACAATCAGGCATCTTTATATCTCAAGAAAAATATACCAAAGATTTGCTAAAAAAATACAACATGAATTCAGCAAAAGCTATGGGAACTCCTATGCATCCATCCTCTATGTTACACAAAGATGATGAAGGAACTCCAATATCAGAAAAGGAGTACAGAGGAATGATTGGGTCATTACTGTACTTAACAGCTAGCCGACCTGACATAATATTTGCAGTGGGTCTATGTGCTAGATTCCAATCCTCACCAAAAGAATCACACCTCACAGCTGTAAAAAGAATTATGAGATATCTTGTTGGTTCAACAGATCTGGGTTTATGGTATGAACATTGTCAAAACATTGACCTCTTAGCATACTGCGATGCAGACTATGCTGGAGACAAAGTGGAAAGAAAGAGTACAAGTGGAGCTTGTCAATTTCTTGGAAAATCTCTCATCAGCTGGTCTTGCAAGAAACAAAGCACCATTGCCCTTTCAACTACGGAGGCTGAATATGTTTCAGCAGCTCAATGTTGTTCTCAAATATTATGGGTTAAAAATCAACTTGAAGATTATTCACTAAGGTACACAAAAATTCCCATCCTCTGTGACAATACTAGTGCCATAAATCTGTCTAAAAATCCCATACATCATTCTAGATCTAAGCATATAGAAATTAAACATCATTTCATACGAGATCATGTTCAAAAGGGGGATATTGAACTAATTTTTATTCAAACTGAAAATCAATTAGCTGATATTTTCACCAAACCTCTTCAGGAGGATAGGTTTCAATCTCTTTTAAAAAATCTTTCAATTATAAATTTGTCAAAAATTTCGTAAATGCTTAGCTCATAATTATATTTGATTTAAATTGTCATATATGCTGAAAATTTAAAATTTAAAATTTAAAATTAAAATTCTATTTTTTAATTTATTTTAAAAATTCTGTTGGCTGAATAATCAACCTCCTATGGATTTAGAGGCCATCCTCCATAGGGAAAACCAACAACCACACTGATAATCACTCCCATCAGCATGCTGCACAACTCCCATCGTTCCCAGCACGCCTCCGCCCTCAGCATTAAATGCTGTAACGGCTCCAATGTGAGTACCCGTGCAAAATAGCCACCTAGTAAGCCTAGGCAATCATGACCTCTCTCCACCCTCTCCTCTTCTAACGGCTCTATATCAACCTCCCTCTTCAAAATTCAAATCTTCATTTCATCTTAATTCCATCTGACTCTCTCTCTCTCCACAAAGTTTTTCAAAAATGGCCAGAACTAAAATCTCTGCAAAAAGAAAATTTTCTGGAAAATCCCCAGAAACTTATGAAGATTTTTCCAGTGAAGAACACGAATCACCAGAAGAAGAAACCTCTCAACCTGAACCTGTTAGTGTGGTTCATCCTCCTCTAAGCTCGTCCTCTCCCCCTGTCCTCTCCGTCACTCCTCCTCATCTCAAAACCAAAAAATCCAATTCATCTAAAACCTCCTCATCTACTCCCGTAAGAAGATCATCCAGAATCATGTCTGGTGTTCTCTCGTCAAAAACCTCCATTCAAGATGAAACTGTTCATCTCATTGTTTCTGATGATTCTGAAGAAACCATGTCTGAAGGTTTTGTGCCCAACAAACTTCAATCTGCCACATCCAAAAAATCCACCTCTCAGTCATCTCCCAACACTGTTACATCCAAAAAATCATCACCTCCTACCTCCCAAACATCACCCAAACCTGTCCCACCTAAACAGACCACTGTTTCACCATCATCACTCAACTCAAAAATCCCTCTCTTCACAACAACAGAACTGGAAGCTCGATACATTGAGAAATGGCAGGATAAATCAATTGTTAATGGCAAAACAATTGATCTTGAAAGCCTCACGAAAGGAGGCTTTAATGTTGAAGAAATCTTTGACCAGTTAGGATGGTCATCTGTCTTTAAGGTTGATGAACCTCAGTACCCAAGGCTAGTCAAAGCCTTCTATGCAGCTGCAAATGTATCCAAAGAGGACACATGTTTTACCTTGGTCCTCAAAGGAGCTCAGTTGGAAATTTCTCCCACCACACTATGCCAGATCCTTGACATTCGAAATGAAGGATCCTATTGTTTGACTGACACTTGGTACTCTCAACAAAAAATCACCAGAACAGCCGTCTTCCAAAGTTTGTTCATAAAACCTCCCAAACCTCAAACAGCCTCAAACCTCTTCCCCATTTGTAGAATTCTTCACAATATTTGTGTTCACACTATCATTCCTAGGGCAGGAAGTTACGAAAATGTCACTGAGTTTGACCTCCTAATACTTCACCACCTTATTTCTGGAACCCCTCTTCATCTAGGAAATATTATCTTTGATTTTATGAAGAATGCTGCTAGATTATGTCGTTCTGCGCCATATGGAATGATCCTCACTAGGATCTTCAAATTTTTCAAAGTTCCTTTGGATGATGAGAGGTCAGTCTATCTCAACAACATTTTCTCAATAAGGAATGTTAATCAAATGAGGCTTCAAAATTCAAAGGATTCTCCCAAAGATGGCTCTGGTCAAAATCAAACCAAAAAACGTTCTTCTAGGACACCAACAAAAATCCAGAAATTACACCATCAACCTCTGAATTCTGCTTCAATTGATGAGCACCTGACCCCTGATCAGGAACCAATCTCAGAAGAACAAATTCTTCCAACAATTGATGATCTAGTGGACACTCTTCAGAGTGATCCTAAACCCCCTGCTTCCACCTGCTTCCCAAATATCTCTGCCTCTCCTCTCCAAAATACGAGTCCTCCTCCAACAACTGCTTATCCTCCTTCAGAGTTTGACACACAAAACATCCCACTTCAACTCATGGAGGATGGTGAAGAACTATACTTTGATTTAAATCTGTCAAATCATCAGTTTTCACCAAGAGAGGTTCCATCTTTTCCTCCTACTAGCACTCAACAAAACTCATTTACCATGTCTCAACTCTTTCCATCTCCTAAAAAAGTAGGCTCTAATGCTGATTATCCTCACACCCGTCCTCCTCTCATAATTCCACTTGTTCCCATCACAACTCACGAAACTCCATCTAGACCCACTCTTCCAGAGATTCCTGGAACATTCTGTTCCATTGATTCTTTTTTGGCCAAATCAAGTGATCAATCATCTCATGATAAAGGAGAAAGCTCTCACATAAAGAATGCCAGCATCAACAGGTTGCCTGAAGACCAACCTCCTTCCTCCTCTGCTAAGAGGTCAGACGAACCTCGCACTGAGAAAGAATTCAGACTTCTCAAAAAGATCAGGAAGGATCAGAAGAAACTCTTTTCAAGCATTGCTCAGTTTGGTCTTCTTTTGGAATGGGTCATCAAAAATCTCATTCCATCAAGTGCTCCTGCAGATTCTTCTCCCAGGCTCCCTGACCAACCTCCTCTACTAAACCTTCCTCGTCCTTCCACCTCATCCTCATCTGATGACTCCTCTCCATCTAAGTAGAAGGCCCCATTTTTTTTGATGGTTGACGAATTCAGGGGGAGTTAGATTATGCTACCCTGTTGTCAATTTTTTGATCAAGAGGATCTTTTTGAAACCATATTTTCAATCCTCTTGCCTAAATGCTTATTAAGTTTATGTATTCTGAAACTCTTTTTGTAATATATGTTTCAGATATTATATATCTCTTATTATCCTCAAATCTGTTATTTTAAAACATCTTGGCATAAATTAAGGGGGAGTAATTATTTTTGAACAAAAAATTATTACACTCATAATCAAAAGAAACTAAAAAGCATTTTTAAAATCATAATCAAAAGAATTCTGTCATCATCAAAAAGGGGGAGATTGTTGAGACAAAATCTCTCTCAAATAGTTTAATGATAACAAAATTATTTAATGATTATGATTATGTTTGAATGACTAATGTGTGCTCTTGAGTGGATTTCATTAAGCAACAGGTTTCAAATCAACTCTAGTATTAAGAAGAAAAAAACTGAAGTAATTCAACAAGTTTTCTAAACTGGAGGTTGAACAAGAGGATAGACATTCATAGGAAAAAGATCAACCATTCTCCAAAAGAATTTCTGGAATCACAGAAATTATAATTCCAAGGCACCTTGAGGACAAACAGTAGTGATTGTGTCAAAACAATCAAAAGAGGTTACAAGTCAATGATAAGAGGATGATGAGTAGATCAAAGTTCATCCTCTTACCTAGGGAAAAGTCAAAAATAAAAAGCTGATACCTAAAGCATGGAAAGGTAGTACTTAGACAGCATTGGAAACACAAAAGGAAAAGAAAAGCTCAGGTCCGTATCTCAAGGGAGGTTAGGACTTCAGAATGAGGTTGAACCTCAAGCTCATCCTCCTGAGCTCATATTTGCTAGGACAGCTGGATGGCAATTTAGTAAATAAAGACAAGAACCTTGGACACTTGCATAAATCTCCAACGGTCACTTACTTGCTTGAAGTTAGAAAAAGAGGTTCATAACCTCTATAAAGGAAGATGATCTTTGAAGCTCAAATCAGAACAACTACTTACAAAGAGTAATTTTCTCAAATCTAAGAAGATCATTTCCATCCTCTCTTTGCACTTTCTACCAATCCTAAACTATATCTTTAGAGTATCCTCTTAGGAAGTTCTAGCAAGAGAAAGATCATACATTCAATCTCAAATCCTTTATACTGTAATTACCAAGTTGTGTAACACTTGGTTATCCTTGTACTCAGTAAGAAAAAGAATTGTAAGCCTGGTGAGGCTAGGAATATACATTTTGAAAAGAGGTCCGTAAAGAGGACAGGCCAGTTTTGAGCCATAGTGAAATCTCACAAGAGTGTGAGAACTGGACGTAGCCTTTATTGGGTGAACCAGTATAAATCTTGGTGTGTCTTTTTCTAAACTCTTCTTCTTATATTTAACTGTGATTTAAAAGTTTTATTTTAACCTCCTTTGATCTTCGTCCTCTCACAGAGGATACATATTCAAAAGAAATTTAAAAACCCCAAATATCTCTATTCAACCCCCCTTCTAGTGATATTTTAGAGACTTCAATAATATTTTATAATAAATTTTTAAATATTTTGATTTTGTATTGCATCCATCAATATGATAACTAATCTCACAAAATCCATGCTATGAACGAGTTTAAAGTGGGAGATAAGTTGAAATTCATAATTTACCAATTTTAATTTATAAATTTGGTTAATGTAAGTAAATTGCCTTCTTTTTTTATCCAAAAAACTAAATTGTCTTCTTAAAGACGATTCATATTGTTTCTATTTTGTCACATGAACTCTACCCTGATTTTTGGTTGGTTGAATGCATGTTAGACATATGTAAGCATCGTGTATGAATAGCGATGAAATAAGTCAGGTCGATCGATAGAGGTTTACGGTCTAGCCTACGTCAGATTCAGGGCAGACGTGATTTTTCTTTTAAATAGACAAGACCAAAGCTTCTTAAAAAGACTATTTAGTTAAAAATGTCATACTATAAGCCACATAATATTTAGATCTATTAGGCTGACCTATTTAAATAAATATAAATAATATTTTTTTATTACTATAATTATTATATTAAATTTTAATCTTTTTGTTATATATTCAACTTTTAGTAATTTACGCATATTAACCTTTTTTAATTTTTTACAATTTAAAAGTATTATTATAAATTAGAATTGAAGTATGATGTATATAAAGTTATATTATTCAAAATGTCATGTTAAATATTAAAATAGAACTTAATTTCATTGACATATTAACTCGTTAATCTATTTAAAGATATGTTTGATTACTTATTCCAAAATGTTAAAATGAAATAACATTTTAAGTAGGTTAACATATCACACTAGACTTCTTTCAAGGCCAGACTCAAACCTAAAATGTAAGCTTATGACAGACCACGAGTCAGACTTAGGCCTTGAATCTTTAACAGGCCAGACTTAGACCTAGCAAAGTTTAGCTCGACCCAACCTATTTCTATCATTATGTAAGAACCATATCTCTTTTATCGAACATAATATGTTTATTTCGATTAGTAGCAAAACTTTGAAAGTTCATCGTATTGATAATTAGTTTTAAATAATACAAATATAAATTTATATGTCCACATGATTTATAAACTGCAATTTCATGGACCTTTGCAAGTGCACAATTAGAGAATATGGCCTAATATGAGATACATAATGTAATAAATGTTGAAAAAGAAAGAAAAATTATGAAAGACAAAATTAATTTCTATTTTGATAAATATCATAAAATTAAAGAGCAAAAATTTGAGATTATTTATTATCATAAACACTTTGACATCTGTTTGTGAGAGTTTATGAAAATTATTTATCATATATCTATAAATTCTTTTTAGATAATTTTCATAAATTATTTTTATTTGAATAAACAACTTATTTGATAGCTTATAACATAAGTTATTACAACATAAACACCTAGTACAACTTATTTTTACGACATATAAAATAAAGTCAAACTATTTTTACAAATTATCTAAAATAATTTATAAAAATTAGTAACAATATACTGTTTTTATAAATTATTCCAAACAGTTTTGTAAATATTTATATTATAAACTCAAATAAATTAATTTAAATATAAATTAAAACTTTAAAACCACTTATTTATCTCACTTATAAAAATAATTTATAAATAAATACTTATAATGACCTTGATTCTAATTAACATTCATTTAATACAAAATACATACTTATCATCTCAATCATACAAAATACATACAAATGGAGATCAATAATGCGGAAGTGGTCTATATTAATTTTCTTCGGTTACAAGAAGTAGTCTATATTATAATTTATTTTTGTTTCTCTATTATTCTGCAACAAACAAATTTGCAGCTTCCACTGTCTCATTTCTTCTTCGGTCTTTACACTCTCTTCTATCGTTTAGGGTTTTGTTTCCCCCTTTCATTCGATTCAATTCAATACATACTTTCAACGCGAGAGCGTGGTCACGCGCCTCCCGTGCTAGGCTAGGGACAAGGGAAAAAAGAGAGAAACACCATGGGAGGTGACAGTGCCGTTGATGATTCTGCTTCGGAATCCAAGTGCGAAGTTGAAGGTGTTAACATCAACGTTAGATGCTCCAATGGTACCAAATTTTCGGTTCAGGTTTCCCTCGATTCCACCGTTGGATCCTTCAAGGATCTCATTGCGCGTAAAAGTGATATTCCTTCCCAACAACAACGCCTCATTTACAAGGGACGTATATTGAAGGACGATCAAACGCTTCAAAGCTATGGTGATTCAATTTTCCGATCTCGATTTCCTTTATTTGTTCTATGGATATGGTTTGATGCTGTTTGATGTAGTTTTATTTGTTTTTTTATTTAATTTTTATGAATTTAATATAGATTATAGATTCTATGGTCTGTCAGAGGATTAATATGGATTTTGATAGTTTTTGAATTGATGAATTAATGAATTGTTGGTTCGACAAATAGAATGACTTAACTCAAAATGCATAGCTTATAGTTGATTAGGATTGTGATGTGGAATATGCTTATAGTTTTAGGAGAACAGTTTATTAAGCAGTTTACAATGGAATATGTTGTGTCACATGTGAGATGTGAATTGTGTTATTTTCTATGAAGCATAGATACTGACACAGACACTGGTTGACACTGACACGTCGATACCATTAATAATTTGAGAAAATGAATTAATTGAATGTAATGAAGGTGTGGTGTGGGATGCCGACTCATGTCGGAGACTAGGACACGCCTTCAATCAGAAGTGTCGGTGCTATTGGGGTTATTTTGTCACTTATGCTTCCATTTGGGAAAGATTTGGATTTGTAATATATTGATGCTATTTTTTTAATTTATATTTCTGAAAATGAAGCTTGGAGAGGCAGGGTAAAATTGTTTAACTACTGGTTTCGATTAGGAATATTGTTTGTGTCATTTAGGTCAAGTTCACACATCACACATATTTTAGTAATCATATATTTTTAAACCCTGCAGTGGTTTTGTGGTTATTTATTTCTCTGTCTGTCTCTGAACTGTTATAAAATAATACTATGCATTGATGATAATCACATAGCCTTTGACTGCGTTTATTCTTTCTATTTTGTAAACTATATAGTACTCCTTTATATCTGCATTTGTATTTTGTAGGTTTGGAGGCAGATCATGCTGTCCACTTGGTTCGGAGCTTTGCTCCTACAAATACAAATAGTGGGACCAACAGTAGTGGCACAAATACCACAACAAATGATTCCGGAGGCGCTGGAGCTAATGTTGGTGGGGGTTTTGGAGGGCTCGGTTTTGGAGCTTCAATGTTCCCTGGACTAGGTACCAATGGCACTGGGGGGAATAGCTTATTTGGTGACGGATTTCCAGATCTTGAACAAATGCAGCAACCATTTATTTCTAACCCAAATTTAATGAGAGAAATGATGAACACACCTGCTATGCAGAATCTAGTAAATAATCCTGAGATAGTGCGGAATCTTATAATGAACAACCCACAGATGCAAGAGCTCATGGATCGAAACCCCGAGCTAGCACACATACTTAATGATCCCAGCACTCTCCGCCAGACCCTTGAAGCTACAAGGAATCCTGAGATCATGCGTGAAATGATGAGAAATACAGACAGAGCAATGAGCAACATTGAATCTTCTCCTGAGGGATTCAACATGCTGAGACGCATGTATGAAAATGTTCAAGAACCATTTTTAAATGCCACTACAATGGCTGGTAATACAGGAATTTCAGCGGCTCATGGTGGCCTAGCCAGGGACCAATCAACTAATCCCTCAACCACTAGTTCTGAAACAACTGCTGGTTCTCCCATACCCAATACTAACCCACTTCCTAATCCTTGGTCCTCTACTGGAAGTAAGTTTGGATGCTATTTTCCCCCCCAGAATCCTCTAACTGAGCGCTCTTCTTAACCAGTTCTTTTATAGACATTTTTTTATTTCTGATTTTTATGTTTTGAGGCTAGTATTGTGACTAATGCTGTAATTGATGCGGAACGATGCAGCTGGAGCTCCCCAACGTAACACCAGAAGATCAACCACCGGTGGTGATTCTAGGCAGCAAGCACCTCCTGGCTTAGGAGGGCTTGGTTTGCCTGGCCTTGAAGGCATGCTGGGTGGTAATGGTATGCCAGATCCTGCCGTGTTGACCCAATTAATGCAAAATCCAGCTATCTCACAAATGATGCAAAGTATGCTTTCCAACCCCCAAACTTTGAGTCAGGTATCTCTACTTACTGTGCCCTGTAAAAATACAAGATGCAATGTGCATGTTGACCTGGTCGTTCTAATATTAATTTATTTTCTAGATTCTTGGTGCTAATACTGAACAGCGGGGCATGCCTGATTTAAATTCTCTTAGAGATGTAATGCAAAATCCAGAGTTCCTTCGTTTATTTCAATCACCTGAGACATTGCAGGTAGACAGATTTAATCTAATATATCTATTAATGTTTCAATGATTGTAGTATCTGAAGCATAGGAATGGGTATATATCTTTGCTATCTTTGCTATAAGTATGTGGTTTGATACTCAGACTCTCAATTATTTAAATGTTGCAGCAGATGTTTGTATGTAGTTTCTTTGTCAAGAATACAGATACTTCTTAAATGTCAAAGTAATGGGCATACAGACCTAATTTGAACAAGCGTGTCAATATCATAGGTCAAATGTTTGAATGAAACCTTTCCTGCCCAAGTTTTTGAAAATTTACACCTTTTTTCAGCAGAAAGTTTGTTTTTCTGAAACGTGGTATATTATGATAGAGAAGTATATTGCTGCCCATGTAATTTGGTAGTTCCTTAATTAATATACTCTCACAACCCTGTCTCACTACACAATGCAGCAACTATTGTCTTTCCAGCAATCCCTTATGTCTCAGCTTGGTCAGCAACAATCAACACGGTACGTAATGACACGCAATTTTTGTCTTTCATTCTCGGATGACCTTATGTACTCATCCTTGAAAAGACACAAGAATGTCAAATATCTTAAGTTCTTAAAAGTAGTTCCTGGGCTTTCTTGTATTTATTTGTTTTTAAATGATCCCTTTGCAAAAAGCCATGCATATTTTTAGCTTCCTTTTTACTGTCCATGGTTTTATGAGTCTATCCTTGGAAACCAAGATTTGTCAATATCTTCCTGTTAACAATTATAGAAATACCATTTATATTTTGAGAAATCTCAAATTACTATGTCATTCCAAAATCCAAAAGAAATGACCATTAAAAATCTCAATTTCTATAGTATTCATAATTTTGAGGTATTTGGAAGTAAAATTTAAAGCTTTTTGATTCTGTGTGCTTAATTAAAAGTATTATAAAGTGAAGTGCTATTCTTCTCACTAAATCAAATGGTACTCCTTGCACGATACCTCTAGAAGTAGATTTGTAGTAGTGACTCTGATTTAAACATAAGGTTCAAATTTCTATGCACTATGCAGTGGATAGAATTGCTCAGAGGTGTTCAGTGGTGGTTTACATTTTTGCTGGCTTATTCTGTTAGAATACAGTCTGTCTGTTCTTGTGGACTTATTTTCTTTCTTTTTCTGTTAATAATTTTTCTTGTATATTAATATGGTATTTTGCTGCAGGGAACCGGGTCAAACTGGTGGAGGCACTGGTACGCTAGATAATCCCTCATTCTCTGTCATGCTGTTGTTTTAGTATTGCATTGGTATTTCAAGTTGCTTAACTATATCTTAAGATTATCCATCTATACTTGAGTGAGTTATAATTTTATGAATCGGCTGAACATTGAAGAATATAATGGAGTTTTCTTCCACTTGTTCTCTGAATGAAGATATTCAGGTCTACAGGGGGTTTGGTTTTCCTGTTTAACTAAAATGAGAATTTGATTATGAATTATACTTTGGTGACTAGCTACTCAGACTTTGTTATGCAATGCATAAATAATTGTAGGCATGCATGTTTTCTTTTCAAACCATATTTAAACTTCTTAATTATTTTTCATGTGCCATCTTTAGGAGTGTAATGTGCATTAACAATCGTTTGGCCTTGTAGTGTCCCTCTGAATGAAAGGGGGAGTTGTAAATTAGATGCAGTGTTGTTAAATGGCGGCCATGGCGTGGCGGATTTTTGGAAAACTGCCATAGGCAATTTGTGAAGGAGTGTCCGCCATGGCGGCGCCATAGGCCGAAATGGCGTGTTTATATAGTGGATTTTTGGCCTTCTGCCATACGCCATCGACAACATTGATTAGGCGGTGGCTAATTTGGATAGTGCAACTGTCATTTCATTGCAAGCAGAAGTCGTAACATTTCTTTGAAATCATTATCAACTTGTTTTATTGGTAGGATCATTAAACAACTTGGGATTGGAGATGTTATCCAGCATGTTTGGTGGACTTGGAGCTGGTAGCCTAGCTGTTCCAAATACATCAAATGGTTAGCATTGTTTACTACTTTTTTCCTCAATATATTCTAGAGTATGTGAATCTGTAGATTCTGATACTATTTAGGAATTAGGCTATGTTTGGATATTTAATGCATGATGGTACAAAATGGGATTGAATGGAATGAGATGGTTTGGTGTGGAAAATAAAAAGAATAAAATAGAGTAATCATTTTATTGTTTAGATATTTTAATGATGGGTGGAAGAAAAAACTTGTTCCATCTTGTTTCTCCCAATAAAAACAGGAAGAAAAGTGAGGTATTGTTTGGAATGGGATGAAATGCATGCATCCATCTTATTTCATTCTAATTTATACAATCCAAGCAGTGAAACATATTATGACTTAATTTCATTTCATTTCTACCAATCCAAACATATAAGCGGATAAGCCACAACCTTTATAATTTAAATTTTGTAACTGTCTCTTCAATTTTTTTTTAAATCTAATTAGAATTAGGTTCTTGCTTATGGAGGAATCATGTAATAAGTTTCTAAAAGTAAGCTGAATTTAGGGAGCCTATTAGAAGTCTTGGGGGCCAATAAAATTTGTTAATTTGGGTCCTATTATCAAAATATCAGATTTGACCCTTAGCTTTTATAAATTTTGAACCCAGTTGGATAATTTGAATCATGAGGACCCAATTATGAATTTCCAAACATATGAAACTAATTAAAAGATCTTCAAATAATGTGGGGACCTACTAATCAATCGAACCTGGATTTTGTACTGCTCTCACTGACTTTGTTGTCTTCTCAGAGCCACCAGAGCAGTTGTACGCCACCCAGCTTTCGCAGCTTCAAGAGATGGGATTCTTTGACACACAAGAGAACATAAGGGCTCTTATTGCCACTTCAGGGAATGTTCATGCAGCCGTGGAACGTCTTTTGGGGAACTCTGGTCAGTAGCCGATGATTTAGCAAATTGCTTTCATGATGTTCTCTAATTCAGACTTTGGAGGATGGTCAATATGTTCAAGTGCCTTGTTAGGTATTTAAATAAAATCAGAAATCTGTCCAAATTATAGTGATCAGAGCTGAAATGCTGTAGATTATACATTGTTACTGTAATATCTTCCTCTCCCTTCATTTGAGTTCTGATGTTCCTATTTCTTTTTTCCATGTACATACTTATATTGAAACTAGTTTATAGTTTAAGGCTGATTGCGAGAGCTCCCATATTTTCAAGTGAATTGATTTTTATATTATTCATTTGTATTTGTACTTTGATAACTCCATAGTCACTGACTTGGCAGGTGATGGGACATGAAACTGGCTGTTAAATCCCAAATGCTCGAATGTGGTGTCAACCACTTATTGATGGACTTTACTCTTTCTCGGGTCATGTTAATTTGAATTAATCTGTCGATTTTATTTTTATTTTATTTGTTTTCATTGATATTCTAAAGTACTAGTAAAGTTTCCACCCAACAATAAATAAGTTTTATCCCATTAAATTAAGATCCAAACACATTAAATAAATGTTTCATCCTGTGGATGAATGCTTACTTGTATGAATTAGGTTACCTAGGGATTTGACTATTTTAAAGTAAGGATTTAGTAAAGTGAGCAACTAATGTAAATCGTTGATTATATAGTTATTTTACGATGGTGGTTACAATAATTATGTGATGAGATAGAAAAATCAAATGTTTCTATTGACTCACAGGAGTCTATGCTCTAATATACGATGGGCTTAGACAAGACTATAATTTTTTTATATAAGTTAAGTCAATATTTTTTTTAAATTTTATTTAGTTAAAAAAATATGCTACATATCATTAAAAAAATTTAAGTCTATTAGGTTGACCTACTTAATTAAATATAAATTAATTTTTTAGTACCATTATTATTGAATCATAAAGGAATTTTTATAAAATAGAATTCTTTAGGTCATAAAGGTATTATTATAAATTTGAATCATAAATTTTTTTAGGTTTACTAGATTGACCTATTTAATTAAATATAAATTAGTTTTTTTTTAAATCATAAATTTGTCAACATTTTCTATAATTGAAAAATGTTAATTTGTATCAATGTTTGACATATTTAAAGGTATTATTATAAAGAATTGAAATAAGATGTGATATAATGTTAGATACTCTAAAATGTTTTGTTAGATATCAAAATGAAACTTAAGTTCATTGTATGATAATTTGTTCGTATATTTAAAAAAGTTTACGAGGGGAGTGGTGTCAACTTTCGTAGAAAATAGTGAATAGACTTTTAAACAGACTTTCAAATCTTGTCAGACTTTGAAATAGGTCAGGTCAGACCTGTCAGATTTTAACAATGAGTTTTTCACATGTAATAGGTTAGACTCAGATCTAACATTTTTAATGTAGACCAGATTCAAACCTTAAAAGACCTAGCTCAGTTTAGCATATTTTCATTTTTATAGAAGATCTCAAGTACGATCCAATCTTATCATTAATTAGATCCAATCTTATCATTAATTAGTGTGGTAAAGATTGTGAATCAAATATACATTTGTGATTCCATTATCCCCCTTTTAAAACATGTCTTAATATTGAGCAGTGCCATGGTCTCTACATAATTTGATCAACTAATAAATTTTCATAAGATTGTGATATACAACCAATTTGTTGAATTCTCCGGGGGCATAAATATGGATTCACTTGGCTTTCCCTCTCAAAGAAAACTTTTGTATCTTACATGTTGAAGTTTTTGGCATATCACAAAAAATAACAGTTTTAGGAGGCATGTATTGGGGTTATGATCCCTGCAAAAGTTAATTATTTGTTGAGGATCTGCATGAGATCCTTCTTTCAATGTCAAATATGGGCAAGGAGTTTGACCCCAATGATCATCTGGTCTGGCAACAACTGCTGGGTGGCTATACAAAATAGTTTCTATCTCAACTGAGCTGATGTTTTCTCCACAAGAGACTATTATGTTTTTTAATCGGTCCTTGATTTCTATGTAACCATCGAAGTGTTTCACAACTAGATCCCCACTATGAAACCCCCCATATTTGAAACATTCTTTTGTTGCTTTCAATTCTCCATAATACCCACTCATCAATGTATTTAGGGTAATGCGAAATATATGGTTAATTGAACCATATTGATAAATTGTATTGCATTGTAAAAAAAAATCAAAATTAATTAAATAGTTTATAAATTGAACCATATATTTAAAACAAATCAATTAACTAAACTTAATTCAAAAATTTGTTTAACAATATTAAAATTTTTTCAACTTTAATTAATATTTTTTTTTTCTTAGAAAATTATCAAAATTTGTTTTCCTTCAAAAAAATATAGAAAATACCAAAATTCTTTTTTTTCGAAATAAATAAAAAAAATTTAAATCATTTTTTTTGGAAAATATTTGAGAAAAAATTTAAAAACATTTTTTTTCTTGAAAAATTTTTGATTTTATTTTTGAAACTTTTTTCTTGAATTTTTTTTTATCGAGAAATTTTTTATTTCTATTTTTCTCGAAAAAGTTTTTTATCGGAAAATTTTTTACATCTGTTTTTTTTTGGAAATAATTGATATTTTTATATCAAAAGAATTTTAAAATTCTTTTCCCGAAGAACTAGTTTTGAAATCGATTTTAATAAAAAAATTGTCTAAAATTTTAAATTGGTTTATATTTATAAACCAATTTCAAACCGTTTTACAACTGCACTGAACTTGTTTCAAACACTACGCGAAAAAACGCATTTTACAACGCTATTTTTAAGCCATTTACACCGCTTTTTTCAAAAAAAATAAGCGCTGTAGTTACTAGCGCTGTAAAATGATACAACAGCGCTTTTTAAAATAAAAAAGCGCTGTAAAATAGGTGGATATATTGCGCGCTTGTTATACTCCATTTACAGCGCTTTTTCAAAAAAGCGCTGTAAATCCCTGCAATAACGCTTTTTAAATCCCTGCAATAGCGCTTCATATGCATGCACCTATTACAACGCTTTTTCAAATAAGCGCTGTAATAGGTGCATTCATTAGATGCATTATTATGCACCTATTACAACGCTTGTTCAAAAAAGCGCTGTAATAGGTGCATTCAGATATGCATTCTTATGCACCTTTTACAGCGCTTGTTTGAGAAAGCGCTGTAATAGGTGCATTCAGATATGCATTCTTATGCACCTTTTACAGTGCTTGTTTGAGAAAGCGCTGTAATAGGTGCATTCAGATATGCATTCTTATGCACCTTTTACAACGCTTGTTTGAGAAAGCGCTGTAAAAGGTGCATTCATATATACATTCTTATGTACCTTTTACAGCGCTTGTTTGAGAAAGCGTTGTAATAGGTGCATTCTTATGCACCTTTTACAGCGCTTGTTTGAGAAAGCGCTGTAAAATGTGTTTTTTTTTCTTTTTCTTATTTTAGTTTTATTAAAAATGCTGTAAATTTTAAAAAGCGTTTTTTTTTTTAGAAAAACGTTGTCTTTTAGTTTTTATTCCAAATTAATTTTCATCCAGAATCTGTTCACAATCATCTCACAAAATCAGTACACAACAAAAACAAAACTACATATTCACAACAACCAGTTCATATTTACAACTTTATAACTTAACATATTTACAACACAAAATACAGCTTACATATTCACATCAAATTACAGCACATAACAAATTAAAACATATCAGAATACATATTCATATACATATTCACATATTCACATATAACTACATATTCCCAACTTTTCAAATGTGCCATATATTCATATAACTACATATTCATATACATATAACTATTAGAACTACAACACATAACATAACTACCCCTTGCAACATATAACTACCATATCCCTTGCAACATGTATTTCCCAGCAAATCAAATAATATTCATTTCAAGCACATACAGACACCAGTCTTCCTTTATTTCTGTTAGATCTTCTTCAGAATATGTTAGACTGGAATTGTCAAAGTACTGTGCGATATAAATATTGAACATAATAAATAAGTTAGAATCAAATATATACATAGTTTATATATGAAAATCAAATAATAAAAATAGCGTACCGTTTCTGGGATTATAATTTGATTCTTATCAACAATCTCCTTCATGAATCGAATACAAAGTACCCACAGTCGATGTTATTAGTTTGACGAGGGCACTATAAAATAAAAATATAAGTCAATAATTATTTGTGCATTGATTGTAAATGAAATTTTAAAAGCACATATTTCAAACATTTATTGGAATCCATGTGATGTTATTTGACTTTTGCTTCGACACTGTCGCACCTCTTTGAGCTCGAAAAACTTGTAAAGCACTATCGAATAAATAAATGTGATTATTATAGCATTAACAAACACATTATTTTATATATATATGTAAAAAATAAATGAATATTACTTACGTGTCGAACATAGTCTTTATCTCGGGGCGATTGTTGTAATGGTCGTGCAAGGGATCTATGTAGTATATAACTTCAGAGGTCGCATTGATTGCAATTAGCACCCAACGTGCCCTACAACAACAAAAATTTGGTTTAAACAACTAATAAATTAAGATCTCATAACTTAAAAAAGATATAAATAAAGAATATATAATTACGTACCCTGAATTATATGGTGCAAGGAACAACTTATCCTTCTCTTTATTTCCTAATAGTATATCTACAACGTATTTCTTTACATTAATTGGATCGTGTTTAAGCATCGAAATCTTATGCGGAGACAAGAATGAAAATCTATTGGACAATCTGCGCGTGCACACGAACTTCTCATACAAAAACCTTCAATGAAAATTTCAAATTAGATTAATTACCAATAAATTAAATTAAGGTTTAAATATGTTTTTGGTCCTTGTAAATATAACCTTTTTTTATTTTAGTCCTCGTAATTTTTTTTTGGTTTACATCCCTGTAATATCAAAAAAAAAATTATTTTTGGTCCTTAACATTAGGTGGACGTTACAAAAACGTTAACGGACAAAGGAAAACAATTTTTGGTCCCTGTAAATATAACACTTTTTAGTTTTAGTCCCTGAAATTTTTTTTTTTGAATTTCATCCCTGCAATATTCAAAAATCTCCTTAAATATAAAATAACTTATACATTGATTTTTATTAATAATAAACTTATGCCAAGTAATGTTTAAAATATTTTCACTTCAATCATTTAAAATTTATTTATCTTCTGTTTTATTTATTTATTATTATTAAATTAAATTTCATTTTCTGTTTCAAAAAAATCACTAAAATCTTCAGTTTTATTTAATTATTATTATTAAATTAATTATATTAGTATAAAATAATGATTAAAATAACTTTAGATTTAAGCTTTATAATTTTAATTAAAATTATTTTACACTTTAGATTTTTTTTTAATTATAACTTAAAATAAATAAAATATATATTAGGTGATAGATTTATTTTAATCATTATTTTATACTAATATAATTGTAGTTAGTGTTATA
>JBBPBP010000004.1:16264338-16275215 GCA_037974735.1 Cicer chorassanicum
AAGAAAAAATAAATCATAATGGGTTAATATATTGCATGTTACTAAAACATCCTTTACATATATATACATTATTTGATATTTTTTTTATCGGTCTTTTTTCTTTTCATTTTATATTTTTTAAAAAATTAGTGTATGTAATTTAGTAATAATATATGAGATGGAACCCGTGTGTTAGCAAAAAAAGAACCCTAGTGTGAACACAAGTTGCATTACCTATAAGAAAAATTATATACATTTAAGAAGATAATCTGGGCAGTTTCATTGCACTTTATTAATTTACTTTTGATAGCTTATTAAATAATAATTTATCTTAAATGAAAACGAAAAATATCATTCATATAATTAAAATACACTAATATATTATTATAAATGACAAAATCTCATTCATATAATCTATTAAAAAGTAACAACATCTATAGATTGAACTTAATTAAAATAATAAATAAAATAGTTTAAACATTGATCAAAACTAAAATATTAATAGAGTAATCGAACATATAAAACAACTACATAAAATTTAAAAATTCAATAAAATATCAAAATAGTTCCCAGTGATGTTAATTCTTAGGCCAATATAGATTCAAAATATTATATTCAACCCACTTTTTGATACATATTTAAGACTTTTATATTATTGTCAAACTAATTAAAATTTAACAATAAAGATGCAAACGAGGAAAAAAAGTTGTAAAGGCAAAAGAAGTTTTATGACTAGTGCACAAATACTATAAATACTAGAAAATTTATGAATGAATGTGTGTCATAAAATTCATGTTTGGTGTTACTAAGATGAATTATTTAATAGAAGTTTTACTGCATGTTATGTATAGATGACTCGTTAGTTATTGAAGAGTTGAATAGTAAAATAATATGAAATATTTAACACTATAAAAAACATAATAGCTATTGTTATTTTGATAATAAACATTTTTAGAGTTATATAAAGTTAAGTCTAATATTACGTACAATTAAAAAGTGTTCCTGTAAATTACGGTTACATTTAAAAATGTGCTCTTTTTTCACGTTTAGGTAACATTTATGAATTGTTTTATGGTCACGTTTTGTCCTAAGTTCTCTAGGTTCATTTGATAACTGTTCCTATAATTTAGACAACATTTATCAATAGCATGCCTAAAGAGAGAGAAAAATATTGCTTGTACTATTGGGTAACATAGTTCACATGCTACATTTTTTAATTGTTATTGAAAAGAAAAAATGTTATAGTGTATAAATATATTTAATGTTAAATTTTCATATTCCAAAATAAATTAGTAATTATAATGAGTAGATTTAGAAAAAAATAATGATAAATACATAGAAATTTATATTTAAAGACAAAAAATTTCTCAATGAATTATTCTTATAATTAGGAATAGAGGGTATTACAAACTACGATTTACTATAAATTTGTCTTTAAAGACCATAAATGTCTAACCATCTATACTTGAAAAATCTAACCTATATAACACCTACAACCGATATCGATGGTAAATATGTCATTACATCTCACACATGCGTGCATCTGTCTAGATTAACAATGACGAGAAAATTTTATATTAATTGTGTGTAGATTATTTTTGAAATTGAAAGTCACTTGCGGATATCAAACGTTAATATTTTCCACACACCTGTTTAAATAGTAAAAAATATATTAAATATGACTTTTTAATTTTACTATTTTATATATATTACTATTTCCTCCCACATATATTTGAGGGAGTAGAAAAAAGTGGACATGAAGACCCAAACTCTAACCTTGACTCAGAACAAGATCAGGTGTGGGTTTATTGAGGCAAAATGGGAAGGAGATGGCAAAAACTTCCCTAACCCATTGTATTACTATATCTAATTAGTTATTGTATTATATTTTGCTATTAAATAATTTATAAATTTTTGTAATTACAACTCAATTGGTAGCCGAAAGAACATTGTTAAGCAAGAGTCCAGTTCAAATTTAGGATTTATTTCTTCTCTACACTTAAGGTTAGTGGGTTTAGTAACTAGGCTAATTGTCTAAAGAAAATATTTTATAGATTATTGATAATATATTTAATTATAGATAAATATACTTTAATTGAGAGAATACTAAAATCTCATGTTAAAACTGAATGAAAACGGTCTTAGAATTTTGGTTGACCTAACATAACTCCACAAAACTAGCTTGTTAGTGAATACTATCCACCACTTATAAATTATTTGTCAGACTATATATACCTCATTAAATATGAGACACTTAACACCTTCCCTCGCACTCAGGACTAGATATTGGGCGTGACCTGAGTGGTCTGATAGCGGTGACCCGAGTCGTTTTCCCGACATTAAGATGGGATGTTTTCTCAGCTTCGGGTGCGAGTCATTTTCTCAGCTTTAAGATGCGGGTCGTTTTCTCGGCTTCAAGTCGAGTCATTTTCTCGGCTTCAAGATACGAGTTGTTTTCTCAGCTTCGGGTGCGAGTCGTTTTCATTGTTTTGTTATAATTATTATTAATTAAATTGTCTATGTTATTTAGATAAATTTAAAATTTAGTTTTTGTATTATTACTCTTTAAAAAAAAACTATAATAACAAAAAAAATAATTATTTACAATAGTGATACTAAAAACAATTTTGTATTACAAAGTCAAACATTGAGTTAACACCTTATAGACTTTTGTATTTGTGCTCAATTCACCTTTTCTACAACTAATTCAAATTTAGTTTTATTCTTTGTGATCATTTATGTATTTATTCAAGACTAGGTTCCAACCCAATCCTTTTACTTATATTTTTATTTATTTAAGTCTTAAATTTTTTACTCAATCTTAATTAGTACAACCGTTATTAGTGTTTGACCTAGTAACATCAAAACAATGAATAAAGATCCAATTCACTCAGAGACAATTATAAAATAATTATTAATATCACTTTAATTAATAATAATTATAATAATAATAATCTCCTTTAATTATAATCGTAAAATAATTATTTGTGTCCCTTTAAAAACTAATACAAAGTATACATATCTAAAATTTCTCCAAGTATTCAATGTATTAAAATAAAAGCTTATTTTCTATTTATATAAGTAGGGACTAAGTTAACGTATGTACGTTACATGTCCACACAATCAACCTAACTTTTAAAACAAAAGCTACCTTTTGTAAAAAAAAAACAACTACCTTGATAAAAGCATGTGCGTTAATTGATATACCTTCAATTTAACAATGGAGTCAAATTTTTAAATATTATTTTTGTATACATTAGATTCTAGAGTGAGTAGTATATAAACAACATACTAAACTTATAATTTATCAATTTCCCTTGAATCTTGAATCCCATAACAAAGTCTCACGATGGAACTTTCTATTGTCTCTCATCAATTGTCACCAACATTATTTTGGTCTCTCATACTAATGTTATTTGTCTTGAAACTCCTCGTCAAAGTCTTCCTCAAACTAAATCAACAAAACATTCTTACATCTAAAAAATTTACACTCCCTCCAGGTCCCAAACCTTGGCCTTTAGTTGGTAATATTCCTGAAATGTTGGCAAATAGGCCTACACATAGATGGATACAAAAGATTATGAATGACCTCAACACAGAAATTGCATGCATCCGTTTGGGTAACATTCATGTCATTCTAGTGAGCAGTCCTAAAATTGCACGTGAATTTTTTATAAAACAAGATGCAATTTTTGCTTCAAGACCCATTAGTTGGTCCAATGAGTACATTGGTGGATTTATGACCATAGCACTAAACCCCTTTGGAGATCAATGGAAGAAAATGAAGAAACTAATTAGCAATGAAATAGTTTCCCCTCTAAGACATCAATGGCTTCATGACAAAAGGGTGAAAGAAGCTGATAACTTAGTACGTTATGTTTACAATCAATGCAATAAAAATGGTGGCCTTGTTAATGTGAGGGATGTGGCACGACAATATTCAGGGAATGTCATTAGGAGGTTGATTTTGAATAGAAGATACTTTGGAAATGGTAGTGAAGATGGTGGACCTGGCTTAGAGGAAGTAGAATATGTAGAAGCGATTTTCACTGTGTTAGAGTGCCTTTTTGCTTTCTCTGTTTCTGATTTCATGCCATGCTTAATAGGCCTTGACTTGGAAGGACATGAAAAGAAAATTAAGAAAGCTTGTAAGACCATGAAGAAATATCATGACCCCATCATTGAGGAAAGAATTCAACAATGGAAGAATGGGAAAAAGATAAAGAAAGAAGACCTTCTTGATGTTCTCATCTCACTCAAAGATGCGCACAACAATTCCCTTTTAACTGAGCAAGAAATTAAGTCAAATGTTATGGTATGCATATCTTACTCTTCTTATCATTATCTCCTTTAAACTAACTTGATTAAAAATAAATTGTATAGGAGTTACATATTATAATTTTATATTTCAGGGATCAAATAGGAGAAAGAGTGATAGTTTAGCCATTAAATTGACATTTTATTTTTTTATTAACGTGTTTTGTAGGAATTGTGCTATTGCATATTGATATCCTTGTAGTTACCAACTAAATTGTGCTTACGAGATACAACTTAAGTCTTAATTGACGAGTTAAGGTATTAAAAATTGATATTAGTAGATTATTGTCTTGAAAATGATCGTGGAGACAAATTTTACAGGAATGGACACTAGCAGCCATTGATAATCCATCAAATGCAGTTGAATGGGGACTTGCTGAAATGATCAATCAACCTGAGCTACTTAATAAAGCCATAGAAGAATTAGACAGTGTAGTTGGAAAAGAAAGGTTGGTGCAAGAATTCGATTTTCCCAAACTAAACTATGTGAAGGCTTGTGCCAAAGAAGCTTTTCGACTTCACCCGATTTGTGATTTCCTTATTCCCCATGTTGCGATGAAAGACACGGTGGTTGCTAATTACATTATCCCAAAAGATAGCCAAGTGATATTAAGGAGACAAGGAGTTGGTCTAAACCCTAGAGTTTGGGAAGAACCACTCAAGTTCAAACCTGAAAGATATCTTAAAAAAAATGGTTCTATTTTGAGTTTGGCAGATACAAATTTGGACTCGATAATATTTAGCACAGGAAGGCGTGGGTGTTCAGGACACATGCTTGGAACTTCAATGACTATTATGCTATTTGCAAGGTTGATCCATGGATTCACTTGGAGAGTGCCGCCCAATCAGTTTAACATTGACCTCTCTGAATCTCATGGAGGAACCACCAAAGCTAAGCCACTTGTGGCATTGGCAAAGCCAAGGTTACTACAAGAGGCTTATCGTTTATATTAAATATATGTTTGAATTGGTGAAGGTTTGGTAGAATCATAGTGTGCCACTGTAACTTTTGTAAAATTAAACTACACTTTGAAACTTCAACAAGATCACAATGCCATCATGATTTTGTCAAATTAATTGTGATTCTAAACATACAATAAGTCAGTGGTCTCACATGAACTTTCAAATAAAATGTTTATGAGAGAGAGAGAGAGAGAGAGAGAGAGAGAGAGTCACCTTGTAATATTTCACATCCATATTACATATTCATAACTCACACCTCATAATTCATACTCATTCATAACTCATACCCCTCACTCATAACTTACACCCTATAAATCTCCTCTTCATATTGTGGTTAAAGCCACCAACAAGGTACATTTACTTATATGCTTTTGAGTTGTATTTTTTTTTTTCAAAATCTGGAAATTCTATGCGATCTAAGTTCACGGTATGTTGTAAATAATACATTTTATGCAAACTTAAATCATGTATGCTTACGTGATATATTTTCACGTACGTAATGCAATTTAAGAAATTACAAACAATACACAAATACACTTCACGTACCTACGTGAATTGAGTTCACGTATGAAATGAAATTTAAGGATTTATTGGCACTACGTTAATTCAGTTAACGTAAATAGAAAATTTTATAGTAATCAGGGGTAATACGTACGTGAACTCGGAAAATTTACACCTGCGTGATCTGGGTACATATAGTTTGCGTAAATTCAGTTCACGTAAGGTATGTTAACTCAGATCACGTAAACAGTATTTTTGAATTAGTGATATGCTCTTATTGAACACAGATAATTAGACCAAGGGGAAGACAATAATGATGAATTGTATGATGGTTTGGAACCTGATTTTGATGCAATGAATGATGGTGTTGAACCCAAAATTGAGGATGTTGTGAATGACGGCGTTGAACCTAGTATGGTAGGTTTGACTAATGAGATTACCACCAACATGATTTATTGAGATGGGCTAGAAATGTTGGAAGGGAAAATGAAATTGTCGTTATCGTTTTTAGATTGGAAACCGCCACAATACGACAAGGAACAAAGATAAAATTAATTATTGGTTGTGAAAGAAGCGACAAATATAGACCTTCGAAGAATTCTAAACTTGTAAGGAGTACATGGACTAAAAAATGTGAATGTCCATTTATATTGAGAGGAACATCATCGAGCGTTGGTGATATGTGGTATTTGCATGTAGCATGTGGTCTCCACAACTACAAGTTGGCCAAAAAATTAACTGGTCATTATTTCTTAACCGATTGTCTCGTAAAGAGAAATATCTACTTGGTGATATGACGAAGAACATGGTAAAACTAAGAAATATATTGTTGATATTAAAGGATCATAATGTTCAAAGTTTAACGATAATCAAACAGGTTTACAATACACGTCAAGCATATCGTTCATCACTTAGAGGTAATAGAACTAAAATGCAACATCTAATGACATTGATGGAACACGATAAATATGTGTATCGATATACGTAGATCAATTATGGATAACATATACAAGACTTATAAGTATCAAATGCTATTACTTGATATTATTGGTGTTACTTCTATTGAAGTGACATTTTGCGTGGGATTTGTGTATCTACAATCTGAGCGTATTGATAATTTCGCGTGGACACTACAAATGTTGAAAGAACATTTTACATCTGGTGAAGTTCAAGTCATCGTTACTGATAGAGACATTGTTTTGACGAACGCAGTTCAATATATTTTTCCAAAGCCAATAAATTTATTATGCTTGTTTCATGTATGCAAGAATGTCAAAGTCAAATGCAAGATGACCGTGTTTCCAAAAAAGAAGCAGATACACATAATGGGGGTATGGGAGGGTCTTGTTTACATTTCTGATAAGACTCAGTATTACATGAAGTTGGCTATTTTTAAGGTATTTGTAGTAATTGTTCTATTTTTTATGATTATGTACATGAGTAGTGGTTAATTCCTCACAAGAAAAGATTTGTTGAGGTGTGGACAAATAAAGTTATGCATTTTGGGAACACAACATCGTAAAGGGCTGAGTCTGTGCGTTGGTGTTTGAAAATGATATTACAACATAATATGGAGGATATATGCAGTGTTTGAGAAACTATTTCTAGCATAATTGTATTACAACACAGTTAGATACTAGCATCATTCAAAAGATGCATTGACACATTAACAAATTGTACGCCCCTTTGTGTGGCGTTGTGTCTAAAAATACAATATATCACATTACACCTCAGTATGATCGCGTGAGGTATGTGGGTATTGATAAGTCTGAGTGTCATTGCACTATTAGGACAACACATGGTCTACCTTGTGCATGTGAAATAGCCATGTATATTATAAATCCATGTCCCATTCCGTTAGACATTATTCATGATTGGTATAGTAAATTAAATTTTCAAGACGACAGATCTGGTAAACCTTTAGAGTTATGTGTGAAACACGAAATAGATGTCATAGTGAAATTTTTTGATGTACTTGGAAAAATTGCACTTAAAGGTAAATTATGAGAGATCGCTTATCCATCCACTACGTCTGAAGTAGTAATGTCAAATTACAAGGAAGGGGGTTTGAATTGTAAACTTGCCTAGTGGATTTTTGGCCTTCTGCCATACGCCATCGACAACATTGATTAGGCAGTGGCTAATTTGGATAGTGCAACTGTCATTTCATTGCAAGCAGAAGTCGTAACATTTCTTTGAAATCATTATCAACTTGTTTTATTTGTAGGATCATTAAACAACTTGGGATTGGAGATGTTATCCAGCATGTTTGGTGGACTTGGAGCTGGTAGCCTAGCTGTTCCAAATACATCAAATGGTTAGCATTGTTTACTACTTTTTTCCTCAATATATTCTAGAGTATGTGAATCTGTAGATTCTGATACTATTTAGGAATTAGGCTATGTTTGGATATTTAATGCATGATGGTACAAAATGGGATTGAATGGAATGAGATGGTTTGGTGTGGAAATTAAAAAGAATAAAATAGAGTAATCATTTTATTGTTTGGATATTTTAATGATGGGTGGAAGAAAAAACTTGTTCCATCTCGTTTTTCCCAATAAAAACAGGAAGAAAAGTGAGGTATTGTTTGGAATGGGATGAAATGCATGCATCCATCTTATTTCATTCTAATTTATACAATCCAAGCAGTGAACTCTGGTCAGTAGCAGATGATTTAGCAAATTGCTTTCATGATGTTCTCTAATTCAGACTTTGGAGGATGGTCAATATGTTCAAGTGCCTTGTTAGGTATTTAAATAAAATCAGAAATCTGTCCAAATTATAGTGATCAGAGCTGAAATGCTGTAGATTATATACATTGTTACTGTAATATCTTCCTTTACCTTCATTTGAGTTCTGATGTTCCTATTTCTTTTTTCCATGTACATACTTATATTGAAACTAGTTTATAGTTTAAGGCTGATTGTGAGAGCTCCCATATTTTCAAGTGAATGGATTTTTATATTATTCATTTGTATTTGTACTTTGATAACTCCATAGTCACTGACTTGGCAGGTGAAGGGACATGAAACTGGCTGTTAAATCCCAAATGCTCGAATGTGGTGTCAACCACTTATTGATGGACTTAACTCTTTCTCGGGTCATGTTAATTTGAATTAATCTGTCGATTTAATTTTTATTTTATTTGTTTTCATTGGTATTCTAAAATACTAGTAAAGTTTCCACCCAACAATAAATAAGTTTTATCCCATTAAATTAAGATCCAAACACATTAAATAAATGTTTCATCCTGTAGATGAATGCTTACTTGTATGAATTAGGTTACCCAGGGAATTGACTCTTTTAAAGTATGAAGTTAGTAAAGTGAGCAACAAATGGAAATTATTGATTATATAGTTATTTTTTACGATGGTGGCTACAATTATGTGAATTATGTGATGAGATAGAAAAATCAAATGTTTCTATCGACTCCCAGGAGTCTATGATCTAATATACGATAGACTTAGACAAAACTATAGTTTTTTTATATAAGTTAAGTCAATATTTTTTTAAAATTTTATTTAGTTAAAAAAATCATGCTACATATCATTAAAAAAATTTAAGTCTATTAGGTTGACCTACTTAATTAAATATAAATTAATTTTTTAGTACCATTATTATTGAATCATAAAGGAATTTTTATAAAATAGAATTCTTTAGGTCATAAAGGTATTATTATAAATTTGAATCATAAATTTTTTTAGGTTTACTAGATTGACCTATTTAATTAAATACAAATTAGTTTTTTTTTAAATCATAAATTTGTCAACATTTTCTATATTTGAAAACTGTTAATTTGTATCAATGTTTGACATATTTAAAAGTATTACTATAAAATAGAATTGAAATAAGATGTGATATAATGTTAGATACTCTAAAATGTTTTATTAGATATCAAAATTGAACTTAAGTTTATTGTATGATAATTTGTTTGTATATTTAGAAAAGTTTACGAGGGGACTGGTGTCAACTTTCATAGAAAATAGTGAATAGACTTTTAAACACACTTTCAAGTCTTGTCAGACTTTGAAATAGGTCAGGTCAGACCTGTCAGACTTTAACAATGAGTTTTTCACAGGTAATAGGTTAGACTTAGATCTAACATTTTTAATGTAGACAAGATTCAAACCATAAAAGACCTAGCTCAGTTTAGCATATTTTCATTTTTATAGAAGATCTCAAGTACGATCCAATCTTATCATTAATTAGATCCAATCTTATCATTAATTAGTGTGGTAAAGATTGTGAATCAAATATACAATTGTGATTCCATTATCCACCCTTTTAAAACATGTCTTAATATTGAGCAGTGCCATGGTTTCTACATAATTTGATCAACTAATAAATTTTCATAAGATTGTGATATACAACCAATTTGTTGAATTCTCTGGGGGCATAAATATGGATTCACTTGGCTTTCCCTCTCAAAGAAAACTTTTGTATCTTACCTGTTGAAGTTTTTGGCATATCACAAAAAATAACAGTTTTAGGAGGCATGTATTGGGGCTATGATCCCTGCAAAAGTTAATTATTTGTTGAGGATCTGCATGAGATCCTTCTTTCAATGTCAAATATGGGCAAGGAGTTTGACCCCAATGATCATTTGGTCTGGCAACAACTGCTGGGTGGCTATACAAAATAGTTTCTACCTCAACTGAGCTCATGTTTTCTCCACAAGAGACTATTATGTTTTTTAATCGGTCCTTGATTTCTATGTAACCATCGAAGTGTTTCACAGCTAGATCCCCACTATGAAACCACCCATATTTGAAACCTTCTTTTGTTGCTTTCAATTCTCCATAATATCCACTCATCAATGTATTTAGGGTAATGCAAAATATATGGTTAATTGAACCATATTGATAAATTGTATTGCATTGTAAAAAAAAAATCAAAATTAGTTAAATAATTTATAAATTGAACCATATATTTAAAACAAATCAATTAACTAAACTTAATTCAAAATTTTTTTTAACAATTTTAATTTTTTTTTAACTTTAATTAATATTTTTTTTCTTAGAAAATTATCAAAATTTGTTTCCTTCAAAAAAAATATAGAAAATATCAAAATTCTTTTTTTTTTTCGAGATAAATAAAAAAAATTTAAATAATTT
>JBBPBP010000004.1:16278534-16292587 GCA_037974735.1 Cicer chorassanicum
TAAAATCATTTGATATATTATTAAAATATATCAAAATTAACGTCGTATGGACTTTTATTAAACACTGTTAATGTTCATGTGTTTCAATAACATATCAAATAATTTTAAATTTATGTAAAATTTAATGTATAATCTATATGATACAAACTTTTGATCTAACAGTTTTTTTTTGAAAAAATAAATAAAAATAAAAGAAATAGAGATGATTGACAGATATTATATTGAAGGAGCCTTACATTGAAAAGATTCAAATTTAATAATTTATATATATTAATATAAATAGATAATGTAATTAATGGGTAAACTTTTTTGTGTAGTTATTGCAAATTTATCCATTATATATCATTACAACATTTATTGTTTTAACAATAGATGAAAAGTTGCCTAAAATTTTAGGCAACAAATTTTTGACAGTTGCCAATATATTTTTTGCAACACAAAATAAATGTTTCTTCAAATGAAAATGGGATATTTTTTAATTGACATTTGACATTACTTTTGCAACAATGGATAGCTATCACCTTAGCTATATTTGAGAACATTTTTAAACTGTCACCTTATTTTTTAACTAAAAGTTACATTTATCAATTGATGTTTAAATTTAACATTAATTAGTAAAATTGCAGGCAATAATTAATTGGTCATCCCACCAACAAAAAGTTAATTTAATAATAATAATAATAATAATGCATATTTAAAAATATATTTTCTAAAAAAGAAAAAATAAATCATAATGGGTTAATATATTGCATGTTACTAAAACATCCTTTACATATATATACATTATTTGATATTTGATTTTTTATCAGTCTTTTTTCTTTTCATTTTATATTTTTAAAAAAATTTGTGTATGTAATTTAGTAATAATATATGAGATGGAACCCGTGTGTTCGCAAAAAAGAACCCTAGTGTGAACACAAGTTGCATTACCACATACACTATAAGAAAAATTATATACATTTATAATTTTAAGAAGATAATCTGTAAGAAGATAATCTGGGCAGTTTCATGAACTGTCATAGATATGTATGTATATAGTAAGATTGCTTTGCGAAGGTTCCAACAATCTACAAAATTTACGGCGGTTATGAACCGTCTCCAAACAAAATATGCAGCAATTCTAACCATAATCAAACGAAATTTTTTTTGGTTCCCAGCTCTTGCAACAATTTATAACTGCTTCAATGTACTTTTTGTGAGGGTTTCTTTTATTTTGCACTTTATTAATTTACTTTTGATAGCTTATTAAATAATAATTTATCTTAAATGAAAACGAAAAATATCATTCATATAATTAAAATACACTAATATATAATTATAAATGAAAAAATTTCATTCGTATAATCTATTAAAAAGTAACAACATTCATAGATTGAACTTAATTAAAATAATAAATAAAATAGTTTAAACATTGATCAAAACCAAAATATTAATAGAGTGACCAAACATATAAAACAACTACATAAAATTTAAAAATTCATTAAAATATCAAAATAGTTCCCAGTGACGTTACTACGTAATTCTTAGGCCAATATAGATTCAAAATATTATATTCAACCCACTTTTTAATACATATTTAAGTCTTTTATATAATTGTCAAACTAATTAAAATTTAACAATAAAGATGCAAACGAGGAAAAAAAGTTGTAAAGGCAAAAATGAAAGCTTTATTGATTAACACACCCAAACACAAATTGTAGTATGATAGAAACATGCAAAGCAACCACAGAGTAGCCATGAAGCCAAAACACATTCTATAAAAACACACAACTATCAGTGTTAGTAAAGCCTTTTCTAGACTAACACTAAATCCATAGCATTATTGTTGATATGATTATAATTAATTGCTTTAGCTAAAGAAGTTAAACTGTCACTAATGCAGCTTGTCACGATGGTCTAAAGAAGTTAAACTTTCTGTTTCAATTTTTATTCGGTAGTCAAGTTAATGTTTACTCAAATTGTGTCATATTGTTTTGTTATATTGTTTCTCTCAGGTGTTATTGTAACACCCCAAATTTATAGTTAATATATAATGGTAATATTATAATAAATCATAGCATATGTGTATTTGTTGTGGTGTGATAATTTGCTACACATTTAGGAAAGACACCTAGAGGATCCGCATAAACACAGCCTGCTACTAATATATATATATATATATATATATATATATATATATATACACATATGTTATTAGGTTTTGTTCTGAACAGTAGTAGCCGCCTCCACCAACAAAAGTCTCGTTCCAATTACCTATGAAATACTATCCCTTCTATACAAATGAATAGTGCCGCAACCATAAAATCGAACACTCCAATCTCATTTTCAAAGAATTATTAGTCCACATTTTCTGTAAGAAAAGGGAGGAACATCAGCATGTTTACTTAATTTCTAAGGTTAGTATACTTGAATAATTTTATAAAAATTCAGTTGCATTATGTTGAAATTAAATTTTGATTCATGAGATTGTCATAAACTCTTAAGGTTGTTATAGGACTGTCGTCGCTCATATTGGCATTCATAATATGATTTTACTCTCCTATTTCCTCAATATCCAAATTTAAAAGGCTTGGGTCTAGATGACCACTAATTGCATGTCGTTTCTTTCGATCATGAGCAGTATATGTGTAGTCATAGTTACTTATCAAATTATATTGGTACAGGGCATATATATATTTTTTATTTCAATTTTTAATAATATGAAATTTGTAACAATTAAATTTAAATGTCTGATAAGTAAGCAATTAGTGTCGAATAAAGGCACCACAATTTATGTTAATTACTGTGTGAATAATTGTCGGTAAGGACAAAATAAAACAATATATATTATTCCCTCACAATGTTTAGTATATCCCCTCTCCCCAAGATAAACAGTATGTACCCTAATCATATATCATGAAACGCACTGCAACTTAAATCTTTTTTTATAGCATAGAGTCTAATTTAGTTCCACATCTAAAGGGTTTAGTTCATTTTAATTATAATATATAATTGAATGTGGTCAGTAATAATCTGTAACTAAATATTAGTACTTGTATTCATGAGATATATATAGATCCCTATTTGAAAATCAAAACTATATGTATATATATAAACATGTTTACTTAGTTCCTTTATCCTGTTTAGTTATATATATAAACACGGTTACTTAGTTCCTTTTTACCTTGTTTAGTTATACATATAAACACGCTATACTTACTCTCGTTTAATCCTATTTACTCATACATGTATTATTCGATATATTAAGTTCCCTTTATCCTATTTAATTTTAAACAAAATCTAATTATAGTAATATGTATGTTTTAACCAAATTAAATATATTTTTGGTTTGTATTACATATAGTATATTGTTTATTTATTTATTTATAGTAAGTAATTTATTTGTATTTGGTGGTTGCGTGGCTATAATTCTTTCGCGGATTATTAGAGACGATGACCGACGAAGAAACAACTCGTTAGCATATTAGATTCATTGGACGGAACCTTCACTCGAGGTAAGGGGTGAGATGAGGTTCGATTTTATGAGTATAAAATAGCGTGAGATGAACGGGAATACCGAAATTCCCAGATATTCATCCGGGGCTTACTACGTACGGTTGATCCCTATTGAGTAATAATAATTAATTAATAATATATGAATGGTAACGGTGAGGACTAAAATATAATTTAGCAACCTATAGAATTACCGTGAATCCATTTATATCAAGATTGCATGCTGTCTGATTTTATGAAATCTTATGCTGGTTGTTATTGTCTGAATGATATGTACTTGAGTGTTCTTGCTACTTGATTGAAATTGTAATATTACTTGAATGTGCTACCTAAATTGATTCCTTATTATGTGATTGATGAAACTAGATTGTTTATTGTGAGTAGTGTAAATCAAATATTGGGATTGTATCGTGATAGACTGATATACATATATAATGATGAATATTGTGAAGTCAAACTGAAATTTATTGAGTTGTGATGATTGAGTAAGTATGAGACATGTGTTGTAGATTTTGGAGTTAGGATTATTTTGTCATCATATAGGGAGGGTCTGACAAACCTAGTGATTCGGGGAAGTACAACTGAATGAGCCTGATCGTGGATGGCTACAGTCGAACTGTAGGGTAAGACTGATAGACCTTGGGGGTACATATTACTATTTAGTCGGGTGCGAGTCCTTTTCTTGGCTTCGGGTGCGAGTCATTTTCTCGACTTCGGGTGCAAGTCATTTTCTCGGCTTCAGGTGCGAGTCGTTTTCCTGACTTCAAGATGCGAGTCGTTTTCTCAGCTTCGAGTGCGAGTGGTTTTCCCGGCTTCAAGATGTGGGTTGTTTTCTCAAATTCGGGTGCGAGTCGTTTTTCCGGCTTTAAGATGCGGGTCGTTTTCTCTGCTACGAGTGCGAGTTGTTTTCCCAGCTTCAAGATACGAGTCATTTTCTCGGCTTCAGGTGCGAGTTGTTTTCCTAGCTTCAAGATGTGAGTCGTTTTCTCGGCTTCGGGTGCGAGTCGTTTTTCTGACTTTAAGATGCGAGACATTTTCTCAGCTTTGGGTGCGAGTCATTTTCCTAGCTTCAAGATGCGTGTCGTTTTCTCGGCTTCAGGCACGAGTCATTTTCTTGGCTTTGGGTGCGAGTTGTTTTCTTGACTTCGGGTGTGAGTCGTTTTCTCGACTTCGGGTGCGAGTCGTTTTCTTGGCTTCGAGTGCGAGTCGTTTTCTCGACTTCGGGTGAAAGTCGTTTTCTCGGCTTTGGGTGCAATTCGTTTTCTTTGCTTTGGGTGCGAGTGGTTATCCTGACTTCAAGATACGGTTCGTTTTCTCGACTTCGGGTGCGAGTCGTTTTCCCGGCTTTAAGATGCGGGTCGTTTTCTCTGCTTCGAGTGCGAGTTGTTTTTCCGGCTTCAAGATATGAGTCGTTTTCTCGGCTTCGGGTGCGAGTCATTTTCCCGACTTTATGATGCGGGACGTTTTCTCAGCTTCGGGTGCGAGTCATTTTCCCAGCTTTAAGATGCGGTTCGAGTTGTTTTCTCGGTTTCAAGGTACGAGTCATTTTCTTGGCTTCGAGTACGAGTCGTTTTCCCGGCTTCAAGATGCGGGTCGTTTTCTCGACTTCGGGGTGCGAGCCGTTTTCTTGAATTCGGGTGCGAGTCGTTTTCTCAGTTTCGGGTGCGAGTCGTTTTCATTGTTTTGTTATAATTATTATTAATTAAATTGTCTATGTTATTTAGATAAATTTAAAATTTAGTTTTTGTATTATTACTCTTTATAAAAAAACTAAAATAACAAAAAAAAATAATTATTTATAATTGTGATACCAAAAACAATTTTGTATTACAAAGTCAAACATTGAGTTAACACCTTATAGACTTTTGTATTTGTGCTCAATTCACCTTTTCTACAACTAATTCAAATTTAGTTTTATTCTTTGTGATCATTTATGTATTTATTCAAGACTAGGTTCCAACCCAATCCTTTTACTTATATTTTTATTTATTTAAGTCTTAATTTTTTTACTCAATCTTAATTAGTACAACCGTTATTAGTGTTTGACCTAGTAACATCAAAACAATGAATAAAGATCCAATTCACTCAGAGACAATTATAAAATAATTATTACTATCAATTTAATTAATAATAATTAAAACAAAACAATGAATAAAGATCCAATTCACTCATAGACAATTATAAAATAATTATTAATATCACTTTAATTAATAATAATTATAATAATAATAATCTCCTTTAATTATAATCGTAAAATAATTATTTGTGTCCCTTTAAAAACTAATACAAAGTATACATATCTAAAATTTCTCCAAGTATTCAATGTATTAAAATAAAAGCTTATTTTCTATTTATATAAGTAGGGACTAAGTTAACGTATGTACGTTACATGTCCACACAATCAACCTAACTTTTAAAACAAAAGCTACCTTTTGTAAAATAAAAAAAAAAACCAACTAACTACCGATATAAAATTAGTTTAATTACCAACTAATTGATCTTAACAGTGGCGTCACAAATTAAAATTGTGTTAATTGATGTATTAAGTTTAAATTTTTGATCAAATAAATCAAATGTTTAAATATTATTTTTGTATACATTAGATTCTAGAGTGAGTAGTATATAAATAAACAACATACTAAACTTATAATTTACCAATTTCCCTTAATCTTGAATCCCATAACAAAATCTCACGATGGAACTTTCTATTGTCTCTCATCAATTGTCACCAACATTATTTCGGTCTCTAATACTAATGTTATTTGTCTTGACACTCCTCGTCAAAATCTTCCTCAAACTAAATCAACAAAACACTCATATATCTAAAAAATTTACACTTCCTCCAGGTCCAAACCTTGGCCTATAGTTGGTAACATTCTTGAAATGTTGGCAAAAAGGCCTACACTTAGATGGATACAAAAGATTATGAATGACCTCAACACAGAAATTGCATGCATCCGTTTAGGTAACATTCATGTCATTCTAGTGAGCAGTCCTCAAATTGCACGTGAATTTTTTATAAAAACAAGATGCAATTTTTGCTTCAAGACCCATTAGTTGGTCCAATGAGTACATTGGTGGATTTATAACCACAACACTCAGCCGCTTTGGAGATCAATGAAAGAAATTGAAGAAATTAATTAGCAATGAAATATTTTCCCATCTAAGGCATCAATGGCTTCATGAGAAAAGGGTGAAAGAAGCTGATAACTTAGTACGTTATGTGCACATCAATGGCTTCACTCAAAGATGCGCACAACAATTCCCTTTTAATTGTGCAGGAAATTAAGTCAAATGTTATGGTATGCATATCTTACTCTTCTTATCATTATCTCCTTTAAATAACTTGATTAAATAAAAATTGTATAGGAGTTACATATTATATTTTTGTATTTCAGGGATCAAATAGGAGAGAGAGAGAGTGATAGTTTAGGAATTAAATTGACACTTTATTCTTTTGTTAACATGTTTTGTGTGAATTGTGCCACTGCATATTGATATCCTTGTAGTTACCAACTAAATTGTGCTTACGAGATAGAACCTAAGTCTTAATTGATGAGTTAAGGTATTAAAAATTGATATTAGTATATTATTGTTTTGAAAATGATTGTGGAGACAAATTTTATAGGAGTAGACACTAGCAACCATTGATAATCCATCAAATGCAGTTGAATGGAGACTTGCTATAATGATCAATCAACCTGAGCTACTTAAAAAAGCCATAGAAGAATTTGATAGTGTAGTTGGAAAAGAAAGGTTGGTACAAGAATACGATTTTCCTAAACTCAACTATGTGAAGGCTTGTGCAAGAGAAGCTTTTCGCCGTCACCCGATTAATGATTTAAATTTACTCCGTGTCTTAATGAAAGATACCATTGTTTCTAATTTCTTTATCCCAAAAGGTAGCCATGTGATATTAAGGAGACAAGGACTTGGCCTAAACCCTAGAGTTTGGAAAGAACCACTCAAGTTCAAACCTGAACGACATCTTAAGAAAGATGGTTCTAATCTGAGTTTGGCAGATAGAAATTTGGACTCGATAATATTTGGCACAAGAAGGCGTGGGTGTTCAGGACTCATGCTTGGAACTTCAATGACTATTATGCTATTTGCAAGGTTGCTCCATGGATTCACTTGGAGAGTGCCACCCAATCAGTTTAGCATTGACCTCTCTGAGTCTGATAGAGGAACCACCAAAGCGAAGCCACTTGTGGCATTGGCAAAGCCAAGGTTACTACCAGAGGCTTATCGCTTATATTAAATATATGTTTGAATTGGTGAAGGTTTGGTAGAATCACAGTGTGCTACTGTACCTTTTGTAAAATTAAACTACACTTTGAAATTTCAATAAACTTCAACAAAATCACTTTGAAACTACATTTTGTTTGTTGTTTAGAGAGATAGAGAATGAGTTAAAATTTTAAATTTTTGCAATTCTAATGTATTAAATGTATAACTTTCAAGATTTTATTTATATATTTATATTGTTTTATTTTGCTACCCACACCCTATAATTTTTTCATAAAATTGAAATATCAAAAGATTCTGTCAATATTTGTCTCATTCTTAAACCTTACTTTTTATGTTTCTCTCTTCATCACCATGACTCACCTCGTAATATTTCACATCCATATTACATATTCATAACTCACACCTCATAATTCATACTAATTCATAACTCATACCCCTCACCTATAACTTACACCCTACAAATCTCCTCATCATATTGTGGTTAAAGCTACCAACAAGGTACATTTGCTGATATGCTTTTGAGTTGTATCTTTTTTTCAAAATATAGAAATTTTATGTGATCTAAGTTCACGTACATTGTAAATAATACATTTTATGCAAACTTAAATCATGTATGCTTATGGGATATGTTTTCACGTACGTAATGCAATTTAAGAATTTACAGACGATACACAAATACACTTCACGTATCTACATGAATTGAGTTCACGTATGAAATAAAATTTAAGGATTTATTGGCACCACGTTAATTCAGCTCACGTAAATGGAAAATTTTATAGTAATAGGGGCAATACGTACGTGAATTAGGAAAATATACACCTAGGTGATCTGGATTCATATAGTTTGCGTAAATTCAGTTCACATAAGGTACGTTAACTCAGATCAAGTAAACAGTATTTTTGAATTTTTGATATGTTGTTATTGGACACAGATAAATAGACCAAGGGGAAGACAATAGTGATGAATTGTATGATAGCTTGGAACCTGATTTTGATGCAATGAATGATAGTGTTGAACCCGAAATTGAGGATGTTGTGAATGATGGTGTTGAACCTAGTATGGCGGGTTTGACTGATGAGTTTACCACCAACATGATGTTAAATATGCGAGATGATTTATTGAGATGGGCAAGAAATGTTGGAAGGAAAAATGGAATTGTCGTTGTCGTTTTTAGATCTGAAACCACCACAATACGACCAATAACAAAGACAAAATTAGTTCTTGGTTGTGAAAGAAGCGACAAATATAGAGACCTTCTAAGAATCCTAAACCTGTAAGGAGTACCTAGACTAAAAAAATGTGAATGTCCATTTAGATTGAGAGGAACATCATCGAGTGTTGGTGAGGGGTGGTATTTGCATGTAGCATGTGGTCTCCAGAACTACAAGTTGGCCAAAAAAATTGACTAGTCATTATTTCTTAACCGATTGTCTCGTGAAGAGAAATATCTACTTGGTGATATGACGAAGAACATGATAAAAATAAGAAATATATTGATGATATTAAAGGATCATAATGTTGAAAGTTTAACGACAATCAAACAGGTTTACAATGCACTTCAAGCATATCGTTCATCACTTAGAGGTAATAGAACTAAAATGCAACATCTAATGACATTGATGGAACACGATAAATATGTGTATTGATTATGAATAACACATACAAGACTTACAAGTATCGAATGCTATTACTTGATATTATTGGTGTTACTTCTACTGAAGTGACATTTTGCGTGGAATTTGCGTATCTACAATCTGAGCGTACTTATAATTTCGCGTGGACACTACAAATGTTGAAAGAACATTTTACATCCGGTGATGTTCAAGTCATCGTTACTGATAGAGACATTGCTTTGACAAATGCAGTTCGATATGTTTTTTCAAAAGCTGTAAATTTATTGTGCTTGTTTCATGTATGCAAGAATGTCAAAGGCAAATGCAAGATGACCGTGTTTCCAAAAAAAAAAGCAGATACATATAATGGGGGCATAAGAGGGTCTTATTTATAGTTCTGATGAGACTCAGTATTACATGAAGTTGGGTATGTTTCACGGAATTTGTAGTAATTGTTGTATTTTTTATGATTATGTACAAGAGTAGTGGTTAATTCCTCACAAGAAAAGATTTGTTGAGGTGTGGACAAATAAAGTTATGCATTTTGGGAACACAACAACGTAAAGGGCTGAGTCTGCGCGTTGGTGTTTGAAAATGATATTACAACATAATATGGAGGATATATGCAGTGTTTGGGAAACTATTTCTAGCATAATTGTTTTACAACATAATCAGATACTAGCATCATTCAAAAGGTGCACCAACATATTAACATATTGTACGCCCCTTTGTGTGGCGTTGTGTCTAAAAATACAATATATCACATTGCGTCTGAGTATGAACGCGTGAAGTATGTGGATATTGATAAGTCTGAGTGTCATTGCACTATTAGGACAACACAAGGTCTACCTTGTGCATGTGAAATAGCCATGTATAGTATGAATCCACATCCCATTCCGTTAGAGGTTATTCATGATTGGTAGAGTAAATTAGATTTTCATGAGGACATATCTCGTAAACCTTTAGAGTTGTGTGAAACACGAAATAGATGTCATAGTGAAATTTTTGATGTACTTAGCAAAATTGCACTTCAAGGTAAATTATGAGAGATTGCTTATCCATCCATTAATTCGATGTGCCCACTTGTTGAATAAGGTAAAATAAAGGGTGCACCAAAAAAGACAAAAGTAATGTATCAAAAAGAGAAAAATCAACCAAGCGTGATCCATCTTGGTGGATGTATGTGGATGCAAGTGTTCGATGCAGCGACACAGATGAATGTAGCACTACAATATCTCTTAGTAAGGTACAACAACCTTGAGCATCAGTAAGAATTTCACACCTTGAGCATCAGTCAACAAGGTTTAACAAACTAGAATTCTTCCCTTCAAGGATTGGTTGCCAGTTGAAATTAATAAATTCATAGACGACATTATTGAAGTCAGTGATGATGGTTATTATGGATATCGTGCAATTGCAGGTTTACTTGGAATGAGTGAGAACTTTTGGGCATTCATTCGTTAAGAGTGGGTGATAGGCTTCAAGAATCACTACAAGAATTTTTCAATTTTGCGAGGCCTACGATGGTTCTGAAAAAACCGCCCTCACTACCACTTTGTGACGGTTCCTGAGGCGGTTTTTGTCAACTGCCGCCTCCGTTTAAAGCACAAATAACCCCGGGTTTCATTTTCCATATTTTGTACTCTTATTTCTTAGTCCCTCGTGTATTCCTTTTTCATTCCCGCGTGTGTTCCTTTCTTAACTCTAAAATTTCTAAAAACCCCCAAATCTCTCAACCTATGTCAACGCTGAAGGAAACGAAACCCAACTTTGAAGAAAAATGAAATCACCTCTGTCAAAGAAGGTGATTTATCATCTTGGAAATAAAATCAGCTCTTGCAAAGATAATCTCTCAATCTATCAATTTCTCAAATTGCTAAAAGTGAAAAACGAAAACTGATAACTCTGATGGCACCGTGTCTCACTTCAATCTTTGACGAAAACTAATAACCCTTTCTTTATGTTATAATGGCTTGGATTGTAATAATCATGTGTGTGCTTGTTACTGTTTTAGATGCTATGAATGAACTTTTCAGAGGATGATGAAATGCATCCTAGGGATTCTATACATTTGGGGGAAGGTCACTCTAGTTTTTGTTATATTATGTTCATAGCTTATGCTTGAATATAGGTTATACTAAATTTTGGTGTTTCTTAAAACTTGGATTGTTTTCAATTAGTTTAGCTTTGTGAGCGTGCTTATGCTAATCCTAACTTTCAATTAGTTTAGCTTTCTAGTTGTATCCTAATTTGTGGCTGAACTGTGCACAAATTTGATTACAAGATGTTATAATTTTATATTTCAAAAACAGTAAGAGAGAAAAGCTCTTGGTATTGATTACAGTGCAAGTGACATAAGCAACGCCTTCTCAGGTGACAACACCAAGAGCAGTGCAAGCGACAAAAGCAACACCTGTCCAAGAGACATCCTCCCACTCTGAAGATGTGGTAGAAGATGAGCCAGAAATTTCTCAAAAAAGAAATTCTACATATTGGGATGTAAAATTTATTAGTATGTTATCTAATGTCTAATTATATTTATAAAATTTAATTGTTTTACATCATTGAGATATGACATATTTCGTTGAATTATGTGTTAGATGAGGCGAGACATATTTCAAAGACACACTTAAGGGTATCGAACGTGCTTAAAGCTCCTCTTAATGTTAGTAAAATAATAACTAGATGGAATTCAAATGGGCAACCGGTAGGATCAGCTGTTGGTTTGTTAGGCGTTTTTAGGGTGAAATTGCAAGGAAGTTTAAGGATTTTCTTATAATGTATGACAATTGGAAACTAGTTCCATCGACAAGAATAAATGAAATTTTTAAGGATAAAATACAGGTATGAATGATAAACAACTGAATATTCTTTATTTATTGTTTTGATTGTAAACTAACTTTTTTTTTTATGATTATGCTAGTCAAAATTTGTTGTTGATGATGGTGACCACAAAAAAATATATCCTTACGAGCCTTGGAAACAAATGGCGAGATGCACGATGTAGGTTGTTTAAGAAATTTTATAAGTGGGATCTTTCTTTGGAGGAAAACCTACAAAATTATCCAAGTTCTATTAATCAAGGCCATTGGACTATTTTTGTCCAATACAAGCGTACGATTGATCCAATGGTAACCATTCTTTTGTTACATTGTCATTTGTTTTCTACTGTTTAGTTTTTTGATGTCATTTGTTATCTTTGTAGGAGAAGGCTGATAAAAATGTTGCAAATAGAGAAAAGCCAACGATCCTTCATACATTAGGCTTTAAGACGCTTGCAAGGAAGAGAGATGAGTTGGTAAGTCCCACTCAATCTATTATTGATTGCATACTTAATTGAACAGGTACTTATTACATGTGTTTACTTGAGGAACTGAGAGATTGTCGAAAATACAGTAGGAGTGAAATGTATTCAATTTGTCATAAAAAGTCTGATGGGTCATTTGTCAATGACGAGGCCAAGGAAAAATATGTAAGTGTAAAGAATATAAGTGTTATGTGATTGTATGTATTTCTTATTGACCACTTTATAAATCAAAGATTCAACTGTTAGTTTTGGTAATAGTGACTTGCAAAGCTCTAAAATTACTTATTTGGTTCGTAATAGAGAGTTGCAAAGTTAGACATTTCTTTTACAGAGAGGAATTTAGTTTGCTTCATCTGTCTGTGCAGGAACAATTGCAAGCTGAAATTGGGAAAACTCATTCTCCAAATGAAGCATTTGTTAATGTGTTTGGAAAAGAATCCTAAATATGTTCGTTGTATGGGACTTGGAATAACACAATCTCAAATTACTACATCTACTTCTCACTCTGTAAGATCAATGTCTTCCTCCAAAGCTAATGAGGAGATGGAGAAAATGAAAGCTGAAATCGATAGGCTTAAGAAAAGGGATTGTGAAGTTGATATGTTGAAAGAGCAAATTGCTTTCTTGTTGCAAATGCAAAATTCTAGAGAAAAAAAAGGTAAAACTATTTTCATAGAAAACCTATTTAAAAAAATCATGTGAGAACTGTTTGTCCTTGGTTAAAAATATCAATTGTGTAATGATTGCTTCTAGATATATGAGAAATTTAGTTATTAGTATTTGACAATATTTATCAATATTCATTAGGGTTAATATATATTTTTTTTCCAAGCAACAGACATAGAATCGCCAATAGATGGTAGACGTTCATTTGAGTCTAGCCACCAACCTGATGACCGTGGAACAACATCAATAGGGATTAATTAGATATTTGGATAAACTTCTATGTTTGATGGAGTTGTTTTGTATGTTTAATCACTCCACTAATAATTTGAATATTTAAACTACTTTATTTATTGTTTTAGTTAACTTCAATGTATGAATTGGTGTTATTTCTTTTGAAAAAATTATATAAATTGGATTTATGTACAATAGTTATATAATTATGTATTTATGATAATTTACAATTTATAATAATATGTTTCATTCCATATTTCTAATTTTACTAAGTGGGTTTAGGTCTTGGTAGCAAAACCCACTCTCTCAAAACACAGCCTCCTCGCAAAAGCTCTCAAAACACAACCTCTCGCGCACAACCTATTTGATCGCCACCGGTCAGAGATCTCTGGCCGCCGATTAGACCTCGACTAACGCAAACCCATTCAACTAGCACATGCTCTCTCTCTCTCTCTCTCTCTCTCTCTCTCTCTCTCTCTCTCTCGCTCTGTCG
>JBBPBP010000004.1:16292642-16336562 GCA_037974735.1 Cicer chorassanicum
ATCTCGTTATTTCACCTCTCTCTCTCTCTCTCTCTCTCTCTCTCTCTCTCTCTCTCGCTCTGTCGTTCCCTATCTCGTTATTTCACCATCGTTTGCGCAAAACCCTATCTCGTTATTTCACTGTCGTTATCTCGTTGAATGTTTATTAATTTATTTGCAAACCCTAACTCGTTGCTCTGTTGGAAGTGGCTCTATTAACTCGTATTTTGACTCATATTATAACTATTTTGAAGTTAATAGTTGCTTTGTTGACAAGATTTTGGTTGTGTTAGCATTAGAAGAATGAGATGCCAAGTATTTCCTCAAGTACATTTAAGGCCAAGTATTTCTTGGTTTTATTCACACATTGGCTTTTAGAATGAATGAGATGCCAACCCAACTTTCAAGCAACTAACGATCATCTGTTTCTTGTTTGGTTGATTAAGCACAAATAGCTCTACTATCTCAAGCATGGTTATTGACTTTTATATAAATAGCATTTCAATAAAATCCACGATTAATTGAAAGAACAATTAGTTACTTGGGTGCTACTAGTTTAGGCATATAGATGTGTGATTAGTGCCATTAATCTTTTTTCATTTCAGTACAGATTAGTACAGGTTAGTGCAGATTAGTTACTTGGGGTTTATAGTACAGATTAGTGCCATTAATCTTTTATATCATGACAATATCTTTTTTCATTTCAGGCCTCATTTTCACATATTTGGGGCTATATCTGGACGGAAATGGACAACCTGCACTCCTTTACCTTGTTCCATACACACTAGGTAACAACAGTTTTTCTTGTAGTGAGGTTTTGGTTGTGTTAGCATTAGAAGAGATATTTGATCATAGCTTGATTATGGCTTGTTTTGGGTTTTATATATATGTTGAATGTTGGAATTCAATATGTACAATGTAGCTAGCACGGTTATGGATCACACTTGAGGTATGAAGGAAACACACTTGGCTCACACTTTTTCCTACTTATTTCAACCAGCATGTGCCAGCAACCCTTTTTCAATATGTACTTATTTCAACCAACATGTGCTTGCTGAAAACTCTTTAATTTTTAAACAAATCCATATGATTAATTAAAAGATTGCATATTTTCAAGACTTTTATGATTTTTTAACTGCTGCAAACAAACCCATATATGAAGGGACTTTTGATTCAAAACTTTCAATATGCGTGAAACTTTTAGCTTGCAAATCAAATTGGAATGTTCCACAAAAATGTCTTGATTTCTTTGCAAGCATGCTTGTAGATGTGTGTCCTTTTAAGGATTCACTTCCAAAAAAAATTTACCAATCGAAAAAATTAGTGACCATGCTAGGATTAAAGTCTGAGAAAATTTATTGTTGTGTTAAAGGTGCATGTTGTACTACAAAGAAAATAGTGCATATCTAGAGTGTAGGTTTTGTCATGAACCCCGATATGTTCCTCCTAAGCATAAGATAGGTAACCACAAAGACATTCTAGTTAAGAGGATGTTCTATATGCCAATCACTCCTAGGTTAAAAAGATTGTATGTATCAATGGAAACTGTTGCCCAAACGAGATGGCATCAACATAATAGATCGAGTTCAGGCATTTTACGTTGTCCGTCTGATGGGGAAGCTTGGAAGCATTTTGATGCAAGGTATCCAAACTTCGCAAATGAACCAAGAAATGTAAGGCTTGGTTTATGTTCTGATGGCTTCACACCATACATTCAGACATCTGCATCCTCATATTCTTGTTGGCCTGTTGTTGTGACCCCGTATAATCTCCCGCCCGAAATGTGCATGACTAAACCATTCATATTTTTGACTTGTCTCATAATCTCCCACCCAAAATCAAACATTGATGTGTATTTACAACCTTTAATAGACGAGCTTCAACAGTTGTGGAGTGAAGGGGCTTTGACTCATGATATTTCCATGAAACAAAACTTTGTCATGATGGCAACCTTAATGTGGACAATTAATGATTTTCTTGATTATGGCATGTTATCTGGATGGACTACTCCGAGTTGGAACGCTGGTTCGACAAATTCGGTGTAAGATTATGTAATATATTTTGTTAATGAGTTCAACTCTTGTGTTGATACTAATTAATATATTATAACTTATTTTTAATGTAATGTTGCAGGAGAAAGTTGCTTGGTTGCCTGAGCACAATTTTTAGATTAAGAATATCTTCAATACAAAAGGATCAATGCGTCTTTCTAATAAGTTGATGCAAGTGAGAAAGAAGCGCAATTGTCCAACTTGGATGGGTGAAACTGTTTGGAATGATCTTGAGAAGATATGGATGGATCCATTATATAAGGAGATATAAAATCGAGCTAAGAAAAATCGTGCTTCTTCTAAAGGAGGAGCTGTCCATACTGGTGGATCTATATCCATAGCTGAACATACTATTCATATGGTACATTTTCTATATCAAAGTCTTCACTGTATAACCATTTAATGTTTAGCTCAAGGACATGCCTACTATATGCTATTTTTATTGTTTTATTGTGTGGTTTCTCAAAATGCATAGATCTATTTTGCTGAAATATTTTGTTGTTTTTCTTTGCTTGTGAAATGTGGCTCTCATCTTATTCACAGTTATGCTGTTTTTTATTTTTTGTAAGGCTGAAGAGTTGGGTAGAGACCTCAAATTGGATGAGGTCTTTTTAAAAACTCACACTAAGAAGAAGGACAACTCTTGGGTTGATGAAAGATAAAAAAAAAAACACATATGTAAGAAATATTAAATTATTCATTATTTCATTTGTATTTCTTGTAAAAGTAATTTGATTATGTTATATTATTTTCTATTTGAGCAGGAAATATTTCAAGGTATGTTGCAGCAGGCCTCCAAAGGTGGGGAAACATCTAGTAGTTGTAGCCAAATGGTTAATGCAAAAGCTCTCTTAGACATATGGGTCCAATCTATTGAGAAGAATAAATGGCATATTTATGGTGCTGGAGATAGATCCTCGCTTTATAGACTAGGTGTCGCAAGTCTAGTCGTAGATTCTCATCCATCTACAGGTTGCACCAATGTCTTGTCTCAGCACCCTAACGAGATAGCTGCACAGATGGCAGCATTTGAGGAGCGAGCAAAAGCAGCACAACACGAGGCACGAGAGGCGCGAGAGGAGGTAAGGAAAGCAGAGCAACGTCGACAAGAGGAGGTTCAACAATCAAAGCAGCACACTACAAAGCTTCAGATGCAGCTAGCAACATTGGCAAAAAGTGTTGCTTCCATACAAGTTGAGTCCTCCCGTCGTTGTCGTCATCCAAATAATGACGAGGATGAGTCTAACGATGATGATGGCGAGCAGTTATACTGATTTCAGTGTCTGTTTCATTTAGTAGTTATGACTACATATTTTGCTTAGACTTGTAGGCATTATATATATATATATATATATATATATATATGTATATATATATATATATATATATATATATTCTTACGATAGTGTCGTTATGTGTATTTAAACTTATGGTAGTGACAATATGCTTATTTTGAGAATTATGGTACTGTAAATTGTGCTTATTTTAAGACTTCTGGTAGTCACTATTTGTACTTTGAAAATACTATTTATATAAAACTTCACTTTGTTTTGACAATGATGTTTTAATATGCTCACAATTTATTTTAAAAATACATTTAAAAAAATATAGGAATCAATAGAATACAAAATAGAATGAATATATTTTTTCATTACCCACGAAAATTCCATGAGTAAATGATAATTTACCCACAGACATGTCATGGATAAAAATTTAATTATCAAATAGAAATTAGTATAATTTTTTTACGGATTATCCGTGAGTAATGTTACTTGTGACTTATCCGTAGGTCTGCATTTGCGTTTTTATCAACGGAAAATCTATGAGTACTTTACCCATGGAGAATCGGCAAGTCATGCTACCCACATACATTCCTTAAGTAAGTATATCCCACTGCAATTCCGTGGGTAAATATTTTCCTACGAGCGAAATAGCTACGAACTCGTGTCCTTGGGTAATCTGTGGGTAAAGATAAAATATGCCGTAGGTAAAGGCAATTTTTCTTGTAGTGTATTAAATATGACTTTTTAATTTTACTATTTTATATATATACACACACAAATATATATTACTATTTCTCCCCACACATATATTTGAGGGAGTAGAAAAAAGTGGAGATGAAGACCCAAACTCTAACCTTGACTCAGATCAAGATCAGGTGTGGGTTTATTGAGGCAAAATGGAGTGGAGATGGCAAAAAGTTCCAAAATCTTTTTCTTCTCACGGGACCACTGATATAACTATTCTGGGAACACCTACCTCACTCTTGGGCTTTACGGCTTACCTACAGAATCAACCACAACTGACCAACGTTTTGATGATTAATTAAGATTTTAAAAACGTGAGTTTTAAAATATAAGAAATATAATCCAAATTCCTTAGAACGTTGAGCGAGATCCAGAAGAAGAGATAAAATCATGATACCTTCTACTTCGTTATCTATAGAAGAATTAGACAGTAGAAATGACCAAGACAATTATCATAAATAGAAACTCATCAGTCAAACCCACCATACCGGGTTCAACGCCATCATTCACAACATCCTCAATTTCGAGTTCAACACCATCATTCATTGCGTCAAAATCAGGTTCCAAACCATCATACAATTCACCACTATTGTCTTCCCCTTGGTCTATTTATTTGTGTTCAATAAGAACATATAAATAATTCAAAAATATTGTTTACGTGATTTGAGTTAACATACCTTACGTGAGCTGAATTTACGCAAACTATATGAACCCAGATCACGTAGGTGTATATTTTCCCAGTTTACGTACGTATTGCCCTTGATTACTATAAAATTTTCCATTCACGTGAGCTGAATTAACGTAGTGCCAATAAATCCATAAATTTCATTTCATACATGAACTCAATTCACATAGGTACGTGAAGTGTATTTGCGTATCCTATGTAATTTGAATTAGTTGTAGAAAAGGTGAATTGAGCACAAATACCTTTTCTACAACTAATTCAAATTTAGGTTAATTCTTTGTGATCATTTATGTATTTATTCAAGACTAGGTTCAAACCCAGTCTTTTTACTTATATTTTATTTATTTAAGTCTTAAATTTTTTACTCAATCTTAATTAGTACAACGGTTATTAGTGTTTGACCTAGTAACATACTACAATGAATAAAGATCCAATTCACTCAGAGACAATTATAAAATAATTATTAATATCAATTTAATTAATAATAATTATAACAAAACAATGAATAAAGATCCAATTCACTCATAGCCAATTATAAAATATGATTATTAATATCACTTTAATTATTAATAATTATAATAATAATCTCCTTTAATTATAATGGTAAAATAATTATTTGTGTCTCTTTAAAAACTAATACAAAGTATATATATCTAAAATTTCTCCAAGTATTCAATGTATTAAAATAAAAGCTTATTTTCTAATACAAAATATACATATCTAAAATTTCTCCAACTATTCAATGTATTAAAATAAAAGCTTATTTTCTTTTTATATAAGTAGGGACTAAGTTAACGTATGTACATGTCCACACAATGAACCTAACCTTTAAAACAAAAGCTACCTTTTGTAAATAAAAAAAGACTACCTTAATAAAAGCATGTGCGTTAATTGATATACTTTCAATTTGATAACTTTATTTTTTAATACAAAATTAGTTCAATTACCAACTAATTGATCTTAACAGTGGCGTCACAAATTAAAATTGTGTTAATTGAAGTATTAAATTTAAATTTTTGATCAAATACATCAAATTTTTAAATATTATTTTTGTATACATTTGTTTCTAGAGTGAGTAGTATATAAATAAACAACATACTAAACTTATAATTTATCAATTTCCCTTGAATCTTGAATCCCATAACAAAGTCTCACGATGGAACTTTCTATTGTCTCTCATCAATTGTCACCAACATTATTTTGGTCTCTCGTACTAATGTTATTTGTCTTAACACTCCTCGTCAAAATCTTCCTCAAACTAAATCAACAAAACACTCATATATCTAAAAAAATTACACTCCCTCCAGGTCCCAAACCTTGGCCTATAGTGGGTAACATTCCTGAAATGTTGGCAAATAGGCCTACACATAGATGGATACAAAAGATTATGAATGACCTCAACACAGAAATTGCATGCATCCGTTTAGGTAAAATCCACGTCATTCTAGTGAGCAGTCCTCAAATTGCACGTGAATTTTTTATAAAACAAGATGCAATTTTTGCTTCAAGACCCATTAGTTGGTCCAATGAGTACATTAGTGGATTTATGACCACAGCACTAAACCCCTTTGGAGATCAATGGAAGAAAATGAAGAAACTAATTAGCAGTGAAATAGTTTCCCCTCTAAGGCATCAATGGCTTCATGACAAAAGGGTGAAAGAAGCTGATAACTTAGTACGTTATGTTTACAATCAATGCAATAAAAATGGTGGCCTTGTTAATGTGAGGGATGTGGCACGACAATATTCAGGGAATGTTATTAGGAGGTTGATTTTGAATATAAGGTACTTTGGAAATGGTAATGAAGATGGTGGACCTGGTTTACAGGAAATAGAATATGTAGAAGCAGTTTTCACTGTGTTAGAGGGCCTTTTTGCTTTCTCTGTTTCTGATTTCATGCCATGCTTAATAGGCCTTGACTTGGATGGACATCAAAAGAAAATTAAGAAAGCTTGTAAGACCATGAAGAAATATCATGACCCCATCATTGAGGAAAGAATTCAACAATGGAAGAATGGGAAAAAGATAGAGAAAGAAGATCTTCTTGATGTTCTCATCTTACTCAAAGACGCGCACAACAATTCCCTTTTAACTGAGCAGGAAATTAAGTCAAATGTTATGGTATGCATATCTTACTCTTCTTATCATTATCTCCTTTAAACTAACTTGATTAAATAACAATTGTATAGAGGTTACATATTATATTTTTATATTTCAGGGATCAAATAGGAGAGAAAGTGATAGTTTAACAATTAAATTGACAATTTATTCTTCTATTAACGTGTTTTGTGTGAATTGTGCCACTGCATATTGATATCCTAGTAGTTACCAACTGAATTGTGTTTACGAGATACAACCTAAGTCTTAATTGACGAGTTAAGGTATTAAAAATTGATATTAGTATATTTGTCTTGAAAATGATTGTGGAGACAAATTTTACAGGAGTTGACACTAGCAGCCATTGATAATCCATCAAATGCAGTTGAATGGGGACTTGCTGAAATGATAAATCAACCCGAGCTACTTAAAAAAGCCATAGAAGAATTAGACAGTGTAGTTGGAAAAGAAAGGTTGGTGCAAGAATTCGATTTTCCCAAACTAAACTATGTGAAGGCTTGTGCCAAAGAAGCTTTTCGACTTCACCCGATTTGTGATTTCCTTATTCCCCATGTCGCGATGAAAGACACGGTGGTTGCTAATTACATTATCCCAAAAGATAGCCAAGTGATATTAAGGAGACAAGGAGTTGGTATAAACCCTAGAGTTTGGGAAGAACCACTCAAGTTCAAACCTGAACGACATCTTAAGAAATATGGGTCTAATTTGAGTTTCGATGATCCGAGTTTCAACTCGATAATATTTAGTACTGGAAGACGTGGGTGTCCAGGAATTATGCTCGGAACTTCTATGACTATTATGCTATTTGCAAGGTTGCTCCATGGCTTCACTTGGAGTGTGCCACCCAATGAGTCTAGCATTGACCTATCTGAATCTCACGGAGGAACCACCAAAGCTAAGCCACTTGTGGCATTTGCAGAGCCAAGGTTACCCTTAGAGACTTATCGTTTATAAGGTTTTAGTCCTTATAAATATATTATATTAGGTCTTATTAAATAATACAATGTTGGACTTGGTTAAAATAAATCAGCTTTGTTGAGCACTGCTTAGAAATAATAATTGGATTGTGTTCTTTTGATTTGAATATTGTTCTTTTGATTTGAATATTATTTTACCCCAGAGGCTTATTGCTTATATTAAATATATGTTTGAACTGGTGAAGGTTTGCTATAATTGGTTAAGGAGTACACTATTTTGTTGAGAGAGAGAGAGAATTCTAATGTTTTAAATGTATAACTTTCAAGATTTTATTTATATATTTATATTTTTTATTATGCTACCCACACCTTATATATTTTTCATAAAATTGAAATATCAAAATATTCTGTCAATATTTGTCTCATTCTTAAACCTTATTTTTTATGTTTCTTTCTTCATTTATTTTTTATGTTTCTTTCTTCATCACCATGACCCACCTCGTAATATTTCACATCCATATTACATACTCATAAATCACACATCATAATTCATACTCATTCATAACTCGTAACTTACACCCTATAAATCTCCTCTTTATATTGTGGTTAAAGCCACCAACAAGGTGCATTTACTAATATGCTTTTGAGTTGTATTTTTTTTTCTTTCAAAATCTGGAAATTTTACGTGATCTAAGTTCACGTATGTTGTAAATAATACATTTTATGCAAACTTAAATCATGTATGCTTACGTGATATATTTTCACGTACGTAATGCAATTTAAGAAATTACATACGATACGCAAATACACTTCACATACCTATGTGAATTGAGTTCATGTATGAAATGAAATTTATGGATTTATTGGCACTACGTTAATTCAGTTCATGTAAATGGAAAATTTTATAGTAATCAAGGGCAATACGCACGTAAACTGGGAAAATATACACCTACGTGATCTGGGTTCATATAGTTTGCGTAAATTCAGTTCACGTAAGGTATGTTAACTCAAATCACATAAACAATATTTTTGAATTATTGATATGTTCTTACTGAACACATATAAATAGACCAAGGGGAAGACAATAGTGATGAATTGTATGATGGTTTGGAACCTGATTTTGACGCAATGAATGATGGTGTTGAACTCAAAATTGAGGATGCTGTGAATGATGGCGTTGAACCCGGTATGGTGGGTTTGACTTATGAGTTTACCACCAACATGATGTTAGATATGCGAGATGATTTATTGAGATGGACTAGAAATGTTGGAAGGGAAAATTGAATTGTCATTATCGTTTTTAGATCTGAAACCGCCACAATACGACTAGGAACAAAGACAAAAGTAACTTTTGGTTGTGAATGAAGCGACAAATATAGTCCTTCGAAGAATCCTAAACCTGTGAGGAGTACTTGGACTAAAAAAATGTGAATGTCCATTTAGATTGAGAGGAACATCATCGAGTGTTGGTGAGGGGTGGTGTTGGCATGTAGCATGTGGTCTCAACAACTACAAGTTCGCCAAAAAATTGATTGGTCATTATTTCTTAACCGATTGTCTCGTAAAGAGAAATATTTACTTGGTGATATGACGAAGAACATGGTAAAACCAAGAAATATATTGATGATATTAAAGGATCATAATGTTGAAAGTTTAACAACAATCAAACAGGTTTACCATGCACGTCAAGCATATCGTTCATCACTTATACATAATAGAACTAAAATGCAACATCTAATGACATTGATGGAACATGATAAATATGTGTATCGATATAGGTAGATCGAATATGGGTAGCACATACAAGACTTATAAGTATCGAATGCTATTACTTGATATTATTGGTGTTACTTCTATTGAAGTGATATTTTGCGTGGGATTTGCGTATCTACAATCTAAGTGTATTGATAATTTCGTGTGGACACTACAAATGTTGAAAGAACATTTTACATCTCGTGAAGTTCAAGTCATCGTTACTGATAGAGACATTGTTTTGATGAACGCAATTCAAAATATTTTTCTAAAAGCAATAAATTTATTGTGCTTGTTTCATGTATGCAAGAATGTTAAAGCCAAATGCAAGATGATCGTGTTTCCAAAAAAGAAGCAGATACACGTAATGGGGGCATGGGAGGGTCTTGTTTACAGTTCTGATGAGACTCAGTATTACATGAAGTTGGCTATGTTTCAAGGTATTTGTAGTAATTGTTATATTTTTTATGATTATGTACATGAGTAGTGGTTAATTCCTCACAAGAAAAGTTTTGTTGAGGTGTGGACAAATAAAGTTATGCATTTTGGGAACACAACATCGTAAAGGGTTGAGTTTGCGCGTTGGTGTTTGAAAATGATATTACAACATAATATGGAAGATATATGCAGTGTTTGAGAAACTATTTCTAGCATAATTGTATTTTAACACAAACATATACTAGCATCATTCAAAAGGTGCATCGACACATTAATAGATTGTACGCCCCTTTCTAGGGATGGCAATGGGTAGCGTTTGGGTAGAGTACTATAGCACTCGTCCCCATACCCACGGTTTTAAAAGATACCCATACTCGTGCCCGTACCCTTTTGGTTATCAACTTTAATACTCGTACCCTTACCCTCTAGGTACCTAAGTGCCCGTACCCATACCCATTATGCACGTTTTAACTAAAATAGTTCGATAAATAAATGTTATTGTTGTGATTAAATTTAAAAATTACTCAAATAACTTAAATCTAATCATAAAGTATTATAAACCAAAATATTTTCTAACTCAAAATATTTCAAATGAACACTCGTTACAAAGTTTATCTTTTGATTATAAATATTGTAGTGGTCCAATGATATTAATAGATGTTAAAACATAAAGGAAAACAATTAATTAAACTAAACATCAATATAATAAATAAATAATATATTTATATAAGTGCGGGTGCGGGGTGGGTACTATAGTACCCGTACCGGCACCCATACCCGCTTAATTTTGCGGGTAATTATCCGTCCCCGTGCCCATACCCATTATACGGGTTTTTACCCTACCCATTGTGGATTTTTTTTGCGGGTACCCACTGGGTCTAGATCTAATTGCCATCCCTACCCCTTTGTGTGGCGTTATGTCTAAAAATACAATATATCACATTGCGCCTGAGTATGATCGTGTGAAGTATGTGGGTATTGATAAGTCTGAATGTCATTGCACTATTAAGACAACATATGGTCTACCTTGTGCATGTGAAATAACCATGTATAGTATGAATCTGTAATACCCTCAATTTTAAAATGTACTTTTTGTATTTTAGGGTGCTTTCATGTTGAATTATGAGGTTTTTTTAGCCAGTTTTATTGGTATTTTGGATGTTAAAATGCCATAAACATTTTGTGGGTCCCATTTTAAATTATTTGGCGAGAAATAATTTAATTGAGCTGCAGCGGGAATAGATATTTTTATCAAAATATTTGGAGATGTGAGTAGTGTGTGTAAGAGTTGTAATTATTTTTGGTTTGGTTTAATTGTAATATATATATATATATATATATATATATATATATATATATAGTTAGGAAGTTATTTATATATATGCATATATATGTGAGAGAAAGGATTAGAAACAGAGAAGCAAAAAAACACTCCCTGCCTCGCGTTCATCTTTTCTTTCTTTCCTTGCTTCGCGACAAAGTGTTGGTGGTTTTCAAAACCGCCAAACACAAAACCTCACATATCACCTAAATCCAAGCTTTATCTCGCGACGCGACTGAAGAGAAAGTTGATCGTGATCACGTTGCGGTGCTTGGGAACTAATTTTCGCAGCTCTGTGCGAAGCGGGAATTTTACCAGAATTTTATCGCGGTGCCGGAATCGGCCGTTCGAGCTACCGTCGAGGTAAGGGCTCCTTCCAAATTTTTAGCTTGCATATAGGACTCTATATGTGTATTTGTGGGGTTTGTTTTGATGGAGGTTATGTGTGAATTTGGGGAAAAGGAATTTAATGGGATTTATGTGAGTTGTGGAAAACAAATTTGGTGGTTTATGTTTAACAATTTTGAGTTTTGATTTGGAGTGTTATGATTGAAAATTTTGGAAAATATATTTGATGGGTTAAGGTGTATTGTTGTGAGAAATGAAGTTAATGCATTTTGTGGGAAAAATGGTGAAATTGAATTTAATGAGTTTTGAGGTGTGGGTGATGGTGATTTTTACTTGGTATGATTGATGTGTTTATGGGTAACTTTAGGAATGTGGATATTTGCTTTATGTTTCAAGATGTGGGAATTTGAATAAATGTAAATTATGTGTGTATTTTGATTTGGTATGAATTGATGAGATTGTGTATGTGGTGATTTGAATTCAATATGATTTGTAAATTCAATTTCATGTGATTTGAGGATTGTATGCATTGAGTATGCTCTGTGTTAAATTTGAGAATCATTAGTGTTAAATGAGCATTAAAAATGGGGAATCTTTTAATAGCTGCATTTACTTAATGATTGTGGTGTCGAGAGTCAGAGTATGCTCATGCATTTCATAGTAGTGATAGTGATGACCGGATGGACCACGAGATGATTCCACGTGATTGGATGGTTCATCTTATCCTTACGGGGATTATCGCGTCGGTGATAGTGGTGACCGGATGGGCCACGGGATGATTCCACGTGATTGGATGGTTCATCTTATCCGTATGAGGGATGATTCCACGTGATTGGATGGTTCATCTTACCCTTACATGGATTATCGCGTCGTGCTAACCTGTGAGAGGTTGCACATTAGTAAATCGTGCTAGCCTGTGAGAGACTGCACCTTGGTAATTAGTACTAGTCTGTGAGAGGCTGTACAATTATCATTTACGCCCCTTCGAGGAGGGTTTTGTTGATATTCCGGAATCATGTGCATTGGCATATACGCATTGCATTAGGGTGCTTGGCACGTGAGTCATGTTTGATATGTGATGATGTTTGTATATGCGTGCTTGATTGTGATGAGTGATTTGTGTTGTGTTGGTGTTTGTGATTGATTGAATTGGTGTTGAAAGGGTTGGAATGAATTTGAAAATGTTGGAATGTTTTTGAAAGGGTTAAAAACTGATTTTCTGCTGTTTTGACAGGTGTATTCGACTACAGCTGTGTTGTAGTCGAATACAGATGATTAATTTAGCTGCTGACTTGATTTTTTTGAAGTGTATTCGACTACACAAGGTGCTGTATTCGAATACAGTTGAATGGAATGCTGTATTCGGATACAGACAGGCTGTATTCGAATACAGTAGTGCTGTTAGTGCTGTTTTTGCTGTTTTTCTGCTGTTTTCTCAAGTGTATTCGACTACACATAGGGTGTATTCGAATACAATAGTGTTGTTTGGTCCAAAACTTCATTTTTCAACCTTGTTTATGCATGTTTAACATATGCAAACCCTTTCTAGATGCATGTTAAGTCGAAAGGTGATTTTGTGCATTTAAAATTGAATGCTATGTGGTATTTGTTAATTTCGGTTGGTGACCCTTTACAACTTTTGTGGAAATCTGGGCTTTGCCCTCAGATGAGAAATAGGGTCGATCTAAGGCGTGGCGATGGGTTGGTTTGTGATGGAAAGTAGTGGGGCTGGATGCCGCTTGTGAATTCTCAGCACCCAGTCACCCTCAGATAGATTAATGATCAGCTTAGGGTTGTAATCAAGAATTTTATTTATTTTCCCTTTCGTATTTCAAAGTCGTTGTTGTAAAAAGGGAACTTGTGAATTCGAAACAAAGCATTTCAGTCGGTGTATATTTTACTTGAATACTTTGGATTTTTGTTCAAAACCATTTCCGCTATTGTAATTAAGGATAACCTTTGTCGTGGTGTCACGACTCAAATATTTTATCCAAGAGTATTTTCTTTATTTATGGATTTAACTTGGGATTTTTATCACTTTATTTTGAAAAAAAAAATACACTCGCGCTTTTAAAAATCGGGGTGTCACAGAATCCATGTCCCATTTCGTTAGATGTTATTCATGATTGGTAGAGTAAATTATATTTTCATGACGACAGATCTGGTAAACCGTTAGAGTTATGTGTGAAACACGAAATAGATGTCATAGTGAAATTTTTTGATATACTTGGAAAAATTGCACTTAAAGGTAAATTATGAGAAATCGCTTATTCATCCACTACGTCGATGTGCCCACTTGTTGATAAAGTTAAAACAAATGATGCACCAAAAAAGACAAAAGTAATGTATCAAAAAGAGAAAAATAAACCAAGCGTGATCCATCTTGGTGGGAGTACGTGGATGCAAGTGTTCGATGCAGCGATAAAAAATGAATGTAGCACTACAGTATCTGTTAGTAAGGTACAACAACCTTGAGCATCAGTCAAAAGTTCACACATCGACTATCAGTCGACTAGCTTCAACAAACTACAGTTCTTCATAGATGACATTATTGACGTTAGTGATGATGGTTATTATGGATATCGTGCAATTGCAAGTTTACTTGGAATGAGTGAGAATGTTTTGGCACTCATTCGTCATGAGTGGGTGATAGAGCTTCAAGAAATCATGTCTCATTATGAGATTATATTTGGTGGAGAAGTTTATATTCAGAAACTTATACAAAGTGTATATGTTGAACAATGTTCAACTATGGATAATAAGTTGACACTTCCAATAATGGAACACATGATTGTTTCAAAGTTTTACTTGGTTTTCGTCTCATTGTCACTTAATCAATCACAAACATTTTTTCCACTTAGAAGTCAACCACCAACATCTATGTTGTTAAGAATTTTCATTTCATACAGATACTAATTGTGATATTTAATTTGATTAACATATCATTAGTTTATAATTAATAATAGAATTTATGAACACAATAAAAATGATTGAGTTTACTTGTAAAAGTTTCAAATACTTAGAAACTGTTCTAGTGTGATACATATTGGCTTTACAGAGATTGTCATATATGTAAGCAAGAGCAGTAGCAGCGCATGTGTATCCCCCACACGAGTTGAAGTCTCAAAAGCACTTTAGGTAGGCAACACTAACTAAAATTCATTCTTGTCCCTGAAAATGGTGCAACCAATCAAAAATAGTAGAAACGCTCTCGCAACCATCTCTTATCGAACTGTGGTCACGACAACACTTGTTATATACTTCAAGTAGTCAACTACATCGAACTGTGGCTGTCTGCATGACATTAAATTCGACATGAGCAGAAGCCTCAATAACTCCAAATAGTTCAACTAATACTTTTGCACCCTCATCTTTGTTAATTACATTGATAGTAAAAAATGCTCCAAAAATAGGTATATGTAGAAAAGAGGAAACGTCTGAAGTAGCAATGTCGATTTACAAGGAAGGGGGTTTGAATTGTAAATGTTCCTATTTAAAAATTCCAGAAAAAACTTAAGAAAATAACTCAAGATTGATCTTGGTTGTGAAAACAGAAAACAGAGAACGTTCTTGGTTTTAACCAGAAAAACAGAGAACTTTCTTGGTTAGTTAAAATCAGTAATTTAGTTTATGTATTTAACTTGATAATCAATCAGACTGAAAGTAAATAGATAAGGGAAGAGATACCACACAAGGATATATCCTGGTTCACCCAACTCAGGCTACGTCCAGTCCTCACAACCGTGAGATTTTCAACTAAGTGTTCAAAACAAAGAACCTTCTTGGTTTTACAGCACCTAGCTCAGATCAACCTTGATCTGTTACAATATTAAAACCTTTCCACCCAGAAAGGAGTTCAATCAGGTCACCTATCAACCTTGATAGGATTTCTTACAATCTACCCAAACTATACTAAACTCTTATAGTTTGAGTTTTACAATAATGATGAGATTGTTTTGTTAGAATCTGAGATGTCTCAACTCTTGTTTGAGATCTAATTCTTTGACAGAGAAATACAAGAAAATAATTCTAAGAATCGAATGGGAAAAATCAGAATTGATTCAATGTATGTGAGTGAGAGTATTCAAGTATGTAAGTGTATGTGATTGATGAATTTTCTTAGTACTTGAAGCTCTGATTTTTCCTTGAGCTTGGCCTTCCTTTTATAGGTGATTTGAGCAATTAATTCAGGTCAGAAAGAGCTGTTGGGAGTGCTATGTTTTCCTCTGACACAAGCAACCTTTCTGTTGAAAAAATAATCCAATGATGTGACAGTTTTGGGCCTTGCTTGACTGGGCTGTTTTGCTCAATTTCAATCAGATTTTCTGCGTTTTTAATGGCCCATTAAGCTTCGAAAATACTTGATGATAATTGGGCTTTGATCTAGGCATTTGATTTGATCCAAAATAGTTTGGAAAGTAATGAACAACTTCTGCGGAAATAAGAGAATCAATTATGCAGAAACGGAGATTGATATTTGAAGCTTCATATGTAATGTTACAGCTTCGATCTGGAGTTTTGATTCTGTCCAAAATAGTATAATGAATGATTATAAACATCTGCATAAGTAAGGAGATCAATGCTGAAATTCTGCAGAAACGGAGATTGAGTCTGCCAAAACAGCTTGGAGAATGATGACAGTCTGCTGGAGAATGATGGCAGTTTGCTGGAGAATGATGACAGTCTGCTGGAGAATGATGACAGTCTGCTGGAGAATGATGTTGAAAATTCTGGAGACTGATCTGAACATTCTGGAGACTGATGATCATTCTGCAAATTGATGTGATCATTTTGGAGACTGATCTGAACATTCTGGAGACTGATGATCATTCTGCAGATTGATGTTATCATTCTGGAGAATGATGTTAGCATGCTGGAGATTAATGTTAACATGCTGGAGAAAGATGTTAGCATGCTGGAGAATGATCAGAATGCTGTCAAGAATGTTGACAGTCAAGTTCAAATCTGTTTGGTCTTGCTAGTTTGTGATCTTCTCTCTTTGCAATCCGAATGCCTTCTTTGATTATAATGATTTCTACTTGTTCCTTGCCATGTACTGATGAACTAGTACAAAATTCAGAGGCAAAAGCTTCGTTGAACTAGATCATTCTTGAAACTGAAGAACATTATCCGTTTTCCAAATTTTGTTGTTTCTTTATATGTTCAGTTTTTAATTGTTTTCTTTTCTTTGCTTGATTCCTATCTTTGATTAATACACTCAAACACACATGTTAAAAACCAACACACTTAGAATCATAATTAACATTCTTAATTAACTTTTTGTTTGTTTTCATCAAAACATTAAATTGAGATTTTGTCTCAACAATCTCTCCCTTTTTGATGATGACAAACATGTTAATTTAGATTTTAATTTTGATTCTAATTTTAATCATAGAGAGCTTAAAAGCTCCCCCTCAGAATATGCTTCAGATTTTTGAACCAACATAAAATCTAAAATTAATTCTCCCCCTTTGTCAACACAAAAAGGTTGGGGAATACAAAGGAAATGTATACTACACATTGAAAACAATGAGTAGACTTCAGTTTTAAGAAAAATAACATTTTCTAAAAACTCCCCCTGAATATTTTGAAATTGATATCTTTCAAAACTCCAAAACACATGTAAGATAAGATGAATGTGAACATGAGAAAGTGAGCGCATATAGGGAAGCAAAAATAAGATGAATGTGACAACATGTCAAATATAATTTCTCTCTTTACAAAACATTCTTATGCTAATAAAGTGTGTTTTTCAAAACTAATTTTTTGAAACGATCAAAGAGATTTGTTCACATAAAAAAATGTTTTGTCACAACATTTTTCCAACCACACAAATTAACAATAAGGCACATGTTCAAACTTGCTTTTATTTAGTAAGTATGTATGAGGCTTTTTGATTGTTGCTATCATGCTTAAAATAAATTTAAACATTTGAGATCAAATTTTCACAAAAGAAGTGAGCAACAAAAGACTCATTTGCAAAGACATATATTAATATGCCTTAAAATGCTCAAATATCAATTTTTGACTTCATGCCATAGTCTTTTTGGATTAGTTTTAAGTTTTAAAGAAATAAGAGGCACAAATCATTTTCATGAAGACCAAAATATATTCTCTTGTTGAACTCCTTCAAAAAATAAATCCTAAACAAGGATATATATTTAAAATATGTTAAAGAATGATAGAAATTAGACATATTCATGTATAAGTAATGACAAAGAGTGATGTAATCAATTTAAACTTTAAAGTCATACTTGCATAAAAAAATAGTATGCATTCCTAATTTAAAGAGCACTCAATCAATCACATAATATCATTAAAAAATATCCATTCTTATCATGATGCAAATATCATAAGAATTGGGATTAAGTGTACCTCCTTTAGTGATCTTGTTCAAAGATGAGTTTTTTAAATGTTGTTAGTTCATCCAGGTTCATCAAGATGTAGATGCATATTAATTAGACTGGGCATAACAACAGCCTCATCATAGTCAAGCACATGTTGCACATAATTCCCTTTTTTTTTGTTTTTTGTTTTTTGCCATATCCTCCACAATAAACACAATTCTTGGATGATTGTTCAGAGGCATGTCACTACTGTAGTTATACCTCCAGCAGCAGTTTTGGTATCAGTAATAAATCCCTCCCAATTTGTTCTTCCAATAATTTGATCATGAGATGATGTTTTGGAGGAAAGGTAAGAAGTGAGGTAGGTGTAGGAGTGCCAAAAGCAAATGGTTCAAACTTATTAAGAAGTTTTTGATGTTTTTTCAACCATATCATCATAATAGGAAACATTAGATTTGATTGGATGTTGCATATAAACTGCCAAGAACGTTTTGGAGAAAGTTCTGCACTTCTGGAGAATGTTCTGCTTTTCTGCATAATGTTCTGTTTTCTGGAGAATGTTCTGCTCTTCTGCAGAATGTTCTGCTCTTCTGCAGAATGTTCTGGTACTGCTTCCAGAATGAACCTTGTTGCTGCTGTCCAGAATGTTCTTCTTCTTCATCATCCATTGCTTTAATGTTTCCAAAGGTTATAGATACTCCAAATTTTTGTAATGAGAGGAGGCATCATACTTTTCAATTCTTGTGTATTGAACATGCCTTGTCCATGTATCAATGTTATTTCTTGATTGTTGGATGGTGTTCCTGCATCACAAGTTAGTAATGATTTTGGTACCCATATTTGTTTGGGTCCTTGATGGTTAGTATATCTTCTTTTAGAAGATTTTTTAAAACTTGATCTCTTTTTAACATAGCAAGTTGATTCTTGATGACCAATTTTGAGACAGTAGGAGCATTTAATTGTTGATCTTGGAATGGATTTCGAAATCTGAGTTTTAAAAGATTTTAATCTTGATTTTGAAGAAATCCCAGATCGTTCTCCTTTTTTCAGACTTTCTGGAAAAAGTTCTGCTTTTGTTCCAGAACGTTCTCCGTTTTGAGAACAACCTGGAGAACATTCTCCTTTTTGCAGATTTTTCAAAACTAGTTCAGCTTTATTTGCAGAGCGATCTTCCATTTTAAAAAACCTTTTGCTTTTAATCTTTTCATCTATTTTCTTAAAGTAGCAAGCAGATTCCAGATGTCCAAGTTTCTTACAATATGAGCATTTGATTTTGCATTTATCCTCTTTTATTTCCGGAACAAAAAAGTTTTCATATATTTTCGTTTTTTGAGTTTTATCAAAACCAAGACCAGCTTTATCAAATATTCCCACTTGAGATCCCATGATTTTTTGAAAGGTTTCAGTAGCTTTAATAAAATTTGACAAGTCACTTATAAGAAGTTCATTTTCAGTTTTAAGGAGAACGTTCTCCGTTTTCGTTGCAAAACGTTCTTGATTTTCAAATTCATTATTTTCCTTAAAATGAGATTCTTGCATGTTCTGAATGATGATTTTTAGTTCATCAATCATAACCTGAGCTTTCTCTTTTTCCCTTTTCTCTTTTAAAACTTGATCTTTTAAAAGGCTACATTTTTGAACAAGCAGATTTGAATCATCAAGTAAGCTATCAAAATCTTTTTCAATTTGTTCACATAAAAGACATGGTTCAGAGTTTATTACCTCCTTGTCTTCAGTATCTGCCATTAAACATAAGTCGGCTTCTTCAGTTTCCTCTGTTTCTGATTCATCAGAATCATTCCAGGTCACGATCATGGATTTTTTCTTGAAAGGGAACTTCTTTGGTGCTCTTTTGTTCAAGGGACATTCAGTTTTATAATGTCCTTGTTTGTTGCATCCAAAACATGTGATTTGACTTTTGTCTACCTCTATTTTGAATTTTTCCTTTTGATTTGAAAATCCCTTTTTGATATGATCCCTTCTTCTCAACATTCTCTGTATCTCTTTTGTAAGACGAACTATTTCTTCATCAACATCTTCTTGTTCGATTTCTTCTGAGTCCTCATCTAGACTTTCTTGAGATGTTTTCAAAGCTATTACTTTGCCCTTTTTATTGGTCTGTCTTCTTGTAGCAGCACTTCATGTGCTCGTAATGTTCCAATCAGTTCCTCAAGTCCGAGTACGTCGAGATTCTTGGCCTGGCTTATGGCTGTCACCATTGGTCTCCATATTATTGGAAGACATCTCATGATCTTTCTGACTCTATCTTGTACCGAGTATGCTTTCCCTAAGGAGCGCATTTCATTTACAATGGTTGTGAATCTTGAGTACATCTCATCAATGGTTTCTCCTTCATTCATTTCAAAAAGTTCAAACTTTCTTATGCCAATGTCTATTCTTGTTTCTTTGACATGGCTTGTTCCTTCATGATGAGTTTGTAGTGTATCCCATACTTCTTTAGCAGTTTTGCATTCATCAACTCTTTCACTTTCTTGCCTACTCAAAGCACACGATAAGAATAATTGAGCTTTAGAGTTTAGGAGTACCTTGGCTTTATCTTCAACTGTCCAGTCTGTTTCTTTCTTCGCAACAGAGTTTGAATCATTTTGATCAACTCTTGGTGTGAAATCTCCATCTGTAATGATGCGCCATATTACTGTATCTTGAGATTTCAAGAACAGCTGCATTTTGTTTTTCCAGAAATAGTAATCTGTGCCATCAAAGTAAGGTGGTCTATATGATGACCCTCTTTCAGCAATGTACATAACTTTTGACATTTTTCTTCTAGATCTTTTTCTCTAACACTTGTTAGGTGTTCAACTTTAGAGACCGGGCTCTGATGCCAATTGAAGTAGCAATGTCGATTTACAAGGAAGGGGGGGTTTGAATTGTAAATGTTCCTATTTAAAAATTCCTGAAAAAACTTAAGAAAATAACTCAAGATTGATCTTGGTTGTGAAAACAGAAAACGGAGAACGTTCTTGGTTTTAACCAGAAAAACGGAGAACTTTCTTGGTTAGTTAAAATCAGTAATTCAGTTTATGTATTTAACTTGATAATCAATCAGACTGAAAGTAAATAGATAAGGGAAGAGATACCACACAAGGATATATCCTGGTTCACCCAACTCGGGCTACGTCCAGTCCTCACAACCGTGAGATTTTCCATTAAGTGTTCAAAACAAAGAACCTTCTTGGTTTTACAGCACCTAGCTCAGATCAACCTTGATCTGTTACAATATTAAAACCTTTCCACCCAGAAAGGAGTTCAATCAGGTCACCTATCAACCTTGATATGATTTCTTACAATCTACCCAAACTATACTAAACTCTTATAGTTTGAGTTTTACAATAATGATGAGATTGTTTTGTTAGAATCTGAGATGTCTCAACTCTTGTTTGAGATCTGATTCTTTGACAGAGAAATACAAGAAAATAATTCTAAGAATCGAATGGGAAAAATCAGAATTGATTCAATGTATGTGAGTGAGAGTATTCAAGTATGTAAGTGTATGTGATTGATGAATTTTCTTAGTACTTGAAGCTCTGATTTTTCCTTGAGCTTGGCCTTCCTTTTATAGGTGATTTGAGCAATTAATTCAGGTCAGAAAGAGCTGTTGGGAGTGCTTTGTTTTCCTCTGACACAAGCAACCTTTCTGTTGAAAAAATAATCCAATGATGTGACAGTTTTGGGCCTTGCTTGACTGGGCTATTTTGCTCAATTTCAATCAGATTTTCTGCGTTTTTAATGACCCATTAAGCTTCGAAAATACTTGATGATAATTGGGCTTTGATCTAGGCATTTGATTTGATCCAAAATAGTTTGGAAAGTAATGAACAACTTCTGCGGAAATAAGAGAATCAATTATGCAGAAATGGAGATTGATATTTGAAGCTTCATATGTAATTATTGATGTTACAGCTTCGATCTGGAGTTTTGATTCTGTCCAAAATAGTATAATGAATGATTATAAACATCTGCAGAAGTAAGGAGATCAATGCTGAAATTCTGCAGAAACGGAGATTGATTATGCCAAAACAGCTTGGAGAATGATGACAGTCTGCTGGAGAATGATGTTGAAAATTCTGGAGACTGATCTGAACATTCTGGAGACTGATGATCATTCTGCAGATTGATGTTATCATTTTGGAGACTGATCTGAACATTCTGGAGACTGATGATCATTCTGCAGATTGATGTTATCATTCTGGAGAATGATGTTAGCATGCTGGAGATTAATGTTAACATGCTGGAGAAAGATGTTAGCATGCTGGAGAATGATCAGAATGCTGTCAAGAATGTTGACAGTCAAGTTCAAATCTGTTTGGTCTTGCTAGTTTGTGATCTTCTCTCTTTGCGATCCAAATGCCTTCTTTGACTATAATGATTTCTACTTGTTCCTTGCCATGTACTAATGAACTAGTACAAAATTCAGAGGCAAAAACTTCGTTGAAATAGTGGAGATTGATTGGTCAAGAGGCTGTGACGATCATTCTTGAAACTGGAGAACATTCTCCGTTTTCCAGATTTTGTTGTTTCTTTATATGTTCAGTTTTTAATTGTTTTCTTTGCTTTGCTTGATTCCTATCTTTGATTAATACACTCAAACACACATGTTAAAAACCAACACACTTAGAATTATAATTAACATTCTTAATTAACTTTTTGTTTGTTTTCATCAAAACATTAAATTGAGATTTTGTCTCAACAACGTCATCAAGTGTAATCGTCATCTCCCAATCGAAAAATGGAAGTTGTTGGTGTCTCGATGCCACATCTCTTTGGAAGTTGTTGGTGGCGATAAAACGACGTTGTGAAGTTGAAAGGGAAACCACGGAGCGCAGGGAAACATGTAAGTCAACGTGCAACTTGCAAGTGTTCACGAGATTAGAGAATATGGAAGGTTTCACGAGGTTAGAGTACTGTAATAAAACGTGCAACTTGCAAGTGTTCACGAGATTAGAGAATAGGGAAGGTTTCACGAGGTTTTTAAATCTGCCTTAAGTCGGTTATTAATATAACCGCGTTAAACAAGTTTTAATCCGCCTCATTTTATTAAGTCGTTTAACTAAGTAACCGAGTTAACCAGAGGAAGAAAGATATATAAATTTTTTATTTTTATTTTTACCGTATCTCTTAAATCGCTTGCTAATATAACCGTATTAAACGCATTTTATCTATTTACAAAATTGACACCGCCTTATTTTCTTAACTCGTTTACGTAGGCAACTGACTTAAACATACATCTGTTTCGTTCGTTAAGTCTGGTGGCACGTAAATGAATTAACTCGCTGTATTAAAAAGTCAATTTTCTACTAGTGATTAAAAATTTAATATGATTGAGAAAATTACCACTTCATCCTAAAGTCGAGTTGCCACGTGATCACCAAATGTCCTAAAGACAGATGTATCAAGAAGACTACAAAGAAATCCATCAACCGGTGGAGTTTGATCCATCTGCTTTGGTTAGGCCTACTCTTCCTGTTGTGCATGTCTCTCATGTTGTGTTCGTTGTTGTTGTTGTAATCGCCGTTGTTTCTGTTGTGTCCGCCTCTCCTGTTATACTTCATGTTATAATCCGACCTCATTACTAACACTGAGCACGTGCATAAGTGGTTGTTCTAACGCGACGACCCTCATTATTATCAGTATCATTAATTATAATCCGACCTGCTCTATTAGTCCATTCTTTACCATTACTAACATTGTTAATCACGACTTTTTCGTCCCCCTTCCACCCAATGGAAATAACGAGTTTTTGACTTCCGTGGGAATCAAACTCTGTATCTAGAGGATAAGTACAGCTGTTCATTCATTCTCACTACCAATACAAAATTTTCTCTTTTGATTCTTTACCATGTGTTCTTAGGACACTTGTTAAGAACATCTACCTCTTTTTATTATCGTTTATGAATACCTATTTGAGCTACAACTAGATTCCAACACACTCGACAAATAGCGGAAAAAAAAACATTTATGATCAATGGTGATAATTACTTACTATTGCAAGGTAATTTCATCCAGGTTAAAGAACACGGGAGCCAACTATCAAAAGATGAAGAAACCAACCATATCATCCATATGAAAAACGTTTTTAGTATTTGAGTGATGGGAATTGCATGACTTTTATTATGGGTCCAAGTGATTTTGATGGGGAGTTTTATAATAGTTGATCTGGTTTTTCATTTGGATTTTGTCTTAATAAAATATTAGTCCAAAAGTATTATAGGACTACCTAAATATACCAACATATTCCAACATCCACCTCGATTAATTGTATTAATAATGATAAGCAAAATAAAATTTGGAGAGATTAAGTCAATATCCAAAGAAATAATGAAATTTGAAATGATCAACTACTTAATTAAAAAAACTATTTTTGGAAAACGCAATGGTATAAATCAAAGAAGAGAAAAAAAATAGTAAAGTAATTGACAACAACAGACACCAAATCATGGGAAAATTCAAAAATTAGGATGGTCTACTCTATTATAGAATAATTTATTTGCAGAATTGTTACCCTCTTGATAAATACAAATGATTTTGAAACGACGAACTCTAATAAATTGAATGCATTTTAAAATGCTATGGAATAATAAAGGAATCACTGAAAACGTAAATAGTGAGATTAAAATCACATTCCAATCATATATTAGTCCAATTCATTTTTATTCATTTTTACTATCCACTCACTAGCCAATGTTACAACAGTTTTTCTAGTTGTCCCGTGGCTATATTGTTCTATTCTTGTTAAAATAATCAATTTTTTTTTCTTCTAATGATATATGATATAAGAAATGGAAGAGTTGCATGCTTGAATGACTATAAAAATGGTAGAATTGGATGTTAGCTACCTAGCAAGGTTACAAGTTTCATGTTTACATTGTAAACCTGTAATTCTAAATTTTGTACTATACATGAATAAATGCGAATGGTAGGCTTGACAAAACTTTAATTATCAATTTCTAAATTTTGTACGATACATGTAAATCTCAAAACTTAATCCATGTAGTTATTAGTAATTTTGTAATTCTAGTAACTAAGATTTTCTTGGCTAAACTGGACATGATTTAATTAATATTGTAAATCTCATATGCAATAATTTATATAAATTCTAATTAAATACATTTTTTAATGAAATTTTTCACTAAATACTTTATGTTCAATGCTTTTACTTCTGTAATTGTATTCTAATAAAAATACTTTTTATTATGATTAAATGCTTTTTTGGCAGGCACATCAACATGACTACATGAGTGTTTTATGGATCCAACCACTAGAAAAAATCTTGGTAGGGAACATATTCGATGAAAACTAATATTTAATTGTGAGAAACGAGTATAATCAATATTAATAACCATCAGATTTTAATTATTTGAAATTGTGGTTTAGATTTTATGATGCTTAAAAATGAACCTCTAGGCTATCAACTATTCGATTATTCTGAAAAAAATCAATTACTCGATTCATTTATTTTTACACGAAATTACTCAACTCATCTTAGATTCTTACTAAATATGAATTACCATTTATTTCTTTAATAGAATTTTTTTATAAAATCGCTGATTTCTGGAATAGAATTATTAAAAGATATTTCAATATTTAATAATAAAAAAATATTTTCTTTTAATATTGCACTCATCCTTGCTACCCAACCCACCATTTGCAAACCAAATTACTAATGTACAATGCAAATACAATAGTTTGGTACGGTGGCGATGAAGCAAGTACTATGTATTATTATAGTAAAACTATTAACACTAGAACTCGCAACAACCTCAATATATTCGTGAGTCCAAAAAAGTAACAAAGTCTTAAAAATAATTATAATTTACATTATAAGTGTATATAAAGCAAATTATAGGGTGATATATAATTAGTTTCTTTAAATATAATTTTAATTAATTTTAAAGTATAAAGCGTGCATTGCATACTTTTTATTTAGTAAATAGCGAGCAAGAACTTAGCTCAGATAATTACCAAATGCAGGAAGCAGTTTCTGTAGAGCACACAATTTGCTTTATAATATTGTTTTCATTTTGTATCTAATTGAAATGAAATACGTATTTGAAAGTAATAAACATTGAGTTCTTAAGTCGTTTTTGCTAATGTAAACAAACATATAATTTACATTAATAATGATTTAATAGGACTTGAGTTGCGCTCAAATATTTTATGTCACATTCAAAAGCTATAAATATTGACACATTCAAAAGCTATAAATTACTTATCCAAAAAGAGAAATTCTATTGTGCATCTATGATGCGTTAATTCGATATATGCTGTTATATTTAATTTTTAAAAAAAAAATATTTTTTTTGTTATTTTAAAAATTATAATAATTAAATATCATTTATCAAAAGTGACACTAAAGGAAAATTTAATTCTTAATTTTATTACTCATAACAGTGAATATTGAATGTAATTTTAGCGCGCAATATTTTTTTCTTAAGAAATGATATTTTCTAAAATATAATCGTCAACAAATATCTCTTTGATTCATAAAAATGATCGTTAATTTATTAATTTAGAGAACAAATATACTAAAATTATTCGATTTGTCAATGTACTGTATATCGTATAAGCTCCCATAAAACAAAATGTTAAATCTAAATTCTACACATAAAAAAAAACAGCAAAATTGTACTAACACTATGCGAAAAACGCATTTTACAGCGTTTTTTTTTTAAATTAAGCATTGTAGTATCTAGCGCTGTAGAAAGATACAACGCTTTTTAAAATAAAAAAGTGATATAAAATAGGTGAAAATATTGCGCGCTTGTTATACTCTATTTACAGCGCTTTCTTGAAAAAGCGTTGTAAATCCCTGCAATAGTGCTTTTCAAATCCCTGCAATAGCGCTTATTATGCATGCACCTATTACAGCGCTTTTTTGAAAAAGCGTTGTAATAGGTGTTTTCAATAGATGCATTATTATGTACCTATTACAGCGCTTTTGCAAAAACGTGTTGTAGTAGGTGCATTCAAATAGATGCATTATTATGCACCTTTTACAGCGCTTTCCAAAAAAGCGTTGTATTAGGTGCATCCCTTGCACAGAACAGAATTACCACATTCACAACAGCCCAGAACTACATATTCACAACTACATATTCATATAACTATCAGATTGACTATCATATTCATACAACTACATATTCATATGCATAACTATCAGTTCATAACTACATATTCACAACAGCCCAGAACTACATATTCACAACAGCACAGAACTACCATATCTCTTGCAGCATGCCATTTCCCAGCAAATCAAATAATCTTCATTTCAATCACATAATGACACCAGTCTTCCTTTATTTCTGTTAGATCTCTTTCAAAGTATGTTGGACTGGAATTGTCAAAGTATTGTGAGATATAAAAATTGAACATAAATAAGTTAGAATCAAATATATACATAGTTTATATATGAAAATCAAATGATGAAAATACCGTACCGTTTATGGGATTATAGTTTGATTCATATCAACAATCTCTTTCATGAATCGCAATATATAGTACCCACAGTCGATGTTGTTAGTTTGACGAGGGCACTATAAAATAAAACATATAAGTCAATAAATATGTGTGCATTGATTGTAAATGAAAATTTAAAGGCATATATTTCAAACCTTTATTAGAATCCATGTGATGTTATTTGACTTTTGCTTCGACACTGTAGCACCTATTTGAGCTTGAAAAACTTGTAAAGCACTATCGAATAAATAAATGTGATTATTATAGCATTAACAAACACATTATTTATATATATGTGTAAGAAATAAATGAATATTACTTACGTGTCGAACATAGTCTTTATGTCGGAGTGATTGTTGTAATGGTCGTACAAGGGATCTAAATAGTATATAACTTCAGAGGTCGCATTGATTGCAAATAGCACCCAATGTGCCCTACAACAACAAAAAATTTGTTTACACAACTAATAAATTAAGATCTCATAAATTAAAAAAGATATAAATAAAAATATATAATTACGTACCCTGAATTATATGGTGCAAGGACTAACTTATCCTTCTCTTTATTTGCTAATAAGATATCTACAATGTATTTCTTTACATTCATTGGATCGAGCTTAAACATCGAAAGCTTATGCGGAGACAAGAATGAAAATCTATTTGAGAATCTGCGCGTGCACACCAACTTCTTATACAAATACCTTCAATGAAAATTTCAAATTAGATTAATTACCAATAAATTAAATTAATTACCAATAAATGCAATTAAAAGTAATTTTTACCTAATGTATAAGCTGATGACAGTAGCACTCAGCTCCTTATGGTTGAGAAGTTCGTAAATGTGCTCTTTTTCTAGAAATTCTTCATACTCATCTCGGAATATAGCTTTATCCATGCTTATTATTCGTGAATCGTTGTTGCTGCCCATGTTTGTTTTTGTCTATATGTCAAGACACGAATCATATCGAGCAAGACGTGGCTGACTTATTTTAGGAGCAGGAGCAGCAACTGATTTTCCCCGATCCAGTTTTTGAGCAACAACCGATTTTCCCCGATCCAGTTTTTTAGCAGCAACTTTGGCCGCTTTATTACCCTCCAGCTTTTGCAGTTTGCCAGCTTTATTACCCTCCAATTTTTGAAGTTTTCCGGCTTTATTTATACCATGAACATCCAGTTTTGGTGCGGCATCTGGCTTGTTGTGCGGGTGGTTTATCACTAAAAGAAAAACAAAGATTTGTGGGGGCCAAATGCCCTCACAAAGGGAGAAAAGCAGCCACTACAGGAGAATTTGTGGCTGCCTTTGACAGCCACAAATAAGCCAGTCACAAAGGTTTGTGGCCGCCAAAACAGCCACAAAATTCATTTTATTTTCTGTTACCATTTGTGATGGCTTAAGCCCTCACAAAATTGTGACGGAAAAGTCCGCCACAAATTTGTGAGGGCTTAGGCCGCCACAAATGACTACGAATTTAAAATAGTTAGCGTTTGTGAGGGCTTTGGCCGCCACAAAAGCTGTCCTTTGTGAGGGTTTAGGCTGCCACAAAGGATGACATGACAAAAAATAATCAGTTTGTGAGGGCTTTGACCACAACAAATTGTCCCATTTGTGGGGGCTTAGGCCGCCACAAATGTGTGACTTTATTAAAAAAAAATTATAAAATTTAAATTAATATTAAAAAATGATATTATATATAAAAAATTAATAATAATAATATAATTTAAAAATTAAAAATTTAAATTTAAAATAACTATTATATATTAATAAATTATTTAAATTTATAAATTTAAATTATATATACCAAACAAATAAAAATATTCCAAAATTAATAAATTATGTCATATAAACCAAAAATTAAACATACCATAATTAAATAATAATGTATAGCAAATTCATACAAACCATAAATTTATACAAACCAAAAATAGAAATAGAAAATATTATTCAAATACATCGATCATCATAGTAATTGCTCTAATCATTAGCTCCACTCCCTCCATTATTTGATGGGATATTACCCGACGACAAAAGTCCCTCAAAAGTATTATTAATTGGTGTTGGAGACAACATGATTTGAAATTGCAATTCATCTTCAAGTACACCACCACTAGTCGACGGAGCCATAGTTAGTTGAGGTTGATTTGAATCTGGTCTAATCAAGTCAGTTGTTGGCATAGTTGGTCGGTATGGAGCTGGATCTGCTTGAAGTTGAGGAAGCTGCTGTGAAAATGACGAAACATACTGATAATTATTAAAATATTGTTGTTACTGATAATTATTAAAATATTTTTCAAAAGCATTATATATATATATATTGTTATTAACATCTACAAATTACTAAATAAATTATGACATACTTTATATATCAATTAAGTGAGCATTTACGAATAATATAATAAATCGTAATAGAGGCTATAGCCTATATATATATATATATATATATATATATATATATATATAAATTAAAATAAAATTTTAAATGATATTTAATGAACTTTTTCATAAAATAAGTCTTTATAAACAAAAAAGAGAACTAAAAGTATATAAATATTTTGTATGAACTCAACAACAACTCTTTGTAATAACTAACGACAAATATTAATATTAATTTTTATAATGTTTTTATTATGTTTCAAATTTTTATTTATCATGTTAAGACAAATTCTCAAATTAAGTTTTGATGAAAATAAACAAGAGATTAATTAAAGATATTAATTATGATTCTAAATATTATGTTAATTTAATCTGTGCTCTTGAGTGTTTTTATTAAAGATAGGAACCAAGCAAAGAAAAGAAATAAGTCATGATCATAAACTATACAAAACAGAGAAGAATCAGCAGAATCAAGAAAGATCGTTACAGCCACTTCATCAATCTTTCTCCAACACTTCCACATTAATTATGCCTGAAATCTTTATACCAATTTCATCAGTACATGGCAAGGAACAGATAGGAATCGTTATTACTCAAAACGATTCTCGGATCATTAAGAAAAATCATCACGAATCTAAGCATATCAAAAAACGGACTGCAACTTTCTCCAGTCTGGAAACTGTCAAGAAAGTTGAACAAAGCTGAAACTCAAGATTGAATATAAGTCCTCAGATTATTCAAAAGTCTATCAGACAAGATTGATTATCTTTCTGCACTTATAATCAACGTTCTCCGTTTTTGAGAAGAACAAATTTTGTTTCTGCAGAAGAAGACTTCTCGTTTCTGCAGAAAAATATTCACTCCTTTCCAAACAGTTTTGGATCAAATTAAACATTCAAATTGAAGCCCAATCACTATCAAATATTATCAAAGCTTAATGGGTCATTAAAGCGCGCAACAAGTCTGTTTTAGATCAAGCAAAAGGCCCAAAACAGAAAGCCCAAAGCTGTCAAATACATGGTGCTCTGTTTGTCAACAGATTCCTTGCTTCTGTCAGAAGGAAAACAGAGCACTCCCAACAGCTCTTTCTGATCAGAATTAATTGCTCAAAACATCTATAAAAGGAAGGCAAATTCGCAAGCATCAACCAGATTTTTAAGTGTCAAGCATTCTCATAAAATCATATTCACTTGCATCCTTAAAGTCATCTCATTCAAGAAATCAAGCTGAACCAAATACATACTTCCAGTTTTATTCTATTGGTTTCTTTCTCTGTTCTGAATCCTTTTCTCAAACAAGAGTTGAGCAAAACTAGATTCAAACATACCTTTCAAATTATTATTGTACAAACTCATAACTATAAGGATTGTTTATAGTTTGAGCGTAATTAAAAGAGTTAATTTCGAAATCCTAACAGATTAGTTAGGTGACCTGATTAATCCTTTCTGGGTGGAAAGGAAGTGTAGTTACAGATCAAGGCTGATCTCTAACTGTGATTGTTCTCCTTTTGTCTTTGAACACTTAGTGAAAATCTCACAGTTGTGAGGACTGGACGTAGCCCACGTTGGGTGAACCAGGATATATTCTTGTGTGGTATTTCTTCCTTATCTCTATTTACATTCACTTATTGTTATTATCATAATTAAATAGAGAAACTAAAACTGTGATTTTAACTAATCAAGAACGTTCTGCGTTTTCTTTTTTAAAACCAAGAACGTTCTCCGTTTCTATTTTTATAACCAAGATCATTCTTGAGTTGTTTTCTTAAGTTTTTAACAGGAAATTTTAAAAAAGGCAAGATTACAATTCAAACCCCCTTCCTTGTAACTTGACATTGCTACTTCAATTGGTATCAGAGCAAGGTCTCTAGAAAAAACACTTTAACCAAGTGCTAGAGAAAAAGATCTATAAGAAAAAAAAAATGTCAAAAGCAAAATACATTGTTGAAGGAGGATCCTCAAACAGGCCACCATACTTTGATGGAACTGATTACTACTTTTGGAAAAACAAGATGCAGTTGTTTCTAAAGTCTCAAGACACTGGAATGTGGCGCATCATTACAGAAGGAGATTTCATTCCAAGAGCTGATCAAAATGATTCAAACTCTGCCAAGAAGGAAGAAGTCGACTGGACATCTGAAGACAAAACTAAGGTACTCTTAAACTCTAAAGCTCAATTATTCTTATCGTGCGCTTTGAGCAGGGAAGAAAGAGAAAGAGTTGATGAATGCACAACAGCTAAAGAAATCTGGGATACACTACAAATTCATCATGAAGGAACGAACCATGTCAAAGAAACAAGAATAGACATCGGCATAAGAAAATTTGAACTGTTCGAAATGAATGAAGGAGAAACTATTGATGAAATGTATTCAAGGTTCACAACTATAGTAAATGAAATGCGTTCCTTAGGAAAGGCTTACTCAGTACAAGATAGAGTAAGAAAGATCATGAGATGTCTTCCAGTCATATGGAGACCAATGGTAACAGCCATAAGCCAAGCCAAGAACCTTGAAGTACTGGCACTAGAAGAATCAATTGGAACCTTAAAAGCACACGAGGTATTATTACAAGAAGATAAACCTGTCAAGAAAGGAAAAACAATAGCTTTGAAAGCATCTCAAGAAAACACGGTTGACCAAACAGAGGAAGAACCAGAAGAAACTCAAGAAGAAGCTGATGAAGAAATAGCTTTTCTCACTAAAAGAATTCAAAGAATAATGAGAAGAAGAGATCAAATGAAGAAGGGATTCCCAAACAGAAAAGAAAATCCTAAGACAGAACAAGATAAAAGTCAAATTACATGCTTTGGATGTAATAAGCTGGGACATTACAAATCTGAATGTCCTCTAAACAAAAGAACACCAAACAGATTTCCTTTCAAAAAGAAATCACTGATGGCCACATGGGATAACTCAGATGAATCCGATGAGGAAGAAGATGAAGAAGCCAACATATGCTTAATGGCAAACACTGAAGAAAATGAGGTAACAAATTCTGAATCCTGCATTTTGTGTGAACAAATGGAAAAAGAATTTGATAACTTATTAAATGATTCAAACTTACTCATACAAAAATGTAGTTCCTTAAAAGAAAAATTTTATAAAGAAAAAGAAAAAACTCAGGTTCTGAATAATAAGTTAAAGGAGATCATTCAAAATCTGAAAGAATCTCAAACCAAAAACTTTCACACTGAAAATCAAGAAAGTCCAGAACGTTCTGCACTTCAAAAGGAGAACGTTCTCCTTAAATCTGAAGTTCAACTTTTGAAAAATGATCTGTTAAACTTTATTAAAGCTACTGGAACATTTCAGAAAATCATGGGATCTCAAGTTGGAATATTTGATAAAGCTGGTCTTGGTTTCGATCAGACTCAGAAAACCAAAATGTATGAAAATTTCTTTATTCCAGAAAGAAAAGAACAATCATGCAAAATCAAATGTTCATATTGCAGTAAAATTGGACACCTTGAATTTGCGTGTTATTTTAAAAAAGGGATGAGAAAATCAAGAGCAAACAGAAAAAAGAACAATCTGAAAGAAAAACAGCTTCTCAAAAAAACCAAGAACGTTCTCCAGGTAAAACAGAAAACGGAGAAAGTTCTAAAAATCTGACAAAACCAGCTAGAAAATCTTTTCATAAACAAATAATTAAATGTTCTTCATGCTCTAAGATTGGACATTCTGAATCTACATGCTATAATATCAGAAAAACAAAATTCAGAACTAATCCACAAGGACCCAAGACAGAATGGGTACCAAAAGTTAATAAAACCAAAACTGCAGGTTGGCTCTCAAGGTGTCAAGAAAAAGCCATGGTTTTTGGACAGTGGCTGTTCAAGACACATGACGGGTGATAAAAATTGCTTCATGTCCTTTGTTAAGAAAGATGGAGGGTCTATTACTTTTGGAAACGACAATCAAGCTCGAATCAAAGGTAAAGGGATAATTGGTAAGAAAAACTCTGCTCAAATAACTGATGTTCAATATGTTGAAGGTCTAAAACATAATCTCTTAAGCATAAGTCAACTCTGTGACAATGGCTGTGAAGTTATTTTCAAACCCAACATATGTGAAATCATAAAAACATCATCAGGTGAAAAACTGTTTTCTGGAACCAGAAAGAAAAATCTCTATGTATTATATCTTGAAGAATTGCCTGATGAATCTTGCTTCATATCTATTGTTAAAGATAAATGGATCTGGCATAAAAGGGCAGGGCATGTCAGCATGAAAACCATTTCGAAAATTTCAAAATTAGAACTTGTCAGAGGTTTACCAAAACTGAATTTTGAAAAAGACAGAATATGTGAAGCTTGTGTAAAAGGAAAGCAAGTTAAAAGCAGCTTTCATTCAAAAGATTTTATTTCCACAAACAGAATTTTTGAATTACTTCACATAGACTTATTTGGTCCTGTCAAAACAACCAGTTTAGGAGGAATGAAATATGGTTTTGTTATTGTTGATGATTTTTCTCGATACACTTGGGTACTATTTTTAAAACAGAAAGATGATGCCTTTGAAGCTTTTAAAATATTTTGTAAAAAGGTACAAAATGAAAAAGAATCCAGCATCATCTCTATAAGAAGTGATCATGGAGGAGAATTCATAAATGCCCCCTTCAAAAACTTTCTAGATGAACTTGGCATTTCTCATAATTTGTCTTGTGCAAGAACTACACAACAAAATGGAGTTGTTGAAAGAAAAAATAGAACCTTACAAGAAATGACAAGAACAATCCTGGAAGAATCAAACGTTGAAAGATATTTTTGGGCTGAAGCCGTTAATACATCATGCTATATTCTAAATCGTGTATCCATTAGAAAAATCATAAACAAAACTCCATATGAAATCTGGAAAAACAGAAAACCAAACATTTCATACTTCCATATTTTTGGATGTTACTGTTATATTCTAAACAACAAAGAAGTTCTTGGAAAATTTGATTCTAAATCAGATAAAGCTATCTTTTTGGGTTATTCAACCGACTCTAAAGGTTATAGAGTTTTTAATCTAAGAACTAAAATTGTTGAAATCAGCATGCATATTTTATTTGATGAATTTGATGATTTAATACTTGAAAAGTCAAATGAGGATGAAGAATTGCCAGACACACAACAGAAAACTGATATACAGGAAACGGAGATCGATAAACAATCTCCGTATCATTCTCCACCTAAAAGCTGGAGAACAATAGGAGATCATCCTCAAACTCAAATCATTGGGGATACAGCAGATGGAATTCGAACTAGGAAATCATTCAAGAATGATGAAAACAACATGGCAATGATTTCTCAAGTTGAACCAAAATCAATTAAAGAAGCCATAGTTGATCAATCTTGGATTGAAGCCATGAAGGAAGAACTGCAGCAGTTCGATAAAAATGAAGTCTGGACTTTGGTACCAAATCCTCAAGATCAAACAATTATTGGTACACGCTGGGTTTTCAAAAACAAATTAGATGAAGAAGGTAAGGTTGTAAGAAACAAAGCAAGATTGGTTGCTCAAGGTTACAATCAACAAGAAGGTATAGACTATGATGAAACTTTTGCTCCCGTTGCAAGGTTAGAAGCTATTCGTATACTCCTTGCATATGCATCTCACAGACTTATTAAATTATTTCAAATGGATGTTAAAAGTGCATTTTTAAACGGTTTTCTGAATGAGCAAGTTTATGTGAAACAACCTCCTGGCTTTGAAGATCAATCAAAACCAAATCATGTTTTCAAACTCACAAAAGCTCTGTATGGCTTAAAACAAGCACCAAGAGCTTGGTATGATAGGTTAAGTTCATTCTTAATAAATAATGGTTTTTCCAGAGGAAAAATTGACACTACACTCTTTAAGAAAATTGATAAAAATGATTTACTCATTGTACAAGTGTATGTTGATGATATTATCTTTGGATCAACAAATGAAAAAATGTGTAATGGTTTCTCAATACTTATGCAAAGTGAATTCGAAATGAGCATGATGGGAGAATTAAGATATTTTCTTGGTTTACAAATTAAACAACATGAAAATGGTATTTTTATTTGTCAAGAAAAATACATTAAAGATTTGTTAACCAAGTACAAAATGAATGAAGCAAAAATTATGTCTACTCCTATGCATCCATCCTCTTCATTAGATAAAGATGAACATGGAAAATCTGTTTCTGAGAAAGAATATAGAGGCATGATCGGTTCCTTGTTATATTTAACTGCTAGCAGACCAGATATTGTATTTGCAGTAGGATTATGCGCTAGATTTCAATCTGCACCAAAAGAATCTCATTTAACTGCTGTAAAACGAATTTTTAGATATCTTGTTGGAACTACTGATCTTGGCCTTTGGTATAGAAAAGGTTCTCATTTTGATCTTGTAGCATATTGTGATGCTGATTATGCTGGAGATAAAACTGAAAGAAAAAGCACCAGTTGAGCATGTCAATTTCTGGGAGATGCTTTGATAAGTTGGTCTTGCAGAAAACAAAATACTATAGCCTTATCAACCACTGAAGCTGAATACGTATCAGCCGCAAATTGTTGCTCACAAGTCCTTTGGATTAAAAATCAACTTGAAGACTTTTCTGTAAGTTACTCTAGTATTCCAATTTACTGTGATAATACTAGTGCAATCAATTTGTCAAAAAATCCAATTCAGCATTCTCGATCAAAACATAGTGAAATAAAACATCATTTTATTCGCGATCACGTTAATAAAAAGGAAATTGAATTAATTTTTGTTGATACTCAAAATCAGCTTGCTGATATTTTTACAAAGCCCTTAGTCGAGGAAAATTTTAATTCAATCAAAGAAAAACTGAGAATTTTGAAAAATCCTGAAAAATCTAGTTAAAACTGCTTCTGCAGAAAACGGAGAACGTTTATCAATCTCCGTTTTTCAAACATCTTTCTCCGTTTTTCAAATCATCTTCCCAGACGTCATCTCCCTCATGCGCAGGCAAGGCATGTCTCAGCATTAAATGCGCGTGCATCAAGTCACTGCTCAGCCGTCAAAATCATCCATTTCCCCAAACACTTGTCACTTCCCTAGATTCATCATCATTACTCTCTCTCTCTTGAAACTGCAAAGGCAAATTGCAGTTATTACAACTGTTCAATTCTTTTGAAACAGTTTTTCATTCTCTCAACTATCATCTTCCTCAAAAGCTTCTCTTCAATCTCTCTCTCAGCATCAAAAATGGCTCGAACCAAGCAAGCTGCTCGTAAAAATGCAAGCACTGAAACTCCATCACCATCATCATCCTTCTCACCAGTCTATGATCGTTCACCTTCACCTCCACCCAGGCCAACCCCTCCAAAACACTCATCAGATTCCTCATTTTCTGACTATTTGTCTTCATCTCCTGAATCCAACCCCAACACTTCCATTCCTGAACCTGTCTCTTTTGTTCTTCCTCCTCTCCATTCCTGTCAAACCCCAAATTTTACTCAAGTCCCTCCTCATTTAAGAACATCCTTTTCCAAACCCACCCCACCACCACATAAATTTGTTAATCCTCCAGCACCTAAGAGGCGCTCAATGAGAATTCTGGCAGGAATTGGGACTTCAAGGACACCAAACACTAAACCTACCTACTTCATCATCTCAGACACTGACTCAGATGAATCATCTGATACTCCTGCACCTTCAACAAAACCTATTCCTACATCAAAAACCTCTATACCAACCTCTTCTAAATCTTCATTTTCTGAAACCTCTCAATCCTTTCCTTCAACCCAGAAACAAAGACCAATGACTGATTTTTTCTCCTCCCCCAAATCTTCTCAACCTAAAACCCGTACTCTAAAAACCAAAACCACCATTTCAACCTCAAAATTTCTGGCATGAAAAAACTTACCCATTTGCCAGAGATTCAAAACCACTGTACCTAAAAACAAATTTCGTCTTTCCCCTTCCTCATCTCAAGAACGTTCCCCAACCCCAAAACCTTCTCCCACCCAAATGCACGAACGTTCTCCCACTCCTTCCGCTACAATTGCTCACAAAACTCCTACCCCTACTCCTGAACGTTCTCCAATTCCAGAACGTTCTCCTATCCCTCCCCATTTTACTTCTCCTTCTCAAGAACGTTCTCCTCACTCTGAACGTTCTCCCACTACTTCTCCTTCCCACACTCAAACACGCTCTCCCATTCAAGAATGTTCCCCTGAACATCAACATTCTCCCTCTCCAACTCAAGAACGTTCACCTCCCGACGAACGTTCTCCGTCTTACAATCCTTCAACAACCACCAAACGACCACTTTCACCTCAAACTCCTTCCTCTCCTTCATCAGAACCTTCATCTGACCCTGATTCTCCTATACCACCATCTCTTCCCTCCAAAAAGACCAAGCCAAATACCACTCCTCTAATTCCTCCCACTGCCACCAAACTTTTCAAAGACAAATGGGCTCAAAGACCCATTGGTGTTGGTAGAGTTTTCATTTTCGACAAACTCATAGTCGATGGCAACTCTGTCAAACACTTTACTGATGCCCTAGGCTGGACTGCATTTATGCAAATTTCTGAACCACACTATCCAGATGTTGTTCGTGTCTTCTACTGTCAAGCCAAAACATTTCCTGAAAAATCTCTATTCATTTCCACTATCAAGGGAATTGAGATCAGGTGAACTCCTGACATTTTGGCCTCAATCCTGGATCTCCCTACTTAAGGTCCTGCTGTCTTTGGAAAATCCTGGTATGCAGCTCTCAATCTTAAAGAGACTGCAGTTCTCTCAGAATTATTTCAAGAGAATTCCACCAGGTATCTGTCAACATTCATGCGCCCTCTCCCTAAGATATTCAACAACATGAGTCAACATACTCTTCTTCCTCACTGTGGAAGTCATGAGTATGTCTCTGAAAACGACGCACTGGTCATATATCATCTACTCAACTGCAAGCGTCTCAATCTGCCTCATCTGATACTTCACCACATGATTGCTGCTGCCAATAAAGACTACAAGAAGAATATTGTTCCTTATGGTATGATTCTTACAAAAGTCTTTAATCATTTTCATATCCCCCTGACCAATGAAAAATCTCTTATCAAAATCTCCAAATTTTCCACCAAAAACATGTCCCATATGGAAATCAATGTCACTAGACAACCTTCTCCCCCATCTGAATCACAGCCACGATATCCACAAACCACCAGACCTAGAACAAGACAGTCTGCCCCACTTATTCATTCATTTCCTTCCACCCTAAAAAGAAAACGTTCTGCCAGACGAGAAGCTCCTGTCACAATTCCCACATCATCATCTCCTTCACCAGATAGAGCTAATGATAAAACCCCAGAACGTTCTCCTCATACCCCAGAACGTTCTTCCCAAAATCCAGAACTTTCTCCACAGCACCCAGACCAAACACCACCAAACCCAGAATGTCCTAATCCTGCTCAAGAAATTTACCCTCCAAACAGAGAACGTTCTCTTACCCCTCCTCCTACCAATCCAACATTCTCTGTTTTTCCCCAACAATCCACCATTTCATCCACATATTTGATTTCTGTCTCTCAGCTTCTTCGTTCTCCACTTGACCCCATGACAACAATGATTTCTCACCAAAATGTCTCTGCCATGTCACTAGCGTACATTTCTCCTCAAACCACCACGTCATCTATTTTTGGCATTAGTCAATTTTTGGCTTCCTCCGAACCTTCCAACAACGCTACTTCATCCAATCAATCCAACCCTCAGCCTCTCCTTGCCTCTCTCCCAGCTGTCTCTACTCCTTCAACCAGCACTACTCCTATTCCTCCACCAATCATGAATCCTCCAAGGGAACCAAGCAACTTTGAAATAATGGCCACTCTACAAGTCCTCTTGGCACAACAGACTCAGCTACAATCCTGGCTCACGGATACACTTGCACCCAAGCTCGGTGTACCTCCTCCTCCTCCTTTTCACGCTGCTCCAGCTCCCGAGCCTGTCCCTGTGCCATCCAAGTCTCAATCATCAGAAGGATCTTCTCCTTCTTTAGCCAAATAGGGATCTTTTTCTCCTTCCTTTTTGTATGACAAAGGGGGAGAATTAAGTTTAGTTTTTTATTCTGTTTATGATCCGATTAAAATTCAGGATCTTACTTTTTGTAATTCAGCAAAACGCTTTATTAATGAAATATCTTTTATTGCTGAAATTAAATTGATTGCATTAGTTATATCAATAAAAACATCTGTTGCATCAATTGAGGGGGAGTTTTTACCCTCTTCAAAATTAAAATTTGAATCAGAATTAAAATCTAAATTAACATGTTTGTCATCATCAAAAAGGAGGAGATTGTTAAGACAAACTCTCAAATTAAGTTTTGATGAAAATAAACAAGAGATTAATTAAAGATATTAATTATGATTCTAAATATTATGTTAATTTAATATGTGCTCTTGAGTGTTTTTATTAAAGATAGGAACCAAGCAAAGAAAAGAAATAAGTCATGATCATAAACTATACAAAACAGAGAAAGATCAGCAGAATCAAGAAAGATCGTTACAACCACTTCATCAATCTTTCTCCAACACTTCCACATTAATTATGCCTGAAATCTTTATACCAATTTCATCAGTACATGGCAAGGAACAGATAGGAATCGTTATTACTCAAAACGATTCTCGGATCATTAAGAAAAATCATCACGAATCTAAGCATATCAAAAAACGGACTGCAACTTTCTCTAGTCTAGAAACTGTCAAGAAAGTTGAACAAAGCTGAAACTCAAGATTGAATATAAGTCCTCAGATTATTCAAAAGTCTATCAGACAAGATTGATTATCTTTCTCCACTTATAATCAACGTTCTCCGTTTTTTAGAAGAACAAATTCTATTTCTGCAGAAGAAGACTTCTCATTTCTGCAGAAAAATATTCACTCCTTTCCAAATAGTTTTGGATCAAATTAAACATTCAAATTGAAGCCCAATCACTATCAAATATTATCAAAGCTTAATGGGTCATTAAAGCGCGCAACAAGTCTGTTTTAGATCAAGCAAAAGGCCCAAAACAGAAAGCCCAAAGCTGTCAAATACATGGTGCTCTGTTTGTCAACAGATTCCTTGCTTCTGTCAGAAGGAAAACAGAGCACTCCCAACAGCTCTTTCTGACCAGAATTAATTGCTCAAAACATCTATAAAAGGAAGGCAAATTCGCAAGCATCAACCAGATCTTTAAGTGTCAAGCATTCTCATAAAATCATATTCACTTGCATCCTTAAAGTCATCTCATTCAAGAAATCAAGTTGAACCAAATACATACTTCCAGTTTTATTCTATTGGTTTCTTTCTCTGTTCTGAATCCTTTTCTCAAACAAGAGTTGAGCAAAACTAGATTCAAACATACCTTTCAAATTATTATTGTATAAACTCATAACTATAAAGATTGTTTATAGTTTGAGCGTAATTAAAAGAGTTAATTTCGAAATCCTAACAGATTAGTTAGGTGACCTGATTAATCCTTTCTGGGTGGAAAGGAAGTGTAGTTACAGATCAAGGCTGATCTCTAACTGTGATTGTTCTCCTTTTGTCTTTGAACACTTAGTGAAAATCTCACAGTTGTGAGGACTGGACGTAGCCCACGTTGGGTGAACCAGGATATATTCTTGTGTGGTATTTCTTCCTTATCTCTATTTACATTCAGTTATTGTTATTATCATAATTAAATAGAGAAACTAAAACTGTGATTTTAACTAATCAAGAACGTTCTGCGTTTTTTCTGTTTTAAAACCAAGAACGTTCTCGGTTTCTGTTTTTATAACCAAGATCATTCTTAAGTTGTTTTCTTAAGTTTTTAACAGGAAATTTTAAAAAAGGCAAGATTACAATTCAAACCCCCTTCCTTGTAACTTGACATTGCTACTTCATATCATATATTATGTAAGCAACATAATTAGATCATTATTATAAATCTTATTTTTCATAAGTATTATTTTTTTGCTAAAAAAATTGCAATTTCTTAATATAATTATATTTTACTAACATAATAAATCATAATACCAATAATAACTATAATAAAAAAAATAGCACTTCATCAACAATTAAAAAATTACTACATTTTAATTTGAGTATAAATTTCACAATTTAAACATTTTACCAGTAATTTGTTTAACAAATCTTACAAATATTGAAGTTTAAAAATAATATTATACTCAATTTTAAAAATAATATATTAATCTACATTCTAAAATAAAATATTAAGTCTAAAAATATTTTAAAAAACCATATAACAATAATAATTATATAACTAATAATCTATATTTGAAATGCATTACATACTTGATGCCGAGTAGTGTCTAATTTGATGCTTACAAACAAATAACAACTATTCACAATCACCACAATAGCACAACTGTAAAAAAAAAATTAAATAATATTCATTAAAAAAATAACTTCAAATAAAAAATAACATTAAAAAATAAAATATAAAATAAAAACTTACCGAAATTTAACAACTAAAAGAGAAATGTTAGAGAGAAGGTAGAAATGAAAAAGTAGAGGAAGGGTTATATTTATAGGAGAACAATGACACTTTGTGGCGGTCAAAGCAACCACAAAATTAGGCCTTTGTGGAGGCCAAAGCGGCCACAAATGCCAACGGTACGCTACGCCCTTTGTGGCGGCTTTTGCAATCACAAACGAGTGTTTTGTGGCGGCCACAAATGTTCCTTTTCCGACCTTGTGATGAGTAGGAGAGGATAAGTACAGCACGCAAGGAGTGACACCCTAAATCAATGGTTAATACAAAAGTATGTGAAACAATTAGGTTGAATGAATTTCTTATTTGGTTAAGTAATTAATTACCTCATGAAGACTTTTGAGACCAACGTTGCAACTCACGTTTTCACTCTCCATTTGAATTTCACGTTGGAGCTGATCCGCAAGTTGCTTGTCTTTATTCGTCTTCACCAAGAGTGCCACTTACTCTGTTAAAACTTTGATCTTCTCTAATACTTCCTCATTAGATGGAATCAGGTTTTTTTAACCTTGTCATCCAAATCAAACCAAACAACGTGCAATTTTATCTTTAAATTTATGAGTTTAACTTTAAAAACCGATCCTTAGAAACGGTAAAAGTATAGTGGAAAAAAACGATTATAACGTTTGTATTATCATGAGTTTAGAAACGGTAATAGAGAATAATAATAATAATGGAAAACAATTATAAGTATTCATAGGTTAAGTAACATAAAATGTATAAGAATTGAGAGGATTGAGGCTTGTGTTGGATTGGAGATCAATAAGGTGTTACAACTGCGCGTTGCATAGAAAAAGGGAAGAAGAAATGAGCAAAGAATGTTAGAGGTGATACTCAGATTTTTTATATGTCGTGAAATAAATTTGATTAGGTGGTGTAAAAACTAATGAGTTGTCCGTCAATTAAATTTGGAGATTGTTTTGATATAATATATATATAAAGTTGTGTTTTATTTTAACGAGTTTAAGTGTCATACTCCATCGATTAAAATATACTAGTGAAGTTTGAATAAATATTTTGGGGTGTTAAATTTTTAAAATTTTAATTGATAAATTAGATATAGTATTTATTATATATTAGAATTTTAGGTTGTAAATTTGTGATGTAAACACACAAATTTTTTTACAAACACAACTGCAAAACGATGGCAAATTAGACAAAAAAGTTGAATATGTTTAGTTGAATTTTTACAATTTTTTTCACAAAATTAAACTCAAATCGATGAATGCCACGTGGATTTAGATATGTTCAATCAAATTGACATTAAAGATATTGGTTGCATATAGTGTTTTCATTTGTTATGTAATTTGGTCATGGAGAAATTTATGTGTCTTATTAAATATGCAGAAAATATATTACGGTTATTTTATATTTCACAAAAATAACAATTTAATTTTTTATATTTGTTTTATAATAATTTGCATTTAAGTAATAAAATATTTGCACTATTATCTTCATTAACTTAAAAAAAAAATCAAACAAATGTGGTCGTTGCGAGTCTCATGTGGTAATTTTAAATTTTTTAATAGCAAAATATATTTCAATTAATCTTTTTTTAAAAGATAAATTTTTAAAAAAATCTTAAAATATTCATCTTCTTTATCATCATTTTCTACCTTCATCTTAGAATCATAAATTCA
>JBBPBP010000004.1:16336867-16347242 GCA_037974735.1 Cicer chorassanicum
AAGGATTATTAAAAGAGTTTTCTATTTCTTACTCCATTATATCTCTCACTCTCAATATATTAGAAAAGACTTTTTTATTTCCTTTTTTATATTATATAAATTTGAAATTTTTATACACCACTTTTTTACTCACATATTTGAAACTTTATAAAAATCAAATTTAAAATCTTTTTATACTTTTGAAATTTTGGTTAATTACAAAAATTTTGAAATATAAAATGAATTTAGATTTTTGAACTATTCGAAAGTTTGGATTAATTTTAAATTTTCATGATTGATTTTTATTATATTTGTTAAATATTTTTTAAACTTTCATCTTTAACAAAATTTTCAAAACTTTGAAACCTTCAAAGCAATGAATTTTCTAAAGTTTTGAAAACAAAATCTTCAAAACGTAATATTAAATTGTGAAATTTTCAATGAATATGAAAGTTTCGAAAATTTGAAACATTACTCAAATTTTTGAAATGCATATTGTTTTTTCAAAATATTATATTATATTTTTAAAAAAATATTGTATTTACAATATAAATATTAATTAAATTTAGTATATTTTTTAATTTATATATTTTTTCAAATTAAATCATGTATGAGTGGAGTTGATGGCAAAGTTCCTGCTACACCAATCGTAGACTCTACTGATAAATTTACGAGTGATCAAATAATCTTAATAATAATTGAAATTATTAGTTTGTAATGTTTACACATATGTTGATGTTTTATTTGAAATATATTTTGCAGATATTTTTCACTTGAGAAACTGTATTCGAATGGTCAAAAACTATTGAAAAACAAAATGAAATAATAATTGTCACGATTAAATCTAATACAACTACTGGAAAAAAGGAAGAAAAGACAAATTAATTTCGAGATGTGAAAGAGGTGGAATATATAAAGTAAAATCAAAATCAATAGTAACTTGTTCTCACAAGGGTAATTGTTTATTTAAACAATTACCCTATATCGTTGAATATCGGTGAAGGATGAAAAACTAGTGTTCGATGTGGAGCACATAATCATGATTTAGCAGATACTTTAGACAACCATTCATATTCGGGGCGTTTAAATGAAGAGGATAAAAATTTTGTTAATGACATGATAAAGTATAAGCTTGAACTAAGATTCATTATGAAGCGTTGAAAGAGCGAAATTAAGGTAATCTCACAATTTCCACTCAAATACATAAAGCAAGGAGTACTTATCGATCATCTTTAAGAAGTTCGTATACAGAAGTACAAAATTTATTGAAGTTAATGCAAAGTAAAAATTATGTGCATGTAACAAAAAGATGGGAGGATTCAAATGTTCTGAGAGACATATTTTGGACGCATCTTGATTGTATAAATTTTTTGAACATATTTAATTTTGTTTAGATATGTGATAACACATACAAAACAAATAGATATCGGTTACCATTCTTTCAAATTGTCGGTGTAGCATCTTTCGGGTTGACATTTTCTGTAGCATTTGCTTACTTGGAACAAGAGCGACAAGAAAACTTCATTTGGACATTTGAAAAGGTAAGACAATTTTTTGTCTTTGAGAATTTAATTTCTTAAGTTATTGTAATCGATAGAGATCTTGTCATGATGAATGTTATTGCTGTCGTATTTCCTACTTCAATTAATCTGCAATGTTGCTTTCAAATTGAAAAAAAAAATGTTGGGGGAAAAACGCAAAAAATATGTGAAAAATGATAGATTAGATGAAGTAATGGATTTGTGGAAAAAGATTATATATTCGACCAGTGTGGAGGAGTATGATCATCACTTGCACACTGAGTTAGTGTTAACAATATTATTAAAGATTCATGGTTCAGACCTTACAAAGAAAGATTTTTCGTTGCTTAGACCAATAGAGTGATGCATTAAGGGAATACAACGATCAACATATATATTTAAATTATAATTTGTTTTAAAAATATGATTGAGTCAGTTATGTGATTTGTTTAAATTTGTGTTATTTAATTTATTTGTAGAGTGAGTTTACTCATTGGAGATTGAAAAACATGTTGTAAACTAGTAAAGAATACTTGTGTAAAATTTGGGATGCTGTGAACAAAATGTGGTTGCTCAATTAGAACAACTCATGGATTACCTTATGCTTGTGAGTTGACATATTTGCAGATATCCGGTACTCTTATCCCTTTAGATATCATTCATGTTTTTTAGAGAAAATTAAGCATGAACTAGAGCATGAAAAATCTCTATCACAATATAACTTAGAACAATGAGAGACAATGAATGCATACATGAAGACACGAGATATTGTTGGTCAAATAATATTCATGACAAAGGTGTGTGAACTTGTATTTCCACATAAAACAACAATGCGTCCACCATATGATAAAGTGAAAACTAAATGAGCTACTAAAAATAATAAAAAGAGAAAAGAGTTTGATATTCCTTGTGATCCTTCATATTGGAAGTATGTTGATGCTTCTCAAGGATCTCCAAAGCAACCATCTCAGAGTTCTACAAAACAACCATCTCAAGGATCTGTAAAGAAACTATCTCAAGAATCTGCAAATAAACCATCTAAGATACATTATCCTATATTTATTCATCAATATATCAATGACATAATAGATGTTCTTCCTGATGGAAACTGTGGTTATTGCGTAGTTGCAACATTATTAGGTTATAGTGATAAATATTGGCCTTTAATTCGGATATTTATTCCAATGTGTTCTATGAAACTGTTGAAAAAGTGAGGAACTCGTTGAAAATATCTAATTTGGGTGCCCAAGAAAAAGAAAAGTGGATGACTATATCATCAAAGGGTTACGTGATAGTGACAAGATATCATTTCAATCGAAGGGTTACGTAATCTTTATTAGTAAACTAATTTTTAATATTTTACTGTGCAAATAAAAATTAAGTTTGGTTGTCCTATTCCACCTACCTCACATAAATGGAGAGACTTTTGTAGTGATGGTACGAAGGAATGGGAAATAGCTTATGCAGGACGTCTCAAGCATTGTGAACACATAGATCCAACATTTATCAAACCATCTCGCGTTTCATTAAATGAAGATTAATTTGTATGCGTGAAACTGTGTCTGTTGTTTGCTTATTTTGGAGAAATAAAAATAGTAGTAGCATAATTGACCAAAAATAAACATATTTCATAACGAGAATTATATTGTTGATACAAAATATATTCATCATACAAAATATATTAACACAATCTACTAATGGCCTCTTTGAAAATGCGGAGTAACTCACTTAATATCACATGAACTTCACCATCTGTATGACCCTCTATATAGAGTAGTAGGTAGGTAGAATAACATGTGGAGCATCATGGAGGATCAAAGGATATGAAATATTTATGTACCAGGCATAATAGTTCTCAGAGATCTCACCAGGATACTTCACTATAAGCGAGAGACTCTGAATGGTCCCTATACATGCTCTCAAAGTATTATCCCACTCCAAATATATGCTAGTTGGCACCAGAGGAATGTCAACAGGAATGCACTAAATGCAACCAAATTGTCGAAGACATCACTTCGACAGATATATAACTGAAACTCCACCTTAACAAAGGTAGCCATAGAATATCGCCATTGGTTCTAAAGGATGATTAACTCGGTCATCATCGTATGGGGTAAACATGACATCCTCAAGCTAAATAGCATCAAGTCGCCACCGATACGTTAGCAACCCACCTTCGACAATATGTTTTGCGGTCCACCTATAGGCTCTTGGAGTATGTTAAGAACCTTTACATTGTCACTTCACTTACAAATGTTAGGAAACTGCTTGTAAATTCAGCACTACATAAAAAATAAAAGACAATTTAGTAAATTAAAAATACAACTTAATAAATTAATAACACAACTTAATATGGATCATATACTTATAACGCAGTCATATATCCTCCCAACTACCTAGTGTCACGAATAACTTCATCTCCTAGGTTATCATATTACACAACCAATGTCGTTGTATCCCATACAAAGTCATGAGAACGCTCTAAATTAGTGAATAAACTAATATACTTCTCGTTGACCTGAGTGTGAGTTTTGACGGAAAAAATAGTGTTGCCACCTAAGTGCAAAAGATATGTTCTTGCAGCACACTCAAATTAACTAGTTAGTTTGAATAAGATTTTTGTATAGATCACACAACTATTGTAGTCTATATTGAACACATTTGTCAAAATTTGTCTCAATAGTTGTTTCTTTTATTGTTGCTCCCAATACTACATGTGCAGTCACTACATGATTAGCATTCATATATATTGAAGCACTAAAGAACCTACCACGGGGAGTTATGTGCAAAAGAGTCTTGAAATCGTCCAGTGTAAGGGTCGTCTCTCCGAATGGCATGTGAAATGAGTTGATCTCTCTATGCCACCTTTCTACAAAGGCACATATGAGACCAACGCTGGTCATCGTCAAATAAGTTGAAGACAAGTGTATCAATCTACATTCTTGAATCTAATGTTGTACAATATTAAGAACTGGTACTTCAACAAACTTCTTCAGTTTCAAACCGTGTATGATCACCTTCAGCGAACCACGATCCTACAAGTAATTAAAAAACATAATAAGAAAATAATGTACTAAACTTCATTACAAAAATATCTACATATAATATACTTATTCTTAAATAAAAATAATTAATTAATTACTTAAAATATACCTCTTCTTCCCATATCATCTGAGCCACATGGTGTTTATATTGTGTCAACATCGATGTGACCAAAGGCTCTACAGCGAATCCACATTGTTGGACATGCTCTTCGACTGTCTGCTTCTCAGCTTCCTCATAGTCCATATGTTCAACCTCCTAAACATTCTCATCAAGTTCGTGAGACCTGAAATCACGCCTACAACGATGTTAACAACGTGCACAATTAGCCACAATCATTAGTCCACAAGATGCAGTGGGTGGAACTTATTCGCCTCTATCACCTACATTGCAACCGATAGTGCGAATAATTCCTCCATTTGCTCCTCTAATCCTAGTCACTATAAAATTAACATATCAATAATTTGTATTAAAAAAAAATATTTTTGAAAATATAGGAATGATTCAAAAATTTTGAAAGTTTCATTTTTTTTTTTAAGTTTTGAAAGTTTAAAAAATCGTGTTTCGAAAGTTTGGTGTTGTTCAAAATTTTTGAAAGTCTTGAATTCCCTATTTCAGAAGGTTCAAATTGCTCGAAACTTTCGAAAATGATTGAATAAACTATTTCGGAAGTTTCCTATTGTTCAAAACTTTCGAAAATATTTTGAAAAATTGAAAATTTCGTTTTGAATGTTTCAAATTAATTAAAAAGTTTGAAAAAATAAATTACTTGGGTTTTGAAAGTTTCAAAATGATGGGAAAATATGCTAGAAATTTTTATACGCCAAAATTGAAACTTCCGCCTCAATGGTTCAACTTCCACCTTATATACACCAAATTTATGTGTTATTTATCACATGTGGGGATCAAGTTGTTTCCAATTCACACACACTAGCATACTCTATGTTCCAATAGGAAGAAGCCTCACTTCTACATTCACATAAGTGAGTCTATCAAGAGTATTCTTGTTGCTAGATACTCCAATCCACATAGAATATATATCTCATTAAGACTTTCTATTACATCATCCTTTTATTGCTTCAAAAATCATGTTATTTTTAATTACATTAGCATATTCTTCTCATATCACTTCACCATTTATTATTACCCATTGAACCTACTGCATGAGATCTTCAGTCTTTTAGGCTGAGTTATCACCATGAGCGATTCATCGATCTAAAGTCAATAGTCCCATTTTTTTATATGTTTTTTTAGACTTTCTCTCTAGCAAATTTTTTTGTCAAAAGGATTATCTAAATTTGCATCGGTGTATACATGATCCATTATAAAAGTTCCTTTTGAGAGGAAATCTCTAATGGTGTTGGGCTTGCGATTTATTTGTCGTCTCTTACTATTGTAGTAATGGTTCTCTACTTTAGTAATAGTTGCGGATCAATTGGTATCGGTTTTTCTCACAAAGTGATCTCTGCCAGGAAATATCTTAACCAAATTCCTTATTCACTACATGTTGTTATGGTTATCATTTCAGACTCCATAGTGAATTGAGCCAATATGGTTTGTTTCTTATATTTCCAAAAAATAGCTCTTCCAACTATGCTAAATATATAGCCAGTAGTAGCTTTGAAACCATCTGATAGAGTGTTCCAATCAACATCAATGTATCCATCAAGTACATAGGGAAAATTTTGATAATGTAATCCAAAGTTCATGGTTCTATGTAGGTATCTAACGACCCTTTAAATTGTGTATCAATGCTTTATACTTAGTCTACTGGTAAACCTGCACAATAGTCCCATGACGTAGACAATGTCGGGTCTTGTACAGTTAGTGGCATACTTGAGGCTGCCAATTATGCTCGCATATTCAAATTGTCTTACACCTTCACTAGTGTTCTTAAAGTGTTTTACACTTGGATCATACGGTGTGCAAAAAAAATTACAGTCAAAGTTATTATATTTCTTTAAGATCTTCTCAATGTAGTGAGATTGATCTAAAGAATTTCCCTTATTTAACATAGTAATCTTAATATTAAGGATTAAATTCTCTTATCTAATGTCTTTCATATCAAAGTTGTTACACAACGGTGATTTCACAACCTTAACAACATGAATGTTTGAACCAAATATGATTAAGTCGTCTAAATATAAATATATGATAGTGCAAATGTCATTTTCAAATTTGTAATAAATACACTTTTCACTTTCCTTCACTTTAATCCCATTTGAGATGACAAATTGTAAAAAGTTTCATGTTGTTGCTTTGGAGCTTGTTTAAGACAATACAAAGACTTATCTAACTTACAAATCTTATTTTCTTGTCCATGAAACAATAACATTCAGGTTGTTCCATATGGCTTTCTTCCTCCAATTCACCATTTAGAAAGTCAGTTTTAGCATCCATATGGTGTACCACTAAATTATGAATAACATCAAGTGAAATTAGTACCCTAATGAATGTAATTCTTGTAACTGGTGAAAATGTGTCGAAGAAGTCTATAGCTTCTTTTTGCCTAAAATATTTGGTTACAAGGCGAACCTTGTATTTTTCAACAGTTCCATTAGGTATTAGTTTCTTTTTCCAAATCCATTTGTAACCTATTAGCGGTGTACAAAACCCGATCCGTTCCGTGAACCCATCTTGGACTGTAAGCAATGGGATGAGTCTGACCCGGTCCCAAACAAGATAGAAAAATGATTGGGTTCGGGTTACCCATCCCATCCCAAATTACTTAAAGAACAAATAATTATTTTTTTGTTATTATTTTAGGTTATTATTGATTCACTCTCTCTAAAAACAAATTAAAAAAAAAATACCAATCAGATTACTAACTTAGTAATTTATAGTTTGTAAAACGATATTATGAGTTACTACTCTTGAATAAATTGGCAAGTGGTAACCATATATGACTTATTATGAGTTTATTTGTTTTTTCTAAAAGAAAGTTTATAGATTACTATTTGGCATCTCGTCTAAGGAACAACCTGTCTCGTCTTTATTTCATCTCGTCCTTAATGAACTTGCAACTCATCAATTTTGATCGAGTTAGGGGCGAAAGTTTGACCCGATCAAATATTGGAAACAGGTAAAGGACACACAAAACTCAATCTAACTCATTCTCTGTATACCCTACAACCTATGTATTTGCAACTTTGAGGAAAGTCTGCTAAATATCAAATCTTGTTCATCTCAGCATTTATGGCTTCTTTCCACAAGTCTACATCCAAGGAAGACAAATCTTTTTGGATGTTCGTTGGAACATCCTCTAGTATATTGACCAAGTAATTTGGACGATATTCTTTAGCAACTCTTGCTCTTTTACGTCTTCAAGATTCTGTTGCCATTCGTTCAATGTATTCATCACTCCTAATCACTAGAATATGACTAGAGAACGTTACTTATCTTCATTTCTGGTGAATCTTCAATCACATATATCAAAGTGAATCAAGTCTAGAGGCTGAGATTCTCTAACTACTTATTTATTTGGATTTTTGGTTACTTTAGCTTAATTATAGAATAAAACATTTCAAAATCATTAAGAGATAATTTCGAAATTAAACATAAGTTACTCATGTTAGAAATCACATATTTGTTCACATGGCAAAGTGTAGCATGTCAATTATTAAAATCCCAAAACATCTAAATTGAATTATTTATTTTTATTCATTTCAACATTCAACTTAATCATGCCATCAATGACTTACCTTTTCCCAACAAAATACTATTTTTAGTAATGGTGTACATATAAACCCCAAAAATCATTGTAAACCCAACGTTATTTAGGAGAAAGTCATAAATCAGACTCTTTCTTATCTCTAGAGTGTACACCACATCATTTAGGATCAAAGTTTTTCCATGAGTGAATAGTAACTTCACATCTCCAGTACCAACAATATGATTGGTGTGACAATCTCCCAACAACATTTTTTTATCTTTGGTAGCAATGTATGTTTTGAACATAGCAAAATCATAGTAAACAGGGAGAGAGGTGCCAACAAAAGAGGGAGAAGAGAGAAAGTTGAGAATTGCATCCAACTTTTGTGTGATTTTTCAAATTGTTGACCACTCTATATATAGTGTTGTAAACAAAAATGGTCAAACAAAATGAAAACTCAGATCATGTCACCGTTACGAAAAAGACGCTCAGATCAAGCTCGTGGGAGCTGACGCTGGAGTGTGGCAAGTGCAGGCAAGTATGTGTCGTACACATGTTGACGTGTGCGGAATGTGTGACGGAGATCTGACATGGACTGCAACTGAATTTTTGCAAAACAAATATATAATTTTGATTTCTAAAAATTAGATACCACCAAGCCCAAGTTGGGCCATACGATGGCGCACACGTGTGATGGTCAAGTAATATAGGTCTCCCGGTCATACCCCTTAGGATCCACCTCAGAAGTTCAACTTCCACCTTATATATACTATAATTGTGTGATATCAACTTCCGATAAATGTGAAGTTTAGGGTTTGCGTCAAGCACTTCAATGGAAAATGACTTCAAGTCTACATAATATTATATTTGAACTTGATTGTAAACAAGGTGGTGTACACAAAGTCAAATCTAATAATTCTGAATATAGTTCTATCATAGATGGTTGAAGAGTTATTCTAACTAGCCAACAACTTTAAGGTTAATTTTATTAGGCAACAAATTAATGGCAATTATCGTGTTTTGACAATGCATTTGAATTTTGCAATGACTTTCATTTTTCTTTTTGTTGTATTTCGAATTTGATAAATAATAATATAAAATAGTTTAATTTTACTATTAAAAAAAAAACTACACCTCGTTTCAAAATATGAAACAAAATATTTTTTAATTTTGGTGTACAAAATATAAGTAAACTTTTATTAAATTTTAATGGTGTCATTTCGAAAATCATTAATTTAAAAATTTATTTTTCGTGAAACAATTTCTAATGAAGAGTAATTTGGAGACTGCAACCTTTTTTTTATCTTATGTAAAAAAAATACAATACCAAATACGCCCTGCCCCATATTTCTAAACTATTCTCGGCTACGTATATTTCTTCATATTGACAATTTTAATAAACAGGGGTTATTTTGTCAAACTGTTACCCTCATTCATTAATTGTTTTTCAAAATATGTGTTATAAATATAAAACTGCTTTCATTAATAAATATTAAACTTCTTCTATTTTGCAACAAGAAGTATATTTTTTAGGGGTGTGATATATTTTTTTAGTGAACAATTATTTCAATCCTTAAAATAAATTGTATGATAAAATTTGGTTCATGAGAAATATAAAAACAACTTTTAATTTCTAAGTAAAATAATCCACGACAATTCAATCCTTATATAAACTACCATAAAAAAATAAAAAAAAATAGACAACTACATTCTTAACAATAATTAAAAATAAACAATTTAATCTTTATTAATTATTAATTTTTTTACAACAATCAATGATAATAATTAGTATTGTTAATGTTGTTAGTGTTTTGTTAAGGATAAGAAACCCCCTTATCACTTGAGTTCTTAACTCTCTCACTTCAATCACCAAATCAATCTTATATCACCTAATAATTAAAAATAATAATTTGACCTCTACAAAAAAACATGTGCATAAATGACTTTTTCTTCAACAAATCGCTAAATAACATGTATTTTGACTTTAATTTATCGTTGGTGCTAGTTCTTAGATATTTTTTACAATTGTGAATTTTGTAAAATTTTGAATGTTGAAGTTATATTATGGGTATTTTTTAATCATAGATCTTTTGTAATCATGAATTTTTTTAAAAACAAAAATCCGCATTTGTTATGAATTTTTTAAGAACTGCCTAGTATTATAGATTTTTAGTTCAATATA
>JBBPBP010000004.1:16370856-16383469 GCA_037974735.1 Cicer chorassanicum
AAAAAAATTAATTTCAACTTATGAAATTATTTATATTTATAATTTAACTAATAATGTATAAATAATTATGAAATATATTGCTTATAAAAAATATAAATAATTCATTTAAATGCTTCTACTTCATGAGATTGTTTGTTGCTTTATTAAAAATATTTCAAACAATCATTTTTTTAACTAAAAAATTAAAAGAATAACCAATACTATCAATTTTTAAAATTAAAAAATTAATTTTGTAAATCAATAAAAATAAAAAATAAAAATTACGTTATACATAAAAATAATTAAAAAAAATTAATTTTATAAATCGATAAAAATAGAGAATTAAAATTGTGTAATACACAAAAATATTTCTGATACTCATAATATTATTGGACAAACACTTGTAAGATTGACATATAAAGGTGCATCGCCTTCACCCAAAAAATATACAGGTGCATTACATGCACAAATTTTATTTTCGTAGGAATTTTTTTCCTTAAAGTGACGGAGACTAGTGTATTTCCTTAAAGTTTTATAAGTAGAAAAAAACAATGAAACAGAAACAAACTACTTTCTTAAGTGTTGTTAATTTTTTGTTTTTATTTTTTGTTACTTTTATCTTCTTTTTCTTTTTTTTGTGAATGTTTTGTGTTGTAGCTGATTTTCTTTCAATAATGACTATTATTTTTTAGTTTATTAGAAAAAATTAAATTTGAAAGCAGTTTCAAACTGCTAAATTCAACAAAATTCAAAAATAGAATTTTGTTTCACCCCTCTTCAATATAATTCTATATAATTCTATATAATTCAAAAATAGAATATAATTATTTATGTTTCACCCCTCTTCTTATCCAAGTCTGAACCGACCAGATCCGCATATGAACAGCCACGACCAAATCTTTAAATTCTGCACTTCTCCCCCTCAAAACAAAATTACTAATTTTATTAAGATTTTTAAGACTTGTCATGCAATGGCCTATGACATAGCAAAAACTCATTAACAATAAACACTGAAAGAGAAACAAACTACCTTGTTAAGTGTTATTAATATTTTGTTTTTATTTTTTGTTACTTTTATCATTTTTTTTTTGTGAATGCTTTGTGTTGTAGCTGATTTTCTTTTAATAATGAATATAATTATTTAGTTTATTAAAAAAAATTAAATTTGAAAGTAGTTTCAAACTGCCAAATTCAACAAAATTCAAAAATAGAAAACTCAACAAATTCAAAATCGAGATATCTACAATGAGAAAATGGTGGTTGTTTATTTTAGTCAATGTTCAATCTATTTCTGAAAACAATGTGGCGGTTGCTTAAAGGGACAAAGATGTAGAAAAATGGAAAAAGAGAAAGTGTGAAAGAAGAAGAAAATTTAATTGAGTGTAGATAGTACACTGTAATATTGTGAAGTGTATAATTTCATCTTTACCATTCAAATTATTTAATAATATATCTACGACTATCATTAAATTAGTCCAAACGATATATAATAGGTGTAAGGCTTGAGTTGTACTTGTATTTATGTGTTGGTACATAGTTGCTCTAACCTTGTAGTATGCAATTGTGCAAATTTTTAGTATTTTTGGTGTAAGACTTGTAGTATTTTTGGCTAATCTTGAGATATTTTGGTGTGGAGGAGTTCCAAGTGACTTCTTGATTGTATTAAAGTGACTTCTTGATATTTTGATTAATTGATTGATTATATGAAACATATTTAATTGTAAACGAGTTATAAGTTCCTGAAACCAAAAATGGTGAACGTTCAGTCCGAATCAAATGTGGATAAAGTCGATTCGACACAAGTGTGTATGTTATTGTGTTTATTATGTTAGATATTGGATTGTGTTACAAATGATCACTAACTGATTTTTATTTAGGGATTGGAAAATATTTTGTTGTCGGAGGATGAGTTTGAACAAGATGATGTTGAATATGAAAGTGAAAACCCTATCATAGATGAAGGTACAAAGGAAAGTACAAACGAAGGTGTAGGTGGATGTAGTTTTGACAAGGCAACTATTGTGAATTGTTTGGAAGACATTTCAGCCCTATCTTTCCAAGAATTAACTCCAGAAGATTTAATGAAATACCACTTTTTGGATGTTGGTGTGGTGTTCACATTTTATAATTGGTATGCTAGTTTCAATGGTTTTGCTGCAAGAAAAAGCAAAGTTATGAGAAACAAAAATGGTGAAATAACACAATAGAACTTTGTTTGTTACAGACAAGGTCAAAGAGAAGAAAAAACTATTGCATCTACAAGTCGAAAGCATGTACCAAAAGTCCGTGTAAAGTTATATTTAAAATTCTATTTCAAAATGAGGTAATAGTCTGTTCAACTTTTCATAGTTGAATTTTTCAAATTCAACTTTTCAGAGTTCCAGTGATATGACTACTCAGTTGTAGGCATCATTACTATGTTATAGACATCATTATAGGCATCACCCTAACAGTTAATTCTATCATCACACCAGTACAAATGATAATTTAAATTAGTAAGAAATCAAATTTAAAAATAAATTACAGGTAATAAATATTTAAAGAAACAAATATTAAACTTCGTACACGTTATAGGCATTATAGGCGTTACATGTAATCAACTTTTCTGTAGTGATAGTTATTACTCGTAATATGTGTTATAGGCATTAAAGGCATCACGCTATCGACTGTGTAGGCTACAAGAATAATAATTGGAATTAATAAGAAATCAAATTTAAAAAAAAAATTAAACATTTAATTAAACAAATAATTAACTTAATTAATATAATAATTAACATCTAAATCATTACGAAAATAACAAATAATCAACTCCAACCTAATAAACAAGATAATTATAAAGTTTAAAATTAGTGAACAAATAATCAACTGAAAATAACATATAATCAACCCCAACCTAATAAACAACATAATTATAAAGTTTAAAATTAATGAACAAATAATCAACTTAATTAACAAAATAATTAATGTTTAAACCATTCTCAAAATAGCAGGTAATTAAAAAGTTTAACATTAATGAAACAAATAATCAACTTAATTAATAGAATAATTGACATTTAAATCATTCTCAAAGTAATAGATAATCAACTCCAACATAATAAACATAATTAAAAAGTTTAAAATTAATGAAACGAATAAGCAACTTCATTAATAGACTAATAAACATCTAAACCATTCTCAAAATAACAGATAATCATGTAATCAACTTCAACCTAATAAACAATTTAATTAAAAAGTTTAAAATTAATTCTATCAACATACCAGAATGAACGATATTTCTTTCTAGATTGAACCAACAACCATTTTCAAAGATAATGTTGTTAACTTTGTTGGAGATTGGACTAAACTAAATAACTCAAACAAAAACTTAAATTCATAGTGAATGACATTTTTCTTCTTTCCTTCTTCTATAACTTCACAGGCAAGTGGAGTAATTTATGAATTAGATTGATTTTCAATTTCATCAACATCATCTTCATCTTCAATCCAAATAAACAAATTGCATGTAGCAAGTGTTTGAGATTTTATAACAAAGCAAAGTTAATTTAAAAAATCGCATAAACATACCTTATAAAAAACACTGTTATTCAAACAATACCATCCAAAGAGGACATCTCAATAATTGTTTCCTGGTGTTTGGACCATTTTTGCATGTGTACAGTATAGTCCGTTCACCACATCAACATTTTCTACCTCTCCAATTCGATGATGAGTACCAGATGTGGAGGTAGAACATCTGGTTTTCATTGATCCGTTGTTAGTGGCAGGTCTTAGCATTTGCATGTGTCTCGGTTGACACTCATGAAGAAGATGAAATTTAGTTGATGGTATATTCAATAACAGTCAAGTAGATGAAGTTGGTTGTAGAGATTTCCGTTTTTATTAGTTGTTCTCGTTCACGAGTGACAATTAACTCCTGCAATCCAACCACACCAATCAAGAACAGTATTAAATTAAAATTGTGATCTAATTTATCAACAAATTGGTTAAATTATATATAAAAAATATTTATGCTAACAAAATTAAAAAATATATAATTATTAATTGTTACAAAGTTGCGAAAATCAAATTATATAACGATAATTGTGGTTTAATATATGCTAATTGATGATCAATTTCGACTACACATGACATCACATAAAAAAATCAAAGGGAATAATTTATAAAAAAAATAAATTACAAAAACAGCTACTATAATTATAAAATAAATTAAATTTTCCAACCTAAATCCCAACTAAATTTTAATTATTAAAAATGTAAACAAAAATTTGATCTACTGCGTCTCTCTCCAATATATTTTTTACAAATTTGATCTAACTTATCAATTTTGGAAAACTTTTACATATTTACCTATAAATATGATTGAATATAGAGAAATAGTTAAATTTTATTAAAAAAAATTATTTATGTTCAAAAGTTTGAAAATTGAATAATTACTAATTGTAACAAGTTTGTATCACCTAATTAGACTAACTACGACTTAGAAATTATAATCTCAATGATCCAACAATTCATTATCACCTAATTAGACTAACTATGATTTGATAATCTTAATCTTGATGATCCAACCATATATTATTACCTAATTAGACTAACTACAACTTAGAAATCTTAATTTCGACGATCCAACGACACAATCTCACATAATTAGACCAACTATGACTTTAGAATCTTAATTTGAACTATTTAATCGTAAATTCTAAGTTTTATGGAACAACTGCAACTTAGGAATCCTAATTTCGACTACCCAACACTTAATTCTAACTACATAGACCAACTATATGACTTACGAATCTTAATTTCGAAATCCAACGATTCAATCTAAACTAATTAAACTAACTACGACTTAGGTAGCCTAATTTCAATTATTCAACAATTCAATCTAACCTAAATAGACTAACTACGACTTAGAAATTCTAAATACAACTAACTGACATCCAATTCCAACTTAAATAGAATACCTACAACTAACGAATCATAATTACAATGATCCAACAATTCAATATGACATAATTAGACTAACTACGACTTAAAGCATCTCCAACGGTGAACTAAACATGGGTTCACTAAATAGGGCCCACTGTGTCATATCATCTTGAAAAAACTCATTCATTTTTAACTCCAACGGTGAACTCAACATAGGTTCATTAAATAGGTTCCACAACTTTAATTTATACATTAATATTTTATTTATATTTAATTTTGCCACAATTTAAAATGTTAATTTAAATATTTTAATTAATATTATTATACATTATTTTAATTTAAATTTAAAATAAAATTGAACTTAAATTTTTATAATAATAATAATAATAAAATAACGGTCATAAAATTTTTATTATTAATAAATTAAAAAGAAGTTAATGATCATAAATTAATAAATAAATAAAAGGTATCGGTCATAAACTTATTATTATTAATAAATTAATAAAAAAAAGGTAACGATTATAAATTTATTATTATTAAATTATGAAAGTATTGTTCTTTCCTGAGAGCAGCTTGACACAACTCGAACAGTGAACTAGCAAAAATCTGAATTTTACGTAACTACACGTTGGCGGACGAACGTATTTGGCTACCATTGGAGATGCTCTTAGAAATCCTAATTTCAACGATCCAACCATACATGATACATTGTAACCTAAATACACCAACCACGGCTTACAAATCCAAATTTCGAAGATCCAACGGTATAATAAACCTAAATAAACTAAGTATGATTTTGGAATCTTAATTTTGGCGATCCAAGAGTTCAATCTACCTAAATACACTAACTACGACTTACAATTCCTAATTTCTACGATTCGAGCATCAATTCTAACATAAATAAATCAACTACAACTCATGAATCTCAGTATCAAAGATTCAACCGTTCGATCTAAATAGACTAACTATAACTTAAATACGATCGTACCTTCTAACTTAAATAGACTAACTATAACTTACGAAACAAAATATCAAATATCCAATCATACAATCTAACCTAAATATATTAACTACAACTTAAAAATTATAGTTTCAACGATGCAACAATTTTTTTTAATTGTCCTTTCAATTATTACTTTGTATACTAATTTTAAAGTATTAATTTTACTTTACATAATAGAAATAATACAATTAATTAATAAAGATAAAGATAATTTAATAAAATAATTTTTTTCTAATAATAATTGAATTTTTACTAAATATACAAAAACGACACTTATTTATTTTATTTGAATATAAACCAATGCTTTGAGCCTTAAAAATAAAAAATAAATTTTTTTTTGGAGAAATCCCGTTTGCAGGATCACTAAACAGACCTTGTATTATAAGGGGACGCGCAATGTTTTTGGTCAATATTGAACAAAAATAATTACAAATCTAATGGTTAATTATACAATTTTTTTATTCCTTCACACATAACCTAATCAAGGGCTGGAGTAAGATTGGTGACCGATTTTTATTCATAGGTTCATTCCATACTAAACCATGGTTAATCTATTGTTTTGTTTTTATGGTATTAAACAGTTGCACGTTCACGACTAACACATCACCATCTTTATAATTACACTCAAAATCGATGAACTATTGTACTCATTATCACCTTTCCCTATCCTAATTGGCTTGAAATTTTGTTTGTAATTTGTTATTCTTGGTAAATTTTATCACATATAGGTAGTTATGATACTCAGTACCTAACAAGCAAATGCGTAGCAAAAATATATTGGTTTAATATGGATCTTGCAAAAATAAAATGATAAATATTGAAAGTTTTCTGTATATACAAAAAACATCAATTTGAAAATAAGACAAAATGTTACTTAGTGAAAACGTATTTTTGAAAATAATAAAAGCATTCATTTTACTTTTTTTTTTTAAATTATTTTTAGAAATGTAAATAGTTGTGTTTTTGACAAATATAAATAATTGTTCACTTCAAAAAAATAATAATAATAACCTCCTTATAAACAAGTAAATGTATCACAAATTTTAAAAATTAAAAACAAGAAATATTTTCAAAAATTAAACGGCTCTAATCATTCGAGTTAGGTAGAACTACAATTGGTGGCAAAGTTCTCCTTCAAAAATTAGATTTAGTTCAAAGTTCTCCACCATCTCATTTAAGCCCTCTTGTGGTTGCCACCTTCATAATAAGCAAGGTCAGTTTATATGTGCGATATGGCCTTACTATGTTGAAATCAAATTGGTTTTATACTTAGAATTTTGATGTTAACAAAAATATTTTATGAAAACAATACATTTGACTTCACATAGTATCAAAGAAGATTCATATTTTATAAGACAATTTAAAATAAGATTTGATTCAGATTTATAATTGAAGAAAATATTTGACCAAGTTGAAAAGAATATATGGTTAAGATTTAAAGAAGATTTGATCAACATCTTATCAACAAGAAGATATGAATTATTTACAAGAAAATTTCATTAATATTTATCACAAAAAATATAAATTATTTACAAGAAGATTTGATTAAGATTTATCACAAGAAGATATGAAATATTTACAAGAAGATTTGATCAATATTTATCACAAGAATATATGAATTATTTACAAGAAGATTTGATCAAGATTTATCAAAAGAATATTTGAATTATTGACAAGAAGATATGATCAAGAACTGTTTATAAGAAGAAACACTCAAAGAAGATACATTTACTATTTGCAAAGTTAAGATTCAGATTTTGATAAATGACAAAATACTGAATTGAACTTAGTCATATTCCTACTTGTGAAAGTTCAAAAATCGGTCCAACACTATGTTCTCGTCCATGTCAAAGCAAGAAATAGAAAGAAAGTTTCATCTGAAGAATTTGAGAAAGCAATCTTAACAAAATACAAACAGGATCAATTTGAAGAATTTACAAACTAAATCTAAACAAAATATGAACAGTATCAATCTGAAGAATTTACAAACTTAATCTGAATAAAATACGAACATAATCAATCTAAACAAAATACCAACAAAATCAATCTAGAAGAATTGCTTAGATTGGATTCAGAAATAAAGAATTAAATAAAGAACATATTATCAAAAAACATATTGTTCAAAATTATTTTTGAATAAGATCATTGTTGACCAAGTTAGGAATGAAGATACAATTCATAATTAAACAAGGATTAAATTGAAGTCATAATTTTATCTATAAATAGATACTCAAGGTTGTTGAAGAAGATCATCCAAAAATCATAAAAATGTATAAGAACGCCAACTCAAAATTCTAAATATATCTTAAAGTTCAAAGAGATAAACACTTGTTTGAATAAGAAATATTTACTAAGTGTTTTTCTTAGAGTGTGATAGTCATTGTTATTATCAACTTGTTAGAAACAACTAGTCAAGTTTCAAACCTTTGTATTCAAACCCAATAGTGGTGTTAGTGTGCCTTCAACAATCTGGGGTTGTTAGATTGTGTGGAGAAGACTTTGTTGGTAGAGTCAAGGTATGTGTGTTCCTCAAAAGTCTGGAGTTGTCAAGCTGTTTGAGAAGACTGACTTGGAGGGTCAGGTGCGTTGTAATTCAAGTTGTTGAATCAGTGGAATCCTTATGAGTAAAGGGACTGGATGTAGTCAAGTTAGTGGTAAACCAGGATAAACTACTTGTCACTTTATTCCTGCACTCCTTAGTTTTGTTATTGTTAGTACTCCAATTAAATCATCAAGTTTGAACCAGTTTAATCAAATAATGAAAATAAAAAAATCAATTTAGTCAAACACAATTCAACTTATTTCTCGTGTTTGCACATTCAGAAGATTTTACTGAATCACAGTCTATAGTGGTTTAAAGAGCACATTAAATCTCTTGGAGGATGGTTGTTCCATTACTCGTTAATCATTTGCTCTTGTGGATGCTATCCTCCATATCAATCAATCGTTAATGAGTGTAGTATATGATTTTGTTGAGTATGGTCTTGAGTTAGATAGATTCATTAGAGTTTTCGATTTTCCTTCTATTTTCATTTCTAATGTCTTAAGGACATATGCTTCTTATGTTTCTTATTCTATGATTTTTAGTTTCTTTTGGGGGTTATCCCCTTTTGATGGCAAAAAATATATATATATAACAAAAGTAGGCAACAAAAACAAATATATCTATATATGTATAACAAAAGTAGGCAAAATTGTATTAGGTGTTCTCTTATTTCCTTGATTAATGTTTTTTTTTTCTAACACTGTGATTTAACAAGATTTTTACACTTCTAACACATTATTATTATAGAATAATTTTTAAAAAAAAGTTATAGAATAATATCCGACACGTTTCGAATAAAATTACCTCGAATTGAAAAATCTATGGAGAAAAAAAAGATAAAATAATCAATCCTCCAAAGTCAGCAAAAAAAGAGAAAAATAATATGTTTTAATAAAAAAAGATACTTCTATTAAGTGACTGATCCGGCCTATATTTGCTAATCAATCAATAAAAAAAAAAAATTTAAACTTTTACAACTCTGTGCCTAGCAATACCACGATGAATTGGAGGTGGACGACGAGAATTGTGGATTTTGGATTTGACTTGAATGGCTTCAATAATTTCCAATGATTCAAGTACATCTTTCATAGAAGGACGTTGTTTAGGATCATTTTCTAAGCATTTTAGAGAAAGTTGTGCTGCTTGTATTGCTGCTTTTTGTGAGTATTGTCCTTCTATTCTACCATCCATTATGTTTTTCAATTTCTTCTTATTTGATAGAAATGGTTTCACCCATTCAACTAAGTTTTGTTGCCCTGTTGGTCTCGTTCTGTCCAATGCTCTCATTCCTGACAGCATTTCTAGCAATACTACTCCAAATCCATACACATCACTCTTCACATATAAGTGTCCTGTGAAGTCACTAAGGATTAGACAACACTAAAAGATGCTTCAATTGCTAATTATGTGTAGATATCATTACCTGTTGCAATGTATTCTGGAGCAGCATAACCATAAGTGCCCATCACCCTCGTAGTTACATGTGATTGTCCCCCAGAAGGCCCCAATTTAGCTAATCCAAAATCTGATATTTTTGCATTGAAACTCTGCAGGAGACAAGATCTGTTATCAGAATCATATGTGGAATTTTGCATACAAAAATAACTATTTAGTTACTTCAAAAGATTATGCTTCGTAATAACATCAAGTATATATATATATATATATATGCTTCATCTAGTCAACATGTCTACTATTTACATTTAACAGCACTTCAAAAGTTGGGTAGCTCAAATGGTTGAGCTGAAGAACCAAGTGGTTAATGAGTTTCAGTGAAGGTCAAATTGATCGGGCTTACTCAAATTATCAAATTCAATCTTTGAGTAGAAAAATTATTGGTTAGACTTTACTTATCTATCTGCCGACTCTAGATTACAAGAGCTTATTTTCCCTACGAACCAATTGTTAAACCAAAAAACTAGTTTGAGCTAAAGGTTCGAGGAGTTGGAGTTATACGACCAAAATTCAAAGTCTAGTGAAGGAGAAAATATATTAACATAACAACTACTGAAATACTAACATTTGCTGATAAAAAAACGAACACTTAAAAAGAAACATTCAACAAACAAAAAAAATAACTGACCCCATCAAGTAGTATATTTGAGGCCTTAAAATCTCTGTAAATGACTTGCTTTTCTGAATCATGCAAGAAAGCCAAACCCCTAGCTGCACCAATAGCTATTTTGATTCTTGTGTTCCAAGAAAGTGGTTCAATGTTAGGATTTCCTACAAACAACACAACATAGAAAACAAACTATTATACTCAAATCCATCACCATGAATTCTCATATTATAATTAATTGTCTTTAATAATAATACACTGCATACTTCTGAAGAGATGATTCTCCAAACTACCCTTTGCCATGAACTCATACACAAGAAGAAGCTCTTCATCATCCCAACAGTAACCCAATAGTTTCACCAAGTTTGGATGAGAAAGCCTTCCTAAAAAGTTTACTTCTGACTGCATTGCTCAATCAAAAAACATATTAATAAATAACAATTCATCACATGGGGGCATTTGTTTCATGGTTTTAAAAAAATATGAGAATAACTTTTTCTGAAAAATAATTATGCCAATCTTATGAGTTAAAGGGGTAAATATAAATTAGTTTTATATTTACATTAAATAATAATTTATCACTTTGTCACTTTACACAATCAATTTTAAAATACACTTCAAAAGTGGAATGATGTATCAAATCAATCGACTTTAATAGGATGACAATGTAAAACTAAAACACCAACCGTGCATGTCCTTAAAACTTGAATCTTATTACTGCATGTTTTTCAAACGATTAAACGAAAATATTTATTAATGGAAAAACACTTGTAAGATTTTCTCAAAAAGGTACATTACATGCACAAATTTTATTTTCATAGGATTTTTTTTCCTTAAAGTGACATAGGATTTTATTAGTAGATATGTCATAAACTATTTTCATAAACTCTCCCAAACAAAATTAAAAATGTTATATCAATATATAAATTCAAGAATAGTCCACTTTGGGAAATAGTTTCATTGTTATTTGTTACTTTCCACAAACAATTGTGTAAGTACGCGTATATTAATAATAATAATAACTTCAAAAATAGTCCACTTTGCGAAATTGCAATGCAATGTACAATACTTGTACATCGTACTCATTCAAACATAGACAAAATTAAAATAATATCGTTTCCCATTATTCAAAGACAAAGTCAAGGGAAGTTATCACAAACAAACAGCCAAAATGGATCAAAATTTATGAAAGTGAAAGGTAAACGCCCGTTTTAAATAATCTATTTTGAGTCAAACATTCAATAGTTTGAAAACTAAGGCAATGTATATTTTAACTTCTAATACCAATGGATGGAAGAAGGACAGATCATTGAGTGGGACCCGCATACAATTTCCTATCGCATTCCATGACCATCTTCTACATTTCTTGATTTTCAATTAATGTAGATTCCTATGATACTACTACATGGCATCATGTTAATCCAACCATATAATTAATGAAAACCACATTAATCATTCGTCGGTACTCCCTCGGACAACTATTATAAACAGAAAATAGTTTTATGATTATTAGGAAATTTATTTAAGTGTGATTCACTTGTTAAATTTTATTTAAAATATAATTCAAATTTATTAAATTGTCTTTTTTTATATTAAAAACTCAACTTCCTATATTAAATATTTTTAAATTAAATGAATTGTATATTAAAAATAATATGACATTAAATTATTTAAAAGTAGTTAATTTTTATTTATACTATTTACTAAGATTTTGTGTATTTTTTTTCTTATAATACTGATCACAATAGTACTAATACAAATTCAATTAGAAAATAAAAAAGACACTCTTCAACATCTTCAATCACAAAAATAAAATATGAAAGAACAAAATAATTAACAACAAAATTCTATTTACTCCATAAAATTGTACAATAGTGTTATTTTTGTCAATAAAACAAATGAAATTTTAAAAGAAAATAGACGATGTACATGGTAAGTGCAAGTTTACGCCAACCAATCTTATAGAGATAAAATAAAATATTAGTTAATAAAGATATATTTTTAAAAATAATAAAAATATTTTTTTAACATTTTTATTATTTTTAAAAGAAGTAGATATTGTTCATTTCAAATATTTTTTAACAAAGAAAACAAAAAAATA
>JBBPBP010000004.1:16392984-16436016 GCA_037974735.1 Cicer chorassanicum
GGATATAAATAAAAAAATACTCCCATAATAAAGATATTTTTATTTGTAGAAAAATGATAACAAATACCGTAAGGATTGTTAAGAAACTAAACGACAAATTGTCTATCTTAAATGTAGTGCATTTAACACTTTAAAAATTTATTAAAAAAATATTCAACATATATTTTGTATTTTTTTCTTTTTAATTCTTTAACATTTGAGAAGAGAAAAAAAATATTAAAAAATAGAAACTATATAAATATTCGATGTTGATATCAAATATTATATCAACAAAACATTTATCTAATAATATAATTATATACTAAAAGTATATAAAAAGAAATTGCAAAAAAATTGTAGGGAATATAGCCCATACAGGCTTTACCGTAAATTTATCATTGCTTGTGAGATTATATTAACTATGAGAATTAATTAAATCAGTCCTCGTATAAATAGTATTTTTTTCTACTTTATTACTTATTTAGATCGGTTATACTTTAACATATTTTTGGAGAACATCCAATTTTCATGTAGTTATCTAGACTTTTTTCGAACTTCATATTTTCTATAAAGTTTATATGATTTACCATGTAAGTAAAATGGGTTCTTTTTTTTTTTACTCAACGGAAGTATTAAGGTGGTTTCTTCTCTCACTTAGCCAATCTAAATATTATTTTATTTTTTTAAAATATATCTTCAAGCGGGTTCGCCAAAGCCACGCTGTAGATGTCTCGTGGGAACCTCTTTTGGATATGTTTCCTGCACAATAGTTTTGTCTTGGTTTGTTGGAAAGATGCTTCAAGCGTAGAAACTTCATATTTCTTCTAATTCAACTTACTTTTCTTCTTTCATGACTTTTAGTTGATGTAGCTTTCTTATCTTTTACTAGGCTTCTATTCCTTGTAGTTTTCTGGTTCGTTGTTGTTTCTCAGTCAGTTATTGATGTCTAATTCTTAGAGATTATTCAATGTCACTCTTGTCTTCTTAATGTCTTATGTTTTGAGTGTGTTAAATTTGGGCTAATCGCTTTAAAAGCCAATATTTACACTGTGAACCCTGTTATTTTTAGTAGAAATCCTTTGATCATCTGAAGAAAAAAAATGTAAATTTAAATTTAGGCTCTTTTTGAAAGTTAGGAGGAGAGGGGAAGTAAGAGGCTTGGGAGGAAGTGAGTAGAGGAAAAAATAGAGTTTTTTTAAAATCTTTTTTAAAAGATATTTTTACAGAGAATAATAAATAAATACTTATAATTAATATAATTTTAATATTTAAAATATTATAACAACATAAATTGAATTTGAATAGTTTATTAAAATCCTCTAAACTCTTTCTTAAATGCAATTTCTGAGTTCTCTAAATAAAGAAATTTTGTAGTATGAAGACAAATAAACCTCTAAAAAGATCTCTATTCATTCAACTTCATTTTTCATTTTTTTCAAATTCATTATTTTTCTTCTCCTCTTAAACTTTTAAACACACCCTTAGAAGTAAGAAGAAAAAAGAAATTTAAAAACAACAATTATATAGAAAAAAAATTAAAAAAAAATAACAATTATATCTAAATTATTTTTTTCATCATTTTTGAATTAAGTTCACACGTACTCATCTATTGCTCATAGCTTTCTTCGGAAGCTTTTTTATTTTTAAAGAAAACAATTATATTAGAGGAAGTCACGGTGATCCCAAAGTCCCAACAATTTACTTTTTATTTATAAAAAATTATAAATTAAAAATTTAATACAAAATATATTATATCTTTCAACTTAAATTATAAAAAATTAAACTAATAATATGATATACTCAAAAATATTATTGAAAACAATTAAATTGATTTTATTTTTAGTGTTTTTGTTCAAATTGAACTTAATCAAATAAGTTCAATTTTTATTGATTTGAGTATGATTTTACGTCAATTTATAAAATTAATGAATGATATATGAACGAAACTATTATATTTTATTTCACACTATATCATTATTATCTTAAAAGAATGTGTTGTATGTAAGTATTTTTTAAAAGAAATAATTAAGTGATTTTTAATCATTTATATATTATTATTTTTCATTACCGTATTTGTCGTAAAAAAATTTATGCAATTGTTTTAATAGTATAAAAATTTAGTATTTTGCCTCAAAAAAATTCCAGTGTTTGAAAAAAATTATATTTTTTAAAATAAGCATCTAAATTTTCAAAATATAATGTATTTAAATTGAACAAAATCAACATGATCTTTATTAGTTTGGTTTGAATTTTGTGAGAAACGTTGTTAAAGCTACAACAAATTGGAGTTTAAATTTTTATCTCTTAAAATTAACGAAGTAAACCAATATATTACACTCGTAATTTCTTTCTCTCTCAAACTTGCGTAACTTCTCATTATAATTCTCTCACTCTGTCGTTGTATTTGCAATTTTTGTATTCATTTAATTTACAAATTTTCAACTTAAAATTTTAATATACAATAAAATATTAAGTTTAATATATCGATTAAAGAGAACCATCAATTCTATTTAAAATTTACTATAGAGTTTACATATGACATACTAACAACAAAATTCTGGACTCGAATCCAAATTATAGTGAGTGAAAAATGCAACCATCTATGACAGCCACAATTGGTTCCTTTAAAAGACTTGTTCTCCTCCATTAAACCATAAGAACGTATAATAAAATTGAACCACAAACAAATAAAAATAAAAAATACTTTCATTTTGTTTTTTTTAGTTTAATTTCAAATTCTTATTATCTTCATGAATCAAATCAATTAAATCTTTTAGATTTGATTACACAATTTTTGTTTTTGATGCAATTAAGTCAATTAAGGTTTTTTACTTGGAAGTTATCAACTAATTTAGACTAAGAAAACTTCAAAATTAAAATCAGTCTCTAAATTAGAGAGAACAAAATACAATTTTTCTTGTCAATTCACATGACTTTTATTTTATGTTCATTGCAACCACCATTGAAGCAAATCTAACTTGTGCCTTTTCCAAAATAAATTACATGTTAAAACAAGAGTCACTTTGTGAATCGAATTTTGTTTTAACTAAATAATAAAGTTACAAATTAATCAAAACAATTTGGCGTTCTACATTTTATTCTACTTCTTTGAATAGTGAAGGAAATTATGTATATTATTGTGTTTTAAATAAGTTTATATCCTATGAATTATTATATCGTGCCAGTACATATAGAAGTAACCTCGTGATACTTGTTATACAACACTAAATTGAAATTGAAATTAGAACTACTTCCCCTTTTTGGATGCAATAGAACCAAATCCCAATCCATTGTGACGATTTCACATAAACCCTAATAAATAAGAACAAAAAACACCAATTAAAATTACAAACCTATTAACTAAACACCACAAAATAAATAAATAAATAAATAAGACTAATCCAAAGGCATTAAAAGACAAATCTCCTTAGTTAAAGACAAATTTTCTTTCGAAGCACACAATAATTTCAAGAAAAAGTAAAAAAAGCACATCCCCCAAAAGAAATACACGATCATATAACAAGCAGGGGGAACAAATTTCAGGATGTACAAACCTACTAACGTCCTGTTCTTCCCATTTTAAATCCAGGATACCAGTCCAAGCAGCTACCAATCAGTCATTCTAGATGAAGATCATGAGAACCTATTTGCTATACGTGAGTTTACAAATAAATCTGCTAACCCGGGAAGATACTGCTAGCCAAGGTATAATGCCAACCTGCCAAATGATATATATCAGTTTGAATGACATTCACAAACTAATGGACACTTTCATATATGACCTCTTACTGAAAATCATGAAAAGCAATCATATGTAGTACTTCTTCCATAGAGAGTTTTTGCCAAACATATTAGAAAGAAGGGGGGAAAAAGAAATTATTTCCACATGACTAAGCTTAAATAATCCTACTAGTACTTCACTTAACCTCTCAAAAACCAAACCTGGGGATGTTATTTCAAGCCATATGGGAATCACCTGATCGGCAAGCCTTCCCAGTTCCCACACTCTATTTGCTCCATACAGACTTCCTTATTGTAGATCACAATGGAAAAGGTATTTTGGCATAAAGTTGTACAGCCCAATGATGATATGCAGGCAACAAGATGAACAAACGAACAAAACCCAACTTAGAGCTAACTGAGAAGGTTTTAGAGTAGATGACATTGTATGTCTAAGAAAAACCTCTTGACAATTAGTTAAGCCTCAAAGACATGAAATTGATGCATCTAGTTTGACTTTAAGGCGATGCATCTAGTTTGACTTTAAGGCCACGTTTGGTGGTCAAGATAAGAAAGATAGAATATGATACATTATCAGATATCTTTATAATTCAATGTTAGTTGAGCCAATAGGATATGAAAAGCTTATCCTAGTGGCATGCGCTATTCTATTCATTAGTCACTACCACTTCGACCATTGAGCACCCTCTGCCATTGTAGCCACTATTAGACATGCTCGATATTGTCATCATTGTCACCACTCAGTGCCACCACCATCGTCTCCTAGCACCCTCCACCACCATGAGGCCCCTATCATCATTGTCTTGTCATTGGCATATGCATATAGTTTATATCGTACCATGTCTTTATTAGTCCACCTCAAACATAGTATAAGATAACATTATACAATCTTGAGGATTATTTGGTCCACATCAAGCATTGGATAGGATAAGATCTTATCATACTTGTATCTTACCCTAATTTTACAAACTCTCTTGTCCAATCTATCCTCGTCCTATCCTGGTCACCAAATGAGCCCTAGTGGTGTTCACTCAGTACCAACAACCAGTATTTTACCAGATGGAAGAAAAAAATATCCGACGATGATATGTTACAATTCCAACACTTTCTCTTTCATGGCATGTTACCACCCATCACTAGCCAAAGCCTCAAAAGTAATCTTTGGAACTTTCACAACATCAAGAGAAGCAACAGAGGATTGGAAGGAAGGATGATGATGCATACAATGATTAAAAAAAACAATATAGAATGACAAGTTACCCTAGAACGTGCACCTTTTCTTAATATAATGGAAATGTATAATATCTGATCTTCGGGTAGAGATAGACAAGAGTAAAACAATAGAAGAAACAAGCTTATCCCCTTGAGTCTCTTCTGAAGCAGATGGTGGAGTTGGAGGGTGACATACATATACCTAGTGAATGGGTGGCCGGGGAGGAAGGTATCACCAAGCTCCAACTTCCAATACACTAACAATACAATGGTCAACCTTATCTCTATCAGAAAGTGGATGGTCCAATCAAAGGTCTAATATTAGTCAAATCTACATGCAGAGAAGCATGTCCTCGCATATCCACAAGTCTAAACTTGCTATTGAACCACATTAAGCAAGGTGATCTTCCTTACCATGGCAATATATATCAGTATATTCCATATGTCTTATTCCAGTAAGTTTCTTACCATAACCATCCAACTTCCATGTGGTGGCATTAGATAGAATCAATATGTTGGAACTGGTTAGTACATAATTGAAATGGGGGAACTGAATTATTTATTGAATTTAAACAAAGTGCGAGTTTACAATTCTGTTTGGGCAGAATTGATAAACGATTACAAGAATATCCACTCCAAGAATTTGAGAGCTTGGTCTCTCCCTTCCCAATAACCACTCAGAAATTTCCTGCCTTCCTTTTTCTAATTTCCTACTTTTATTTGCTGCATAACTGCTCTAGAGCAGCAGTTACTGTCTGATTTAAAATTTAAATTGACACAATAACTGCCTAAACTAAAAATTATTGCAATATAAATTCAGTTCCCACTTAAAATTCTAACTTTTGACCCTCCTCTTATAATATTTAGTTATAAGAGGCCTAAAATACTCCCTCCCAAAAGAGTCACCTTGTCCTCAAGGTGAAAAGAAGGGAATTGCTCCATAATGGTCTCAACAGGTTCCCATGTTGCTTCAAAATCTGGTAGGTCCTTCCACTGGATCAACACTTCTGCTATGCCATTGGGAGCGTTGCGGACATCTTGGACAGCAGCTGGAGTAACTTGCAATTCTAGTTCCTCTGAGAGCATAGGTGGCAAAGGTTGAGGGGTAGCTGAAGAAGAGATGGCCTTCTTAAGGAGGGACACATGAAACACTAGATGTATCTTACTCTCCGATGGAAGAGCTAACTCAAATGCAACTGCTCCAATCTGCTTTGAAATCTGATATGGTCCATAAAAACGAGGACTTAATTTCTCATTTCTCTTAGCCATAGACCGCAATCTGTAGGGCTGTAATTTCAAATAAACCCAATCTCCAACCCCTAGTGAAATAGGACGCCTGGACTGATCAGCGTACTTTTTCATCTGATTCTGAGCTGTGACCAAATTGCTTTTTAGATCATGCAACATTTGGTCCCTATCTTGTGTCATGATGTTAACTTCTTCAACAACCGAAGGAATAGTAGTCCCTTTTAGGAGATGAGGTGGGTCTCGACCATATAGTGCCTTAAAGGGGGTTAATTTTAGAGAGCTGTGATAATTGGTATTAAACCAAAATTATGCCCAACTTAGCCACTTTGGCCATTGTTTGGGCTTAGTGCCTGTGAGGCATCTCAAGTATGTTTCCCAACACCTATTGACTACTTCGGTTTGTCCATCTGTTTGAGAATGGTAAGCAGAGCTAAATTTGAGTCTTGTACCCGCCATTTTGAACAACTCCGACCAAAAATGGCTCAAAAAAATCTTATCTCTGTCAGACACAATAGTAGAGGGGAAGCCATGTAACTTTACTACCTCTTGAAGGAAAATTTCAGCAACATCTTTTGCAGTGAAAGGATGGCTATGTGCTAGAAAATGAGCATATTTAGTCAATCTATCCACCACTACGAGAATGACATTTTTACCTTGAACCTTAGGTAATCCTTCAATGAAATCCATAGATATATCAGCCCAAACCTGATTGGGTATAGGTAGTGGTTGAAGAAGGCCTGCAGGAGACAAAGCTTGATACTTGTTCAATTGACACACCTCACAATTGGCCACATGCTGCTGGATATCTTTTCTCATGCCCTCCCAATACACAACCTCAGAAATTCTTTTATAGGTTCTAAAAAAGCCAGAGTGTCCCCCAACTGCTGAGTTGTGAAATTCTTGTAGCAAAATGGGAATCCTTGAAGATCCTTTTGGTAGCACTAATCTCCCCTTATAGAGCAATTTTTTATTTTGAAATGTATAGCCTGGATGAGCATTATGATCTTGGATTAGATCATGTATCAATTTTTGTAATTTAGGATCTCGATAAGTTTCTGATTCTCAATCTTCCACCTCTTCAAAGTGAACTGAAGACAAAGCTGCAAATGTCATCTTTCTAGAAAGTGCATCAGCCACACCATTTTCTTTTCCAGGCCTATAACGGATTTCAAAGTCTAGTCCCATGAGTTTTGAAGTCCACCTGAAATATTCTTCACCCATTACTCGTTGTTCTGTTAGAAATTTTAGGCTTTTCTGATCGGTGATGATGACGAAATGCCTTCCTAGCAGGTAATGTCGCCACTTTTGAACAGCCATCACAATAGCCATCAGCTCTCTTTCATAAACTGACTTAGATTGTGCTATGTCTGATAATGTTTGGCTAAGAAAAGCCACTGGTCTCCCCTCCTGCAATAAAACTGCACCCAAGCCCTTGTTAGATGCATCAGTTTCTATGGAAAGGTTTTAGAGAAATCTGTAACAGCGAGTGTTGGTAATTCTGCAACCAATCTCTTAAGTTGTTCCAAGGCAGCTTGGGCTTCACTATTCCATTGGAAGTTGTCTTTCTTCAAAAGTTGGGTCAAGGGCCTAGCTATCTTGCCATAATCTCTAACAAATCTTCGATAATACCCTGTCAGCCCCAAAAATCCTCTTAAGGCCTTGACGTTCTTGGGTGTTGGCCAATCTAACATAGCTTCAATCTTCTTTGGATCTGCTGCAACTCCACCTGCTGAGATGATATGACCCAAATACTCTAATTGAGTCTGCCCAAAAGTGCATTTTTTCTTGTTGGCAAATAATTGATTCTCTTTCAATAAAGCTAGGACAGCCCTTAAATGTCTTTGGTGCTCTTGTTCATCTGTGCTGTAAACCAAGATGTCATCGAAGAAAACTAACACAAACTTTCTCAAGTACGGCCTTAACACTTCATTCATAAGGGATTGAAAAGTTGAAGGGGCATTAGTAAGTCCAAAATGCATGACAATAAACTCATAATGCCCTTCATGAGTTTTAAAAGTTGTTTTTGGAATATCTGCTTCCCGCATCCTAATTTGATGATACCCCAATTTCAGGTCCAATTTTGAAAAGATCACTGCGCCTCCCAATTCATCAAGCAGCTCATCAATAATAGGAATAGGGAACTTATCTGGTATGGTTATCTTATTCAAAGCCCTGTAATCTACACAAAAGCGTCACTCGCCATCTTTTTTTTTCACTAAAATGATTGGGCTAGAATAGGGGCTCACACTTTGTCTAATTATACCAGAATTCAACATATCATCTACTAATCTTTCTATTTCATTTTTTTGATAGTGAGGGTACCTATAAGGCCGTATATTGGGAATATTGGCACCTTCCTTCAAGATAATAGCATGGTCTTGCCTTCTAGTAGGGGGTAGCCCTTGAGGTTCTTGAAAAACATCACCATATTCTTCCAAAATAGCTGCAGTCCATTCTGGATTTTCATCTGTAACTGCAGTATCGGCTTGTAGTTGATGATATTCCACTAAGAATCCTTGGCCTTGATCATTTAACGCTTTCAAAAGGGACTTTAGACATGCTACAGCTCTAGTTAAATCGGGGTCCCCTTTCAAAGTGTGATAACCATTTCCAATAGGAATTCTAAGTGTCAACTCACGGAAATTGGCTCTAATTTCTCCCAGGCCAGCCAACCATTCCATCCCCAACACTACATCCACTCCTCCAAGATCAAAGACATAAAAATCTTGTTGCACTTTGAGTCCTTGCATCACCAATTCTAATTGAGGACACACTCCTTCACAATCAAGTTTTCTCCCATCTCCTACTTCCACTGTGTATATGGAGGTTGCAAACATTTGCAAATTATGTTCCTTCACAAAAGTGGCTGAAATGAAATTATGTGAAGCTCCACAATCTACAAGGACCATAACATGTTCCTCGCCAATCATTCCCCATAACTTAATGGTTTTCTTCGAAGTGAGACCAGCAATGCTAGACATAGACAATTTGAGGTCTTTCAATTCTCCCTCCACTTCCACTAGATTCGGTTCCAGCAATTCACATTTCTCATCTTCCTCACCCAAAACCAGCACGTGCAATTGCTTGTTAACACACACATGGCCTGGACTAAACCTCTCATCACAGCGAAAACATAATCCCTTCCGCAATTTATCTTGCATTTCAGCCTCGGTTAACCTCTGAATCCTCTGCCTCTGAAAATTCCAGGAGGCTTTGCAACACTTCCTTCCCCTGAAGAACTTCCAACTTCGGACATTGTAGTTTGCGTTTGTTGCTTTACCCCGGGTTCCCATGTCATCGTTCTAGTATTATTGTAAGTTCTCATTGGTTTACCCCCAGAACTCGCGGAATTGCTCCCCTTGGTGATTAAATTGTTCTTCTCATCAACTCTTTGAGCAAAGTCCATTAATTCCGCAAAAGTCTCCACTGGGTGTAATTTTAATTCTGCTCTTATCACTTCCTTAAGTCTATTCAAAAAGATTCCTTTCAAATATGCTGGTTCTGCACATTTGAGTGGGCCTGCGTACAATTCAAACTTTTCTCGATACTCTTCTACTGACCCTGTTTGTTTGAGACTTAGTAACAATTCAAAAGGGCTTTCAACCATAGATGGTTGGAAACGCTTAATCACAGCGGCACGAAAATCGTCCCAAGTAGGATGTTGAGCAGAAAATTCCCACCATTGGTACCATGTCAAAGCCTTTCCCTCCATAGCCACCATTACCGCTTGCAACTTCTCTGCCCCAGACATTCCTTTCAGATCAAAGTATCTCTCCACCCTAGTCGTCCATCCATACGCATCTTCACCATCAAAGACGGGTATTTCTAATTTCCTCCACCTTTCGACCCTGTTTCGCGAGTCTAGGGAATTTTCTGGCCTCTCTCCATACAACACAGCACGACTCCCATCGCTAGAATCATCTTCCTGCCTCGCGTGAATTAGCCTAACAGCATCAGCCAAGTCATTCAATTGGCGCCTGGTTTCCAACCGCTCCACCCTCTCTTGTTCCATATGTTTTTCCCACGTTTCACGCAAAGCCAGCAACCCTTCAAACCCTCGTTCCAGAACTTCCATACGTGCTTCCATACTGCGTGCTTCCATATTGCGCGTAAATACCATGAATTTCTCCTGGATTTTTGTTGCTTTGATACCAGTGTTGGAACTAGTTAATACATAATTGAAATGGGGGAACTGAATTCTTTATTGAATTTAAACAAAGTGCGAGTTTACAATTCTGTTTGGGCAGAATTGATAAACGATTACAAGAATATCCACTCCAAGAATTTGAGAGCTTGGTCTCTCCCTTCCCAATAACCACTCAGAAATTTCCTGCCTTCCTTTTTCTAATTTCCTACTTTTATTTGCTGCATAACTGCTCTAGAGCAGCAGTTACTGCCTGATTTAAAATTTAAATTGACACAATAACTGCCTAAAATAAAAATTATTGCAATATAAATTCAGTTCCCACTTAAAATTCTAACTTTTGACCCTCCTCTTATAATATTTAGTTATAAGAGGCCTAACACAATACTACCAGTACTATAGAAGAGTCAGCATCAGAAGTCTAGTACTTCGTCCTTTCTCCAAGATTATCTGTCACTTATGAATCATCACCCAATGTGTGTCGGAAAGAGTCGGTGTGAAAAAATTTAAAATGAAGAGATATTTGGAGAACAATACCCAATGTGGATGCAAGTCTCTATTTATGATGTGTATTAGGCTAGAAGTACAGTGTAGTACATGTAATAATACAATGACCAAAAATACTTTCTGCACATTAACCACGTGCATAAACACTTATGCTCTCAACAGTTACCAGAAAAATATAACTCACTACAATATCATTCATGCTATCTTATTGTATAGCTCCAAGTCTTAATTTGACACCAATGAAGTTTTTTAAATCAACAGACATTTGGGTTATTCATTAATATACATGTGCCAGGAGAGTGTCACAAGCTAAATCAAATCCTCATTCAAAAGAAAAAGCATTTGTTTTTATACAAGTAAAAGCTCAGATCATTGAATGATTAGGAGTTTAGGACCTAAATAGGCATCATTTTCTTTGCAGAATGCTTCTTTTTTATACAAATATTTCAAATATAATAATGACAGATACTAGCAACTACTCACCATGATATTGTTATTTTGAACTCCTCCAGTCCTCCAAGATAATAATCTTCCTGCAGAAGAGCAAAAAGTAGTTCAGCATACACACACACAAAAACATTGTTTTCTTCTTTCAACAATAAAAGGGAATGAGTCATCCCATTTGTCTGCTGGGTCTTTATTAAGACAGAATCCCCCCAAAAAAAAGACAGACAGACTTTGTATAGCAATCTAATCAACCCAACACGTCTTATGCAAATGGGGGACACAGTTTATAATGTAACCTAGTAGAATTGAAGTCTTGATCGTAATTGCATTACCAAATGGTTGCACGAGTTGTTGAGATATGCTAGCCACAGGAGAACTCCAAAACCAGATAAGCAGAATTAAATATGTTAAAACCTACAAGGCATAACCACATATGTATCTTATCAACTTATCAGCATCCGCGAAGAAAAAATGTAAACTGAAAATCAAATTTAATATCAGGAAATACCTTTGAGGTGAACAGAACTTGCGAATACAAAGCTGTACCTTTGGCGTGTAAATCTTGACCTGGATATTAAATGTAACTATAATTTTTCATAAATGCTAGATTTGTGAAGCAGGAAAAGGCAGAGAAACTAGAGTAGTGCTACAACTACAGTATAATTTTAAAAACTATTAAGTAATTTGATTTGTAGTAAGAATTGATGTTGAGATTATTTTAGTTCTATTAACTAGGTTTTACTCTCGTCTATTCCCCCCCTTGTGCAGTATTGAAGAGATGAGAATGTTATGATAGGTAAGTGGTTACAGAGTATAGCAGTGAAGAGAATGTTACAATAGATAAGTGGATACACAACACAAGATAGGATTAAAAATCAAATTATTAGAAAGAAAGTCGGGATAGCGCCTATTGTAGAAAATATGGTAGAGTCTCGTACTTATCTAGTTTGGGCATGTGTTAAGACCCATAAAAGCAATAGTAAGGAAGGTAGACTAGATGAAAGATAGTATGATAGTTAAAGGCAGACTAAGGAAAACTACAACGTTTCATTTAGGTATAGCAACAAATTTATCTTCATAGAAGACTCAAAATTGTAGCTATTAACATGTCAATCCACATTTATACAGAATGCAGCATGTGAAATGACTTGCAACAGGAAATAACTCACACTTTGCAAGTTCCTTCTCCTTTGCAGCTGCCTGTCTTTTGAGTTTTGCTGCTTGTGCAAAGGTGGATGGCCTGAGAGGACAAAAAATGATTCATGTATAGTATCTCACACAAACATATAGAGAAGAAAATAAATGGTGTTTCAAGTTTCACCAAATAACTTGGCCGAATCTTTACAACATGAGCCAACTACATCCAGTAAGAAAAATTATTTTGTTGTTGTACTGTTTGATTCTTTACTCTTCATGTCTGAACTATGGTTCATGATTTCAATTTACTCTTGTTGTTGTATGGCCAGACTGTCACTAATCCCCTTCTATATTTCATCCTCAATAGGGCATAGTGCGCATTTGGATAAAACCATAGGTTTACCCTCTAACTTTTAATTCCCAGTTGACCACACACTAACCTTTTATCATTCTTGTGCAAACTCTAGTATTAAGACCAATATAAATCATAATTAACCCCTATCAACTTGCAAAATACACACACATAAACTTAGTCATCTCATGGGAAAAAGTCCAAACAAGATTGTATCCATGACAGCTGCGTATTTGGATTGGGGTTTTTTCATTGGGGGATGGGGGGAGGGGCTCTACCATTTGATACATATATACTAGAGTTTTATATAGATATATCAACTAAGTGACTAACAAATGCAAGGTAATGGAATTTAGGGATGGAATAACCATATACCATCATTAAGATATTTTATGAAGATATGAGGAAAATCTCCATTCCATTGTTTGGGAAGTAAAGGAAATGACAAAAAAATTGTTAAGTAATAAGTTGGTTTCATCCCAAAACACCAAGCTAAGGGGGAAGAAAAATAAGGTATTGGATGGATGGAATGGAATGAAATATATTATAACCTATAACAACTTCCACTTCATTCTACCATGTTTCAAACAATGGAAACTAATGTAATTCCATTCCATCGCTTCCACGTAGTCTAAACAGCCCAAATGCTTGGCATTTGAGCCTCTTAAGTCCAGAGGTAGCATTTGCTTAAAATAAAGTGGAAGAAAGTTGGTCTTTTCACCTTTTGAATTAAAAGCTCGACACAAACAACAATTATACAAAAATATCAAAACCAATTGAATTTTGAATCCAAGGAAAACTGGTTCCTTTTCATGGCAGAAGATAGTGTTTGCTAAAGCATGGGTTACATACTGCGACAGGGAGTTTGCCTCCTTCAAAAGCTGTTTTATTTCTGCACGCAACTGAATTTCTTTTCCCTTCTCAGATCCACCCTGTAGCAAAAGCATATGACTAAAATAAATTAGTAATATAATCACCAGTCCGTGTCTTAGAGAATCTATCCTGCCAAGCACGAGAAAGCAAATAAGCACTTAAAATTAGGGTAGAAACAGAGAAGATAAGACAATCACTGGAACATTATGCAAAGGTTCAACTTTGTCTCATTAAAATACCACAATGTTTTCATGAGTAATCAATAAGTGGCATTTGGCTCCAACTGTGATCTGGTAACGCAATTAGTAACCTAAGCAACAGCCTCAAATCTCTCTCATTGAATGATTCACCTTCATGACAGTTATTTTCATTCTTGGGCATGGGTTTAGTGAATGTTTGAATTGGCGGTGAGTTTGGCAAAATTACGGTTCAAAGAGTAGCTTTTGTAAATGGTGGCACAATGTGATTCAGCCAAAGTCACCGCCAATCCAAACAAGCAGCAAGATTTGATCACAAAAAGCTAAAAACTACACCATAAAGCTTGGTCTGATTCCGAGTCATCATGCTCCGATAACTCTATGAAGCACGAACACCAAACACGACACAAATCCAAACACGCTGACCCTACTAATGTAAAAAATATAGGACACTGACACCGATATAACTAAAATCCAATAAATGGGAATTCAAAACCCAAATACCCACACTATCCTATATCATTCAAAGAAACATCATCATAAATACATAAAACTAAACAAGTTTTGAAATGTGAAAACTATTGTCCTACAACAAATAAACATATTGTTTTCCAATACCCTATAATAAACTTGAAAAAGACTCTACGTATATTTACCAAGTGAAGACCAAAGTTGCAATTGAGCAACACAGACAGATACACACACTATAAGAATTTAGAGAATAAGTTAAAAATTGAAGATGATAACGAACCTTCTTGAAGTGATCAATCCAATGGGAAGCAAAGTGAAAAGCGAGAACAAGGAAAAATATGAGAGGAGCTGATAGCGATCGTTGATGTTCTTCACTTGCTGCTTCGTCTCCCATCATCAATTCAATTCGAAAAAGAGCTAATTAAGAGGGGAATTCAATGTTATCAAAGCTAAATCGAACAACCAATCAGTAAAGTTTCTCAACCTAAAAGAACCAAACAGACAGATTCGAAAATCTAAATCTGGAAGATAATAATTTGGTAATAGAAAACTGGAATACACAAATCAAAAACTGGAAATAAAAAGCTCAATGGAGAAATCTAACCTGGGAAATGCGGTCAGACAATAAAATGCTCAATATTAATAAATCTCATCGTAAATCTTTTTTTATTTTATAAAAATCTTATCGTAAATATTTATTTTTTTACTTAAATAAATAACATCATAAATGTTAAGGTTGAACATTGGTTGGAAACAGGTAAATACGTGTTCAATTTTGTCAAATCATCTAAAATTTACAATTTATAAGTTTAATTCCAATCAATTTTTATATCGGTTAAGATAATTTTGGCTAGCGTGGATTTGGGGATTATACAAATGAGCCCAATCAGATAATGAATTTTTTTTGATCGAGATGTTCATTTTCTTTGATTTTTTAATTATTTTATTTTCAAATTCATTTAAAAAAAATATATTAAACTTTCAATGTTTAACTAAGTTTTTATAAAACATTTCATTTATCATAATAGTGGTGAGATGACTAAGTGGGACTTAGTGACTCAACTTAAAAGAAGTTAGATTTGTATACTTAATTTTAATTGAGACGATCGAATTCGAATAACTTTGTGTCTATTTTTTCTAAGTCATACTCAATCACTCAAATTTGCATAAACACACAATTTTGAATTTGTGTTATGCGACTTACTATAACTTATCTGCATATCAAATTGACTCATTTGAATGGCTCGAGTTCAGTAGAGTCACCATTTTGCTCATTTCTAATAAATATTAGACTAAATTATATTTTTTAATGAAAAATTAAATTATAATTTTAGTAGTTTAAGTTATTTTTAAGTTTCAATTTAATTTTCTAAATAATTTTCGTTTCATTTAATTTCTTTAAGATAATTTTAACTTTACTTTCATTCTTTTAAGTTTTTTCGTTTATAAAGGCGAGACACTTTAGTCATTTTCGTGGACCTGACACACAATTTATATATGTGATTTGTGTATCTTAACAACTATAATTATCATCAATATATTAATCACACAAATACTGGTAACTAACTCTTATTAATCAGTGATTATAACTTAACAATCGAATTAACTGACCATTACTCAAGTAACTAATTATTATTATCCATATTTTGTTTAGATTAGATGTTTTAATCATCGTCTTAATAATTTTGATTAAATGTTATTAAATTATTATCTGTTAATTTAATCGATTATCTAGTCCACTTAATGATTAATTCCTTAAACAATTTACCAGTTATGATTAACTCTTGATCGATAAACTAGCTTATCTAATTGAATAATTTTACACTTAGACACTTTCTTGTTAGAACTCAATCCTAGTTGATTATCTTATCTAAATACTTAATATTGCGTCTAATCCATTATTAGAGAACTAACCTATTAAGTCTAGTCACACTCTGACATTTAAGTTAATTGTAGTTGTTTGATAATTTAATTGAGTATCATGTTCACTTGCAAAATTTGCTTAACGAAGTCGATTAATTCACCTTGTCTGATTGATTAACACAACAAAATCAGTAATCAACATTCAATAGAATCACGTTAATCATCTCCAATGTAGATAGATTATCACTGGTATATAGAAACCACATATACATGCAATTAATAGTTAATCAACAGTCAAATGTAATAGGCTATCGTTTATCAAACATATTGATCGACAAATCATTATATATTGTCTGATTCAATTATCCTATTTTGTTGTCACCATAGTGATTTAATTATGTATTCAATTATGGTCGTGCAGCTCATAGAAATCACGAGACATCATATTTAAATTAAATATTTTATTTACTTATTACTACACTGAAAAGTCAAACTCGTTTTGTATCTTAATTAGTAAAATATGTGAATACTGACAAACAAGTTGGATTAGATTGATCTCTCGTTGTTTGGAAATCTCGATAATAGTTAAAACAAAAGCCCATTCTTAGAAAAGAATGGTTTTCAAGACAAAAAAAAAACAGTTAGGGGTATTTACCAAACAACGAAGATTTTGATCGGTAAAAATCAAGGATAATAATAATCTTCATGTTCCAATGGTTTCATAGCAATAAACAAATTCACAATCCATCGAAAATAATAGAGTTACAATATTTCAAATTTAAGGGTTCAATTTCAAAAAATCGAAATTAGGATATGAATGATTTCTGATTAGTGGTCATATTTATATAGATGCTAGAGGTTAAGTTTTGATGATAAGACTTGAGTCCAATCCAAATGTTAGCCCAAAAGAATAAACAAATGGTTATATTTGTGATTAATTATAAAAAATATTAACGATAATGGATTAGCTTTGCAGGTCTAATCGATTAGCTAATGTAAAACAACCACAAAAAGATATATATATATATATAAAGCTAATGAGTTTGAATTTTTTGATATAATGTAACATTCATGACTTCGTAAGCGTTTGAATTATCCATTTCAGCTTCAATACTCTTCATGCAACTTTGTATGTATTTCCATTAAGAAGCAACCATTGTTTTTAATTGTCGTTCTTGAAGGTGTTGGAAACCGCAAGAAATGAGTTGCTCAAATTGTGCTTTGGCTATTGTAAAAATTATTTGAGTTGTATAACTAAAATATATCTTCTTTATCAAATCATTCAATTTACAATTATAAAACAGGTTTAGTAAAATAAAGTTGAATCATAAATAACTCAGATTAAAATAACAGAGAGAGAAGAGACGCAAAGATTTTTATACTAGTTCACGACAGGCTGTTGCTACATCTAGTCATCCCCTAATAGAGAGATTTTACATTAGTACAATTGAAGACTTAATCCACTATTTATACAATAGTATACAACTATTATTTACTCTGCCTCTTCAGACTTTAAGAATTATTCTTTAGCCTCTTCAGACTGTCACCATTATAACCCATCTCAGCTTTCTAACAGGCTGTCGTTGAGGTTCATGAGTATTATTATACCTCTTTAAGTACCTCTTATGGATGGAATAGTTGTTGTCACTATCGGGCTGATTTACATCAATTCCAGTTTGTGTCTGAATTGACACAAAGTTTGTTTTTAAGATTTTAACTCTCATTGAGAAAATATTACATTTGAAATCCTCTATCAATTCAAGTGTATCAAACAACTTGATTAATTTATATCAGTTCTAATAACGCTCTACAAAGAGGATTTTTCATTCATTTTTTCTTTTGATGTGTTCTAAGCTTTTACAAAAAATATTCTTAACACATTGCCTTTTTCATTCTCTCAGTTGTACTTTCATATTGATTGATTTCTACTTAGATACTAAGAAATGTATTCGTTGAGAATGTTATCGTTGGAAATCTTGAATCATCATTTAAGGTAAATTAGCTTTTAAGACATATTCATATATATCTTCATAATTAATTCAGGGTATCTTTAATTAAGAAGACATATCTTAGAGAATGTCATTATCAAAGGATTTCATGCGCTTCTTCACTTAGAGGATAAGTTCATCTTTGATGAACAGGGGATGCTGGAATATTAACTTCTTGTCAAAGTGTTGATTGTATCATAGTGTTGAGTTGAAACGTTGACCAAACAATCAATTAGTTTACTAGAATTATCAAATGCAGAGTCATTAGAGTGAACTTGTATTAACAAATTTGTCGGAGGCGCATATAGGGCGCATTTATCACGGCTAGTCACAAGTCTAAGAGATTCTTTAGAGTCAATGTGAACTTGTTTAGTAAATTCTTTTTCTTTGTTCATCAGAGGATCTATCTTGTACCAAAACATTGAATATATTAGATACCTTATTTTGAGCTTTCTTCTTTTCATCTTTGAGTCAGAGGATTAACAGGGGTCTTTAGTCAAATGCAGATAATTATCGTAACATTCCTTTTCTTTGTCTTTAGAGGGTCAATCGTTAACTTGTATTTCCTTTTAACGCTTCGACTTGGATTGTAGGTTATGAGATGGTTGTTGCAATGCTTTTTATTGCTATATTATGACTAACTGTATTAGTAAATATAATTACTTGTTTATTAGGTGATAATATTATTTATGTTAAAAACACTTAGATTATTATATTTAATTTACTCATTATTTATGCTATCTTAAAATAGATAGTCATTAATATAATTTTTCGTCTTCTAACTTAATCCGCACACTTAGCAAATACAACTAGGGGATGATTGTTCTTATTTGTTTGTTTTGTTATCATCAAAATATCAACTAGAGGATTGTAACTAAAACCACTATTGCACTAACAATAATCTCTTTACAAACAACTTAACAACCTATAATAGGTTTATTGGACCAAAGTGGTGATCAAAATAATATATGTGTGCGCTTAAACATTGAGTTAATTCACTTAATAAGGTTGATTATCATATAACTCCATTGTCAACTGTTACACCCCAACTTTATTTGTCTAAACTATTATCAATATGTCCTTATTATTATTACTATTGTTGTTATTATTAGAATTAAATAAATGCACTAATTCCTTATAAAATCGCATGCAATGATATTTTAATGATAACATAACCTATTTGAAATTCGAACGGTGAATGTTTAACAAACTTTAGTATTTTTTTTTATGCTATTTAGGATCACTTTTATAGTTAGTAGGATGTTTATATTAATAAGAATAATTAGTTTTATGTCTTGTATGATTTATGATAAGATATAATTAATTTGCATAAGTAGAAATTTGAGTGAGTGGTAATTACTAAAATATTGTTGATGGCTTAATAGGAGGTGCAACCCACTTAGGAGGGGTGTGCCTATCGATCTTCCAATAAATAAATTAAAAGAAAATAAAAATAGAAATAATGTGGGGGGAAAAGGAAAGAATAAGAGAGAGAGAAAAAAATAGTAAGAAAACAAGAGGGAGAAGAGAGACAATACTGACTCCATTGCATGTCCTTCTTAAGCTCCCTCATTCCATCATCTCATCATAGAAACTACCTCCACACTTATATTAGTGTACAAGAGGACCAAGAGGGAGAGTGAAATGAGAAATTATGAGAAATAAGAAAAGGAAGCCTATGGTTTAATATAGGAGAAGAAGTTTAGAGTTTTTGCATGTTCAAAAGGAAGATGAAAACTTGAACAAGAGTTAGGGTTTCACTTGTAGAAGAAGGAATTAGACTCAAACTTTGGGGGTCTCAAATCTCTTCTTAAGGTAACATAGAAAATCCTCTTGAAACCTCTCTTAGTGTGTGCTTAGAGATTTTAATTGCATGTTCCTAATAAATGTTCATGATTTGCATATTTGGGTATTTAGATAATTCTATTTGATTTAGTATCATTGATTATTAATAATGCATGTTAGGTGTTTTATTAATTACTATGAAGAGTTGTTGTTTTATTATGATTGTTGAGTGTTGTGGTTGAGTTGGTGATGAGAGGATAATTGTTTAATATTGGTAATTAATTGATTTTATGCTGAATTTTGAATCCATTTTACTTAGTTGAACATATGAACTTGAAAATATAAAGTGTGAAGTGAAAATAGTATAATTTTGCCATTGAACCCGTATAAATATACTTTCGGTATTTTATTCATAACTTTCTACATATATAGTGTTTTGAGCTGATTTATATCTCTTTAGAAACTAGACTTAATTACCTACGAAATAGACACGAGTTTCACTAATTTTCATTGAGAATTGATAGAGAAAATTGAGTTACAAGTTTGAAAATAATATGTTGTTCCATTTTTTGTCATCTGTATATCTTATTTTATTAAACTGTATTAATTGAATGTCTATTATGCATAATAAAAATTATATTTATAAACTATACATCTTAAACTTTACAAAATGCTATCGTTCATTCAAATAGGAAATTATTTGATATTTTAATTAAATTACCAAAGTTATAGTGTTTTCTGGAGAAAAAGATAATGACATAGCTAAGTTAAAATACAAAAGCAATAGAAATCGGTTTTGAGTGAAATCAATTGGAATGGAAAGCTTATTCCTATTACTTTGTTATTGCAAATTTTTATAAGTTTATATTAAATTTTCAAATTTTCGTGATTTTATGAAGTGAATTGTTCTATATTATAAGTTACTCTGCGTTAGTCATCGTGAAATATCTATATCTTGAGTTAGGAAACTCGTTTTTGAGCAAAATCAGTTGGTTCAGAAGGAAGAAATATAGTAGTTTTATCATGTTAAAATTTATAATTTTACCAAACATAGAAATAACTCAGTAGTATTGTAAACACATTGGCCCTGTCATAAGATTATTAGGTAATGTTGACTTTAGAATACCATAATTTGAGTTATATAGATCACTTTTGGGTGAAACCAATTGCGCTTGAAAGCTTAAATATAACACTGTTTTCCTGAAAGTTTGATGCTAATACATGATGTGTGTATATATATACTCATATGATTTTTAAGTTAAACGCATATTCAATTGTGTGAATGAAGTAATATATATATATATATATATATATATATATATATATATATATATATATATATATATATAGAGGTTATTCAAATAGAGAGCACCACTTAAAGTGTAGAAGATTATTTGAGTATAGCTTGTGAAGAAAATAGTATTTTATTAAATTCAAGTATAGTTTATCGAGACAATTTTCCATGTTTAGCACACCGACATGGAGGGGAACATCTATAATTGTTTTTATTGAATGTATGTTACCGAGTTTTATGCTCACTATGTTGAGGGTGATGTTTTTCAGGTAATAGGTAAACGTTGAAAGTCCGAGGAGTATTCGAATTGCTCACCAGTCCTTCAAAATCATGAGTCGGATCACATATTGATTATAGATTAGAGTCATAGTTTAATTAAGTCTCACTTGAAAGTTGTTTTAAAGTTTGTAAGTATTTTAGCATTCTAAGTTATTTCAAAAATTTACAAAAGAATTTCTATTTATTTACAAACACTTATATATTTTTGAATTGAAAAATTCAATTTAATCTGCATTGTATACATTTTTTTTTATTCATAGTTAAATTTTAGGCGTTACATCAACTTTCATTATACGTCTAAGTCCATTTTTCTCATAAGATATTGTGAGCCCGCCTCAAGGTTTATTAGTCATATAGTTTTAAGTTAGTAATTCTTGAATGGTCATGCCTCACATAATATATTGTTTATGACAAATATATTGTTTAATGGACCATAACTGTATGACAAATAATAGCCTTATTTATTTGCTTTCCAACCCTTCACATATGAGGTTGTATAGTTAAACATTTCTCAGTGTACATAATTAACATTAACACTTCGATTTATAGATCGATTTTCAACTATGACTCGATGACTTCACATATTAAATCAAAGTCAAGCTTGTAATGATATCGTGATACAATGGTGTTTGCACATGCTTGGGTCCACTCAAACGATCAATCTCTTAATAGCAACTCGTCTTGCAAAAGTGGAGCCTTACACTTAAACACACATGATTCATCCACACATTGGTTGACATACCTTCAAATATCACATTGCACGACAACATAATCTTGTGAGTGCCTTCGGTAGAAGTACTTGATTGCATGAACGACATTCTATTTACTACAAAATTGCATCCTTATAGTGGAAGTTGCATTTATTGAAAGTGGTTTATATCAAATGTTTATCTACATGTGACCCAGAAGGGCGAAAGTGATTGATTCTAAGAAGAGAAAATAATAGAAAAAATGCGAGAAGAGAGAAAGATGTAAAAATAGGGAAAATTTGATGTAATTTTAGCATAAACGAATATGAGATGAAATATAAAAGAGAAAAATGCTATATTGACCTTAACTAGAGAAAATAATAGAAAAAAATGCGAGAAGAGAAAAAAATGTAAAAATAGAGGAAGTTTGATGTAATTTTACACCCGTTTGATTTTAGTACTACGTAGACTGTAAAAATACATGTTTTTGATTATACACAAAGACCAATTGTGACAACGCTCAAAGCAACAAAAAGAAGAATTTCTCCAATTCATTTCCAAACATCCTTTGATGAAATACAAATAGATAGATTTTGTAAAGGTAAATGATTCAAGCCATAATTCAACTACAAGAGAACCTTACATACTTTGCATATGCATAAACAATATTTTCAAAAGTCCAAAATAATATTTTCAAAATGTTAGAATCTTTATCTTTGACTAAATACAACATTGTAATCGAATACAACACAGGTGTATTCGAATACAGATAAAAATTGCTAAGTCAGAAGCAAAAACGTATCATCTGCATTCGACTACAACCAAGGTGTATTCGAATACAGATGAAACATTGCTAAGTCAGAAGCAAAACCATCTCATCTGTATTCGACTACATCTCTGCTGTATTCGAATACAGATGAAAAATTGCTAAGTCAGTAGCTAAAACTCTTCATTTGTATTCGACTACACAAAAGTGTATTTGACTACACAGTGAAAAATTTGAATAATTTTAAACGTTGCAGCGAGTTGTAGTCGAATACAAATATCATGTAATCGAATACAACTGGAAGCAATGCAATTTTTCAGTTCTGAATTCAATCTAAAACATTGCAATTCTTCCTCAAACATCTTGGATCAATGGCCACGAATCTGAAGAGATGTTTATGAACTATAAATATGTCATAACTTCAGATTCAAAGCAATCAATCCAATTACACAATTTCAAAGACTTTGAACTAAATTTTCTGAATTTTTCTCAAAGTTATTTTCAGAAATTCAAGTACTTGCATATCATTTTCATATCCTTAAGGTTCTCAACGTACTTGAATAAATCTTGAATTGTTATCATTCTACCTCCTTCTTACTCCTATACTCTTATCAAAACAACAAGTGTTTGTAAAAGAAAGTTGTACTTTCTTTAAGTGTTATATCTAAGATAATAGTGTTCTATCATAGAAAGTTTGTTAGAAGATTGTAGCCAAGGTCCCAGGGTGATGATTTGTACATATTCTGACAGATAGTGAAGAAAATCTCTTGTGGTGAGCAAGAGGACTGGATGTACCATTGGTTATAAGGGGAACCAGGATAAATCAGCAGTGTTCATTTAATTACTGTTATTTACTTCTTCATCTACCAACATTAAACGCAAAAATCAATCACTAAAATTCTGAAAACTGTTAAAATACCCAAACACCTAATTCACCCCCCTCTTAGGTGCACATCTATACTTACAGAGACTCTTCATATAGAACTCCAAAAGTTTATTTTTGATAATATATTTAGGGTTTGCATCCTCAAAATGTACCGTTGTAATTTTTCTTGGATTTTGACTTCTTTCTACACACAAAAAAAAAACTATTTTTTTAATAGTCACAAATGCTCTCATCTACATCATCTATCTTCTGAAAACAAAGGCAAAATTGAAAATAGAGTTAAAATTAGTGAGATTGCCAACACTTTCTTCTCATTCATAGAGGTAAATTTTTATGGACTTCATACCTTTATTTTTAAAATTTAAAATAGGTAAAAAGTAGATCATGCAAATATAAGATTTTTCCCTTTTAATCAGAGTTTGGTCCCGATTGAAAAGTAAGTTTAAAGAACATTTTTTTAAATCAATCATACATCAAGAATTTTGTTTTGGATTTAGAAACAAATATTCTATATAATAATAATATTTTATAATTATTTTTAAAATACGGTTACAAAATAAAAGTAAAATTATGTTTCAATATCGTATATTATCCTATTATCTCCTTAACCTACATTTTTTCATACAAAAATGATAGATTCTTATGTAATTTTATTTTATTTTTATCACAGAATCTTATTTGATGCTGGTTTTAAACAATGCATCTCATTCAAATTAAGAGAAAAAAGAATGTGTATTATTAATGTAAATCAATTTTACATCTACGGTTAATAATGATTATTTATTTTATCATTTCACCACAAAATCATATATGTTATCTTAAAATAACTGTATAATTAAGAATAGTATTAGCAACACATTCTATTTGAATTTGGTTAAAATTCACATAAGTTTCATCAAATTATAGAAATCCATATGAGTTTGATGGATGAATATAGATTTTAACTAATACAAAAAAATAAGTTAAAAAATATGTATTAAATAATGTATTGTGGTGCTAACAATATTCATATAATCAATAATCAATAACTTGTCTTGCAAAAATGTTTACATTGCATATGCCCATTAAACTTTAAAATTTAACTTAGTTAATGTATTTATTTATCTTATTATTTACGTTTTTTTAATGATTACGATATTTTGTTTGAAATTTGGGTTTGGACTCCACATGATTTCAAGCCCATTAGCCCAATACAATTACAAAACTGAGGTCCGGCCAACAATCCACGTTTTTAACAAAAGACGAAAATTACAAAAGCAACCCTACAATCCTCAAAATATCTCTTCGAAAGATTCGCGTGGCGCGTTGGTCATAGCGCCGGGGCATAAAAGTAAAACGCTCCGAACCCAAAAGGCTAAGACTGTCATCCCACTAAACCAATAACACGTATGAAACACATCAAAACCAGGAAGCGCAGTTTCAATACTTCAAAACACAGACACAAAGGAAACACAAGGGAACTAAAGAGCCAATGAAATAACATCACACGGATCGGTGACGTGGCAAAATATAAACGAAATCCCGCGTAAACCCCAAACTTCAATTTTTTCGCGATTCGATTTTTATTAGCGTTTTCTCTCCTATACCCTTCGCTTCTAACCCTTCTTATCCCCTCTCGCGCCCAAAACCTCATAACATCACAACACAAGCCACGTTTCCTAACTCGGTTACTTTGACTCGGAACGATTCTCTAAATTTGAGTAACTCGGAGCGATTTTCTCTTTTTTCCTTTCGGTTTTCTCCTTCTTCGTTCGTCATGCCGAAGGCTAAAGCTGATTCCAAACCCGCTGATAACAGGTAAATTCTTTCTAACCGTTCGTTATTCTATTTTCCGAATCTGTTTTTCGATTATAATATTTTATTTTATTTTATTTTGCCGTTTAGATTTTAGATCTGAATTTTCGATCTAGTTTTTTTTTGATTTTTTTTTGTTTTGTCGTTGATTTTGGTGGTTTAGGTTAAAGCGCAAAGGCGCTGGAACCGGAACGAAGCAGTCGAAGAAAGCTGCTAAGGATCCTAACAAGCCGAAGAGGCCTCCGAGTGCTTTCTTCGTTTTCATGTATTATTTTTTTATTTTATTTTGTTATATATATTTTTCGATTTGAATCTGTTTTCATTATGATTATAGATTTGTGATTTGTTCGTTGTGTTTAACGGCCTTTTTCATTGTTTTAGGAGTGACTTCAGAGAACAATATAAGAAGGATCATCCTAACAACAAATCCGTCGCCGCTGTGAGTAATCGTGTTTTGATTTCTCGTGTGAAAATTTCTAATCTGCTATTCTTTGTTTCGTTTTTTTTTTTCCCGAATCTTATTCGAAGTTTATTTTGGAAAATTAATTAGGTCGGTAAAGCTTGCGGAGAAGAATGGAAATCGTTGTCTGATGCTGTGAGTATTTTGCCAAAATATAATTAACTTTTTCATCGCTATGATGTGTTTGAATTGATTTAATTTAATAGTTAGGGTTTTTTTTATTCAATTTGTATTTTGATTTTATCTTTCAGGATAAGGCTCCCTATGTTGCTAGGGCATTGAAGAAGAAAGCAGAGTATGAGAAAAATGTTCAGGCCTACAATAGGAAACAGGTGAATACGCATATTCAGTTTTTTTCAAACTACTATTTTGGCTTTTGTTTTGTTTTATAGTTGTTGATTGATTGTACTTTGGTATTTGATGTGTTAGGCGGGAATAGAGGAGGAAGATGGTTCTGACAAGTCGAAATCTGAAGTTCATGATGAGGATGAAGAGGAGGTAGATAGATTCATCTAATCATTTTATTTGGTTTGTGTATATTTATTAATAATAATTAATTGAATGGTTTTAACTTTGTTTGTTTTAATCTTGTAGGAGGATGATGATGAAGATGATGATGAGTGAAGTTGCTGTTAACACGTGATGAATCTTAGGAGAAAATTGGGGAAAAATATTTGTTTTGTTTAGGTTGGGGTTATAATATGTTGTGATGTAACCAACCCACTTTTATTATCTGATGATAGTTTATGAATTTTATTGTCTTGTTGTCTAGGTTTAGATAGTGAACAATCCTAATTACGGTTCAGTATCATTATCCTGTACTTAAAGTCAATGCTATGATACGTTTCAATTCTGTTCAGTCTCTTCCATTTTTTTTGTTTATTCACATTCACAATGAAGCCGTTTTGTTTGAAGCGTTTAAGTTATTTGTTGTTGCTGTGTTTGTCGAGTGTTATCTTTGTAACCACCAGCTTCACCTTAATTAGGTTTCAAGCAACTAATAAGTGAACGGTTAATGGGATTTAATAGCTAAATAAACAAATGTTAAATAAAGGGATTGAAGTTGGCATCAATCCATTTCAACGTCGTTGTACGTACCATCTGTTTTGGTTACGTTGTACATGTTACCACTAGTTATTGGTTCATTGTCTTAAAATAATATGAACACGTTTTTTTGTTTCTTTTGCTGGATAATTTGCATTGGGTTTCATTGTCTTAAAATAATATATGAACTAGTTTCTTTTGCTGGTTAATTGTCATTGGATTTCTACTTTGGAAACATTGAGCACCGAAAACTGTGAATGCATCGAGTCTGACCTTTGGAGAATGAAATTAACTGAATTTCACTGCTGAAAATGATGATATAAACTTTTTTAATATGGATATATGAATATGATGAACATATGAATGTTAATATAATACAATGGTGGCTTCTGCTTTCCACCGTGGTCCCCATTTTTCATGATTCCCTATAATGTATTTGACAAATCTCCTACGGTTGCGTTAAGTAGGTGGTTTGGAATAAACTATGGAAGTTGAACCAAACAAGAGGGTGAAGTATTAGAGTTAATCCTATTTGCATTCCAAACAATAAGTGATGGAATGGACACCACAACAACCAAATAAACTAGAGATTGAAGTTGTTGAAACCATTTCTTTCTATTCCACTCCATTCCATTGTATACCAGTATATCACTAATCTAAACATTTTTCCAAAACATTTAGAAATTGACACAATATGAAGTTAATGATTGATCAATTTGAATTAGTCCAACACAAGAAGAGCTCAAGTTGAGTCCACTTTAAAAAGGATGGCTGATTACATTAGCAATCTGATTCATGATGCACATGTAAATTAAAAGATAATCAAGAAACCGATCTCACTCAACAAATGCCTCCACCCTGTATACGAGTACTCAATATCCATCCACAACAAAACTACAGGGAACTTTTCAGTGTTCACATACATGTAGAAAAGCTTCATCAATAAATAAATGTATTAAAAAGAAAAAAACACAGAACCACCTTAAATACATAATATAAACAAAAAGTAGCAAATCTTAGAAAATAAAATGAGGCTATAGTACAAAGAAATCAGTTAAAGCAATTATCAACTTCGTTTATCTTGTTGCTGTTCAGCAGTTCGCAATACTTGATTAGCCAATGATGAAAATGATTTTGCTGTCTCTTGCATTTCTGTGGTTCGAAGGTTGATACCCTGCCAAATCAGAAAGTGTATATACATATGTAACAAACAAATCAGATATGAGACATATTTTGCAGCACAGTTGTTTAGGCTATGACAAAATATTAACTTTTTTTATGAAAAAGAAGGAAAGATACCTGTAGTTTTTTCAAGTTCTCTTGCAGCTTGCTTTCTGCCAATTTCGCAACGCTTGTTTCCTGCAGTGCCACCAGAGACATAATTGAAACACGGTTCCAACACATTTCATAACAAAATGCAGTTCTTATGGCTGTGAGCTTAATTGAAGTGTCTTTGTGAGACAACGTTGATGCTGATTAAAACATTCAATTCAGCAGATAATGATTGTAGATTTTAGCTTCTTGATAATGAACAATCTTAAAGCTAAAACAACATTGAAATAACAAATACTCTTGATAACAGAAGTGACGTTTTGTCCTAGGTGATTCTTTCATTTGTAAAGAAGCGTCGATCATTCCATGCTTGTGAAATGTTGTATAATGGCATGTAAGTCAAGCATAATTGAGGTTGCATACTATGGCTATATACTTACATTGGAGGAAGAAGAAAACCCATATCTCTTCTTAATTTGATCGACTGTACCAGGTTGCTCTTGTTGTTGCTCTTCTTTAACTGATGTTTTCTGGATGTTTCCCTTCATCTCTTTTAATCTTCCTACATATTGGATACTTAACTAATTTACTAGCACTAAGGGAATAAACAAATTTTAAATGCAAAGTTTCATGTTTCTATTTTCTCATAAGTTTTATTCCCTTCATAATGAAATATAAACAAAAAGAGTATTTGAAAAATTGATATATCTGGTCTAAATTTTAAATACCCTTTTTGCTTACATTTTATTCAAGAGGGAGTAGTTCACTAAATTGTCGCTAACCTTTTAGAGCCTGAAATTTTCCAGTCAATTTCTTCTTATTAAGAGCTCCCAATATACCATGATCTTTGCGCTTTTCTACATGATCATCTAAGTCAATGTCATCTGTAAAAGAGAAAGGAGCACAAATCAAATTGATTATCTCAAACTTCATTCTCCATTTTATAGAAAATTCAACATATATACTACAGATACATGCTTACATAAGATTTGAAAACCAGAAAAACAGACCATAAGTTTAGTAAGAGTTAAGACAAACAACAGTTTTTGTGTTTTCCTTGAAGGCTAAGTAATATTAGTAGCACATTTATAAGGTACTTTCCTACCTATGTTTAATTCGACCTCATCTTCATCAACTGTCAGGTTATCATTATTATCAACATCATAAGGAAAATTTTCATTTGAAAAGATCACTGAGAGTTCCTGGATACTTTCTCTAGAATCTTCTGTTTCCATGGGGGGCACATGCTTTTCTTTACTGCCAGAGAAGTCTTTGATAACAGAGCTGAATATACCCTGGAAAGCCAAAAAAAACAAGATTGAACACCTTTTTGTCACAAAGTCGATGGATTCGTCACTTTTTAAAAGCACTTTTGACACTTTTCACATATATTAAGAAAAATAGTTATGTACATTATATGTATGAATATTCATAAAATGCTCTTTTGCATGTGAATGTATTCAACTTTGACTCTTTATCTCTAATGACACGTAGTAGTATTAATTAGGGGTTAATTTGGAAAAAAATAATAAAGGTATCTAGTATTTTGAAATGAGACTTATATGGAGGGACATATTTTTTTCCTCCAAAAAGAGTTTATACTTAGGAACAAAAGTATTATAGTTTAAAAAGTTAATAAAACTACTACATACCTTTTTCTTTTCCTTATGAATAACTTGACTAGGGACAAGCTCTTCTTGTGACAGCATCATTTCTTTCCTGTAGATGCAGCTGACAGAATCCAAAATCCTAAAGTGAAGTCAAGCAAAATGTAAAAGTTAGGCTACAAGTCTGGAATGTTGCTATCTAAAGCAGGAAGTTCATGAAGCACAACATAAAAAGAAGGCAGTGAGGAATTTTATTCCCAATTGTCAAATAGATTTTTTTTTCTTTGTAGTAGTAAGAGATTGATTATAAGATTCTAAGTACCATTCTAAAGCCATATATTTTATATTGTTAGTATATACCTGAAAATATTCCTTTGGACCAACAATGAGACAGCAAAAATTTCTTGGTTTCCATTCACCTGTACATGGAAGTTGGGCTCGTTAAAAATCAAACATCTAAAGAACTTTTTTTTTGCTAGAAAAAACTATGTTCATACCAAAACAAGATCTCCTTTGGATGAACAACATATTTGCCAGTCAGAATATGACTTTGATTTTGGAGGTGAATAAATGAACCCTCTAATTGTTGTCTCTACAATCATGGATAACTCTGGCAAAGACCTATCATTTGAAATAGATGTCTACGCATTAAATCTCTTAGACGAACACATCCGCACGAAAGTGCTTGACATTTGGATAAATTAAACATTTAATCAACAAGTGCTGATTATATGAGAGCTTATCTATAAGTTGTTTCTACAATTAAAGATATTTCTATGAGAATTTATGAAAATAAGCTGAAAACAACTTATGAGTACTTGATAAGATATTTCTAGAAGCTCTTTCAAACTCAAACACTTACATAAGTATTTATGTCATAAGATAATCTTAAAGAAGCTATTTCAAACACTCCTTTGATATGAAATGAATTTTGAATATTTGACATGCAAAGCATACTAGTATTATGCTCTGCCAACAAATAGTAGGAGATTAACTTAACATGTCCAACAATTATATATCTTTTCTTCTTTGATAAGTATTCTCATATGCAAATCAAGTTTACTCATATGTTACTACCATCAAATTATGTTTTCATGATATGCACATAGTAAGAAAAAAGTACCACCTTAATTCTACTCTTCCGTCGGCGAAAAGGAGTACAAGGCCAACACCGAAGGGACCGTAAAATGTTGATGCCCAACAACAGGAAGAGGAATGAAACTTCTTCTTGTGAAGCACCTTTTTAACACCCTAAAACATAATTACAAAAAAGCCATTGTAACCATAAGCTAATGTTGTTGTTATTCATGACTCTAAATTATGACTGAAGTAAATCATGCATTACCTGAATAGCATGCGTTAATGAATAGACATATAAAGCTTTCTCAGAACAAAGAAGAATGTACAATTGCTTTGTTGTTGCATTCTCAATATGATTCCCTTCACTCAAGACTAATCCATCTTCTGTAATTGATCCTGTTAATTGTTCACCTTGTCCATCTGTGTACCAAAATATATTTACTTATTACTCTTTTCAATAATATGCTTTACATCCATCAAGACAATATAGAACTATTGATCCATAATAACAGAATAAGCATGCCGATTATTATCGATAAGTGTATGAAAATAAATCATAGTGCCAAACTTTGCAAACACTTACCAAACACCTGCATAAATAGAGCTTTAGATGGCTTCTTAGGATGAACAGTTCCTGTGCTCAGCATATTACCAGTTTCCTTATCAAGCGCCAGAACAGAAGAATCTTTTGTTCCAACCGCTAAAATGTTTTTATCAAAACCATGCAAACTGCATGTTAGGAACTGCAGAGAGATGACACCAGAAGAAATTTCACTTGCAATATGTTTCTGATATAACAAAGTTAGGCCATCCATGTTAAAAACTGAAACCTGTAACATATTGGATTAGCATATATTAGTGCACAAATTAACTTAGCAGATTAAAGACAACAAACATTTATAATCTCAAAGTACAAGAACATAAACTATTGTCACTTTAATTAATAATATTAGAAAAACTGAGCTAAATCATTTTTGGATTTTTTTATGAAAAGAAAATTATCTCACATGCCCTTGATCAGAACCAACAGCAAGACGGGTTGAGCTATGATCTATGTTGACAGAAATTATGGCACCATTAATCTTTACTGTTTTCACACTTTGGATAATATGGTCAGTCCCTTTCTTTGAACCACCTGCGAAAATGGATTGAAAATGGAAGTCAGTATTAATTCAAATATGAATTATGCTAGCTTTTTGATAACTAAGCAAAAGTCGTATGCAATGTGAGACATACTAAAGATGTTGGTGACATATGGTTCAAGTTTGAATCTAAAGACACGAACCTGCAAATCATGTTTATGTTATACATACATACTATAAATAAAGAGAATATAAGGAAGTTAACAGATTTTTATGGAATAAAAAATTGAAGGAACCACACCATTCCACTTTGGTCACCAGAAACAAGAAGTGGAGAGTTGATATCAAAGTACAGTGATGTCAAGGGTATACCACTTAATGAAAAGTCATTTTCACTCTGCATTAAGGAAAAACAAGAAAAATAATTAAATGAAAAGAAAGTAACGATAACTAAATTTTTTAAATACATGGAAAATAAAATAACAGCCTTTAATTCAGATACAGCTTACTTGAGCTTAAAGTTAATGATGAACTAAACCTAGAATGGTTTTTTAAAATCTATTTTGCATTATGCACTTCTAACCACATTTATAAATTTCTTTATCAATGGACTCTTTGCTTGAATAAACACCTAACTTTAGAGCTCGAGACAATATTACCTGTTGTTTTAGTTGCAAAATTGGGGTGAAAAGAGGGCATGAAGCATCCCAAAAGTTTACAGCTCCATTGCTGTGTCCAGTTATATACAGGTTTTGGACTTTTGAAAATCCAGAAAATTTAGCAGAACTTTGATTTGTCTCAGCAGGAACAAAAAGTGGATGATTTTTCACCAGCTGCTTATAGTACTAAGCGACCAAACAAAGAAAAAAACCAAATCAATACATTTGAATAGCAGAAGTAGATTGCAAAAAGAATGAACAGAGTATAGTGAAATTACAGTTTCATAACATTATTACCTCATCTTCAGAATAAAATACATTAGGATTGTTGGAGATGAATTTTGCTGTTGTGATGCTTGAATCTGTCAGTGGTAACTTCACAATCACATTCTTTGGAAGTGAAGGTGTGGACTTAGATTGACATTGTAGAAGATACCTTTCAATCAAAGTATCATCATATAGATATACATGGCCTGACTTTCCAAGCAAAAGGAAAGAATCTTGTTTATATTTTCCTTGCTCAGTTGAAGTTGATATGATCTCCATGTCAACACAACATTCAGACAAAAGAAGTCCCAACTTAATCGTGCGCGATTCCGTATGCTCATTCAACAACACTACCTGCTTCACATATAATCTAACAAGTGAGCATGATACAGTTGCAATATGATCTCAAGTATACCTAGAAAGAAGGCATGAAGCAGTTAAAGTGAAAAAGACAAGGCGACAGCTATTGTACATTTCATTTAGCTTAATGAGAAAGCTGTTAAAGTGAAAAATAGTGCATACTAATTAAAAGTAGTTTATTTTCACCTAGCGCAAGGTCGCTGAACCAAGTAAGGTCACATAAAACCTTCTGAAAGTCACAAGTTTATGTAAGTAGTAATAGGTGAACTTGAATTCTGGCTTACTTTCTTTCAGAAAAAGACTATCATTCAAGAATAGGTCATTATACATTACATGTATGTTAGAACAGAAACTCCGAGCTCAAAAGAAAATACATTACAACTTGTGTTTAAATACTACAGTCCAGTTTACAAGATTACTCTTGAACCGTACCCATTTATCAGTAAACTATGAGTCATACCTAATAATGTAGATATTGATAGAGAAATGTTTGGATGAATTTAGACTAAAAGAAGATACCTTGTTAAATGATTTGAGTCAAACATTCAAATACCTGTAACAAGTTTGAACTAGCATAGTCAGAAGCTCCCATGACATACAGTCGACTTGCCTTTCCTCCAGCATAAAGCCATTTTATTGATCCTATGGAAATTTTTTCTGACTTGTATCCTAAGTTAAGTTTGAGCAAAGGAGTGTTTTGACTATTATAATCAGAAGATGCAGAACCATTTCCTATATTTAGAGAAGGGATGCTCCAAATGAAGAGTTCTCCATTGTTGTAACCAACAGCTACTTTACTTCCAAAAGGACATGTCCAACATGCAGAAGTCACTTTCTTTGTTTCATTATGCAGTGATGATTGCAACATATTTCCACCAGTTCTGAATGTAGTTCTGCTTTCATGAATATCCCATAATATTATTTGGCCATTTCGGAAGATTATGAGAACCCTGTAAAGGAAAACAAAGAGAACACAAGTTTGTATGCAAAAAATAAATGATCAAGAAAAAAAAGGAACCAAATTAGTTATATATAAATATAAAAACAAAGTGGCTGTGTTTATAGAAATTACCTCTTACTTTCAGCTGCTGGTTGAGGCAGTATATGCATCACAATAGTATCATCAGACACTTCAGAATTCCCTAAACAAAGATTATTATGGAACTTAAAATGATAAGAAGGTACTTTAAAGGTCATGCCTACAAATAGAATTTACTTGCCACAAGCAATTCTCAAGTATGAAATCTACCACAAAGCAGAAATAAAGTCATGGAAATAGGATAATTTGTTTTAAACATTGCTGATGAGGTTTACAATTGCTACTGATAATATTAAATATCAAAATAAAGTATAATCATCATTGCATATTTTTTTCCAAATCCAGAAGTGTATTAAGATTGACAAAGAAAAGGGAAAAAAAAGGTTAATAAATAATGTAACTCACCATAGGAAGCAGAGAGAGGTATGGTGTATTTCATCTGAACCATATGCCATGGATTTTGGTCAAGCTTCAAAACTGATATATTACCATTAAAATGTCCAATATACCTATCAACACAGATACATGTTCATAGCTTTAGAAGGTGTTCAAAAATTGATTCCTTGTTAACTTGTTCCAAATTAGACATATTACTTACACATAGAGGCTATGTTGAATGACTGCAAAACTAGTGATTTCTTCTTTAGAAATATATACATCAGACAACAGTTTCTTCTCTATGTCCCAAACCTAAATAATGTGCAATTTCTTCAGGACACCAATAAATAAATAAAAACATAATAACATTGTGAATCTCAGTAATGGAATAAAATTTTATAAATGTGAGCAAGTCCATAAGTACACTTGCCTCAACATGATTATTGGAAGTGACATTTAAAAGAATGCCTTGGTTCTGGATGAACTGCATACATAAAACAACATAGTATTATAAGTATTTATGCACACTTTGATATATTCCTAAGCATAGGAACACTATCCATAACAGAAAGAGGGAAACTAGCCTATTTGGACATGAAAAGGAAAGTAACACATAACCTGTAAGAACTTGCTAGAAAGAGGGTCACTAGATTCAAGCATGGCTTGGGAATTATCTTTTCCATATAGTTTAATCTGGCCATCCCTTTTTAAAAAGACAACAAAATCAGTTTCAAGCTTTGTAGCACCGACACTTCTGAGTCAAGGTGTTTCGGTGTCCTACACCAACACTGTGAATGCATTTTATTAACTAATTTTCTCAAATTAGTACTGGTATCGATGTATCCGTGTCGTGTGTGTCAATGTTTCATAGATTTCAAGCATATAAAAACACATCCAATTCAATGATCCTAACATCATGACAACACAAATTTGATAAGTCACAACTAGTGAGAGTAGTATATTACATCATGATACTATAATGGCAAATTATCTGACCTATTGCACAATTTAACACAGTATAGTTTAATCAAAGGCTGAAGCAAGACATAGCAAAGGGACACACATACTTTGTAGAAAGAGCAAGTATCTTCTGAACGGTGTCATAGGCAAACTTGGCACCACCTGATGGTATACCTTGATGAAATACAACTCGTGGATTTACATCACTAGCTTTTAATCCATCAAATGAACTTCCACCAGGCTGCATGAAAAATCACTTATTCAATTTTATTTGCACATTATTTTAATTTTTATCATAAGAGATACCAACAGGTACAAAATTTGAATTATTTTAATTGTTGGTGGAGATCACGAGTTCAAATCCTAGAAACAGTTTATTTTCTTGTTGAGGTAAAACTGCATACATCTACCCTCTCCAAACCACACCTGGTAGAAGCCTCGTGCATTGGCCGCCATTCGTGGCATTTTTTTGGCAAAGTGCCATGCAATGCTTTTAGGCCTAATTTTAATTTTATGAAATATTTTTATTAAACACAAGTATTCGTAAAGGAGTCAAATTTTAATATTTATGTGACATTCAAATACAAACTAAGAAGAAAAAACATCAGTGAAAACGTCTTACCTTTCAATATGTTTCAACTCTGTGACAGTTTATTTAGATTCGTTTTTATAAAAACTGGTTTAATAATTACAGGTATCTTTGAATTAAGACTTAATTATAGATTTTGTCCGCTTTGACCCGCTCACGAAATTGTGGAGGCGGTACTTATCCCCATGTACCGGGCTGCCGGTAACGGTAATGGTCGGGTGGTTAGGGGTGAACATCATAACGAGTTTTTGTCTTCCGTGAGATTCGAGCCAGGTACCTGAGAGATAAGTACCGCCTCCACACAATCCCATTACCAATTGAGTCATTTTTGCATCATGAGCTCATATAACAAATTGTGGGTGACCTCACTTTACATGATTGGAGCGAAAAATCTTTTGTAAATATGAAAATATAAGAGGATTCAAATTGCAATTAAGCTTTGAAATAAACTTAACCTTAATTTACATGATTTTTTAAAATTGATTAGCTTACCTTCACTTTTTTTTACATGGCAAAGTGGTTACAACTTTATGACATTATGCATACAATCTAAATTCCTAACCACTTGACCAATTCGAGTGGCTCAGTTAGTCTTCACTCTTCACCATTAAACAAACAGGAATATATTCATTTTTCAATATAAGTTCTAAAATATATATAAAAAAAAAAAAGCAATTTTTTTTTGGTACAACAAATACAAAAATTATATTTTTTAAGTTATTCACTAAATGATTTATCTGATTTAGCAGAAGACAACGGTTGCAGCTCCACCGAACCTTGTGATGTGTCTCAGGGTATTGGATTCTAGTGATAGTGCCGTAGTGGGCTAACTAACATTAACGTCTAACCTGGACCCACATTAACATATTCTGACCTTGACTGGGCCCACCCACCCATCATAGAATAGGGGCACTTAAACACTTTCTCATTAAAATCTCACCGACCACATCACAACATTCAAATTCAAACAAGACTGACTAGAAAACACAATAATCTTTCATTCCCCTTTTCTCGGGTCAGCACTACGGTTCCTTTGTTCTTCACTTAGCCTTATCCATTTTTCCAATTAAGCTTCATTAGACAAATACTTGTTGGGAAAACAAATATAGCTATACGCCTCATTTTTAGTTGTTGTTATAGCCACAAAATTAGCAGGTTAAATTCTAAATCTAGCACAACAATGTACATAACTAAATATACACAAAAAGTGATGTGGCATATATTTACTAACATTATTACTTTATATCATTATACTGTAATTAGCAAATAACTTACAAATGACTGATGAGGACACAAACATTTTGAGGCAGAATTTCTTTTTTGGTACTATTCTAAATAAACTTAATATTTTAAGTATGATATATAATTTTGAATTATTATATAAATAAATCAACCGACCAAAACCTTTTCTTTTCTTTTTTTAAAGGATTCTGCATTATAAAATTCACTAAACATTTCCACCAAATCACAACTATTCATCATTATTAATTTTGATAAAATTGACTGACACTGTAAATTTTTTTAATTATATAAATAAATTAAATCATAAAACCAGCAATGGAACCTCATCCCAATTATATATTAAATTTAGACAAAAAAACGGAATTGCACATTAAAAAAAGAAGCTGCAAGAAATTATGTAAATTTAAGTATCCATATCCTTAACAACAATGCTAATAATAAAAATAGATATCCGTTAAAATATTATTTCTTAATGTTTGAGCCAAAGAACTTCAATAAGAAGTAAAACCAATCGATACGTTTAAGTAAAACAAGAAATTAAGCAGCGAGATCCATGAATTTTTGTGATTTCAACTGCAATGCTAAAATCGAAGTTCCGTTTTTTTTTATTAATTAAATAATTTTTTGGCAGAAACGAAAACCGAAAATCTGAAAGTTGAGAAATATGAAGAAATTAAAGGGAGAGAAAGGGAAATCGAGATTCATGAAAAGCAAAGGAAAATTGATGATGCGTTTGAATATTGATGGAAGCAAATCAAGCAATGAAAAAGAAGAAGAAGAAATGAAATTAAAGAAAAAGGAAATAGAGTTACCTTGTTGTATATGGAAGCTTTCTCAACGAGCTTCTTCACGAACATTTTGAGATGATCTTACTGAGATTAGTAGTATTTAGATTCAGAGATGAAATGTGTTTATGTATACTTAATAATATGATTTATTGATAAAATAATAACTGATGAAAATTAAGAGTTGTTGTTTTAGTAGAAGAAGAAGTTGATTGCAGTTTCTTCTTATAAATATGTGTGTGATGGTTTGGAATGTGAGAAGAGACAACAAGAGTAAGTAAATACTAACTGCTTTATTTATTGGTAAATGCTTTCTTAATTCTTATACTACATCATTGTCTTCCATAAATGGTTTAATTATTTGATTGAGTTTCAATCTCGAGTTTATACTTATGGAAAAATATTGACTGGGAGATATTAATTCTTTAAATGGATTTCAATTATTTTGATAGATTATGTGTATAAAATTATTTATTTCTATTTATAACTAAAAGTGGATATATTTAATTTAAAATAAGAACATATGAGGTACTTTATATTTAGTTTAACTAAAAAATACAATAAAGGGAAATTTTAAAATTATTTTAAATTGACAAAAAAATAATCGTACTAACAATTTGTCACAAGAAATACAATACAAACAAATTAAATCATTTATTTTGTAATTAAGATTGATAATGTAAGAGAAAAAACCAGAAATAAGCATTTTATTGTAGGAGTCACAAACAAAGATAAACAATACTAATCATGGGTTACTTAAATAAATAGAATATTTTGTTGATGAAAATAAAATATTTATTTATTACCAACTAATCTTCAAGTATCACATCTCCTCGTAACAATCTCCTCGTAACAATCACAACATACATGGTAAGATTTCGAGACACACATGGCAAGATATTAAATTAAATAATTAAGAATAATATTATTAATATAATTTTTAACACATATTTTTTAATGTATGTCACACATAGTCTTAAAAAAATTCATACGAAATTCACAGTGATTTTGTGAGATTAAATTTAAATCAAAGACAATATATTAAAAAATATATGATAACACCTCTTTAATAATTAATAATGATAAGTCATAGCTATTCTCAAATCTTATTTATAAATAAAATTTTATAGATTAAAATATAGATTAAATAGATTAATTTTTCTTGATAAATTTTCAGTTACAAACAAAAGCGAATATGTGTTTAACACTTTTTAACACATGATTATGATCATTCTATTTTTTTCTTTATTATAAAAAATCTCATCCCTTCTTCTAATTAATATATATATATATATATATAATACATATTGAACATTTTTTTATAAATCAGATATCTTCTACGTAGAACTACAAACATTTATATAAAAACATTTTTATTAATTCATAATTTAAATATATATAGAGGTTAAAAATAGATTTAAAATAAATTTTACAAAAATATTGATTCTATAAAAATATAAAATAATTTTTTATTTGAAAATTAAGATCACACTAAAGGTCTCTCTCTTCGTCTCTCAGTTAATACATGTTTAATTTTATAGTTGATTTACAAATTTTTGATTTACAATACATGTTTAGTTTTATAATTGATTTACAAAATTACGATAAATCATCCCATTATAAAATATAACTTTTAAGAATTGTAAATTGTAGGAGTAGTTGATAACAATTATTCAAAAACAAAGGTTTAACCGCGTTAATTTCACTATCTTCACTTTTGTTATTTTGTCTAATTCACTGTCTTCACTTTTGTGATCAATAAAAGCCAGACTTTATCATAAAAACATATATAAAATAAAACTTGAATATAAATATTATTAATTAATATAAATTATTGTTTTATATTATTTATTTACCATTAATTATATAATTATTTTATAATAAAAGTTATAATAATATATTAAAATAATAAAATCAACTATTCTTATTATTTATCAATATAAAACGGATTTCCAATTAGTTATGGTACCCCTTCTTTATTCTATATAAAATATGATTGTATATAATATTGTGGTACCGTTTTCCTTGGACAAGTTGGATAATAACACGTATTCTTTTGTGATAGTAACATGTAGGACCCGGGTATTATTAGGAATTATTTACGAAAAAAGACTAATTATTGAGAGGTATTTGGCACCACTTAAAGGAGCTTGCTTCTTCGGCTTGAATTTTCCTTTTTCAATTTTTAGGAACTTTATCATCTTTATATTACTTTGATTATCAACCACTTCAATGATATATTTTATCAATATTTGACCACTTCTTGTACTCTATTTAGCAAAGTTAGGGAAATATAAACTTTAAGCAACCATTGATACCGCGACAAATTTAAATTCCTGTTGAACATGTACAGCCCTTAATTTTTTTTATAAGAGTAATGGCCCTTAATTGCAATAATTCCTATCTTAATTTTTATTACATAAGGTAAGGGCAAATAAGGTTTCGGTGTTGCAGAATTAGGTCTTTTAGCTTTTAGCTAGTCAATTAAAAATTAGTTAGGAGTTTGTTAAGACTTAGTGATTGAGTTAGTTATGTTTATAATATGTTTTATAAATAGAATTTTTGTACTTTCGTTTTTATTATCTTTTATCAAAATGATTCTTTACGAGTTCTTCAATTTTAAATTTGTAAAATTTCATTGATTATTGCTTTCTATATTCTTAATAGTCCTTGTAAAATTTTAACATTTTGTTATTAGTTTTTATAAAAAAAAAACTCTTCATATTTTAGTTTTTAAAAATTTACCATTTTTATATTTGATTTTTACTTTTAATTTAATTCATATATGTTCTTCGAATTTTTGAATAATCTTTATAGTCGTCAGTGTTATGATATTATGAATATCTCATTTCTAAATACTATAAGTAAAAGTAATTAAAGAGACAAATATCTTTATTGACAAAATAAAATCAAGACAACTCATGTAGATGAAAGGATAAGATTGACATAGACATCATCTGAAATCTGTTGGCACCTACAAAGGGGCAGTTACTTAGTTTATTTTTCTACAAATAGAAGTTTGTACAATACAAATAGAGGCTGAATACTTAGTTTATGAAGCCTAATCCTAAAACTCAAAACGAAATCAAGCTTGACGGAACACCAAATATGTTGTCCACCGTCTTTAAATTTCTTTAAAATTTTAGTAATTTATGTTCATGTTGATTTTGAATTCACGCCCTTTTGCTTTTAATATTGCAATTTATTTTTTCAATCATTTACTCATTTCATTTACTTTTATGCAATTTTCATACTTCCTAGTTTTTAAATTTTTTTAACTTTCAATCATTTTAATTAAAAATTATTTACTCTTTTCAAGACTTTTCCAGTCTTTTAATCTTCAACATTTATATGTTTTTTGCAATGTTTCAATTATTTTAATTTTACTACAATTTATTTTTCGCAATTTAAAGTTCACGTCTTTTATGATTATGCATTTAAGTTCTACCGATTTTACTTTCAAATGATATTTTTATTTTGTTGGAACTTATTTTCATGTAAAATTATATTTCAGTGGCTTTTCTTGTCTTGAAAGTTAATACATTTTAAACACTTGTAAGATTGCACTTGTTACTAATTAACTTCTCTATAAATCAACTGAAAATATTCATTTGTCGTTGAGTTTGGTAGACTTCTCAGTAGACCAAAAACCAGCTAAATATTAGTAAAATTAGAACAAAAAATCTAAAACTTTTTTTTATTTATAAAAATCTCAAACTTTATAGGTAGGAGAAGTTAAATTCTGATAAGAATAAGAATTGGTCGTTGAACAGACCAAAAGCCTAACAAGAAGAACGAACGGCAATTATCCAATAAATTATTAAGGCCCAAATAAGAGTCGACCACTGCAATATTGGGGTGATTCATCCATGGGCACGATGAAAAAAAAACCATGGGCACTACTACGCATACCTCCATATTTACGAGCTAGCATCTCTCCATATTTATAGAATTTTGAATATTTTCTGTTAAAATGATATGGAATTTAGTGATTTATCAATTTATTTTAATACAAATGCGAGTAATGAATACGGATATAGGTATCTAGGGGTCCAACGGGTACGACACATGGATTAAGATTAATAACCACTATGGTATGCCTATACCTGAGTATTTTATTCAAATTGTGGAGACGAGTACTATAGTATCATGCCTATGTCTATTAGAGTTATATTAAAGACTCCAACGACAGCTATAGTACCAATCCATGTGAAAATATCTTTTGCATTTTTAATATTTTTAATGATTTTGCATTTTGATTAAAATAAAAGATTTTAATGATTTTTTTTTTTAGTTATATACAATACTCCCCCATTCTTCCAAATCACTCCATAGCAAGAACAAAATGAGTTGGAAATTTTTTAGCTCCTTCCATTCCCTTCTTAAAATTTAAATCAAATATAATTTTTTTAAATATTATCTCTCATACTTTTACATTTCTTCCCTCTACTTCCAACCAAATAAACTCTAATTTTTTAATAGAAGTTGATTAAAAATAACAAACAATTTTTTCTTTCTATACGTGTGAGAAGGAAATATATATATATATATATATA
>JBBPBP010000004.1:16444989-16474928 GCA_037974735.1 Cicer chorassanicum
AATAATAATAATAATAATAATAATAATAATAATAATAATAATAATGAAATTACTATTCAATTGTCAATATTAATATTTAATTTCTGATTGCAATATAAAACTTAATAAATAATAAAATAATGTTTACGTTATTTATATTCAGTTAATATTATTTGTTAATATTAATTATTTATAGCACAAAAAATAAAATAATAATTTTGTTAATTATTTTTGTATTTATAATTTGGTTTTGGGTTATGCGGATTGAGCTAAAAAAACATTCTATTAATTTGGATATAAAATTTGAGTTATAAGTTCTAAAGTTTTTAGGCTTTTATCCCGTAAAAATATTTGGACTGACCAATTTTGATAATTCTATTGACAAGTAAGATTTTTAAAATTTTTGTTCTTTAAAAATGTCAAGTGGGCAAGCTTTGAGTTTAGGGGGTTTATAGGGGTAAGAGGTAAAAATTTCCCTCTTCGACTGTTCCTAGTTCTTACTAGGCCTATGATAGGTGTACCAAAGTTTTACCCTCTATCCACCTATTTATATTCATACTCTCACAGATATAGTGAAACTCTACTTTTGTCCTCGTATAAATATTAAAAACTTTCAATTTCTTTTACTTTTCAACACAATTTTTTGATACACATGGGATAGACAAACTTTTTAAAATTATTAGATATTTTTTTAAAGTTTTTTGTTATAGGTGGTTCAGTCTGATTTTTTTTTTCTTCAATTTTTCAATATATAAATTTTTTCGATAAACTTGAAAAAAATTTACCTTTGTACTAAAAATCATTTTTCAAGTTTCCTGAAACAAAGTCTATACCGAGAAATTTGAAGAAAATGTTCTAAAACCTATCAAAACTTTTTTTCAAGTTTCTTGGTATGAAACGTGTTCCAAGAAACTTGATACTATTAGGTTTGTCAGAAAACTTTTTTTTTTTTTATATATAAATTTTTGAATTTATTTATTTTTAGTGGGTGCGGGTACTAGAAAACGAGACAACAAAATTGTGCGTGTGACACACGATGTTGCTTCTTATTCATCATATCCTCCTTGTTGTGTAAAATTTTGACTGAAAACATCTTTGAGGAAGCAATAATGTATAGTGGAGGATGATGATGAGGGAGTGGACATGTTGGATATAAGAGGAACTTGTACACGAGGTTGATGTTGTGGTGCAAGAGGAGCATGTACATTCTCACATACTCTGGATATATAGTAGGAACCAATACAAGAGGAGGATTTTGTACAAGAGGAGAATTATGTACATGAGGAGGAGGATGAACAACAAGAGAATGTTGAACAAGAGCAAGAGCTTGTACAATAAGTAAAACTTTCATGGTATCCTGGAGGATTGTATGTTATGTTCGTCCTTACGCGATACCAGTATCATATTGCTGACAGATTGAGATTAAAATAAGTATGTTAATTATTTTGATGTATTTTATTTTTTTTGGTGCTTTTAAAATATTTATTTAAGGTTTAAATATTTGATTCGTCACTGTAACTTCACACTTTTCTCATTTTCGTCCATGTAAGCTTTTTTTTCCTTCAATTTAAACTCTGTAAGTTCAATTTAGTTTTAAAAAACATCCATACCGTTAGTTGCTGTTAAAAAAAGCTTATGTGGCAAACAAATGAGTGAAGTGACAAAGTAATAAATTAAAAAATTAAAAAAATTAAATTCAATAATTAAATTGATTAAAAAAGAAATGAAGGAAAATTGAAGTGTTATGTTTCATTTTGGATGGAATGACTAAAACATAACATCTTCAATTTTTCTTCATTTATTTTTTCTATTCTTTTTTAATCAATTAAATTACTTAGTTTCATTTTTTTAATTATTTAATTTACTCATTTGCCACACCACTCTTCCTTTTGCCATATAAGCTTTTTTTTTTAACAACAATTAACGACAAGGATGATTTTAAAAATTAAATTGAACTTACATGGTTAAAATTTCAAAAAAAAAAACTTACAAAGACAAAAATGAGAAAAACGCGAAATTATAAAGACAAATTAAATATTTAAACCTTTACTTAATTATTATTTTTGTTTTATATTTTTAATTTCATATATTTTACATGTATCCAAAAGCGATCCATGTTGAAGATTGCTGTCTATAGTAAGAAGCTACAAGAATTTACTCTGCAATTCCTCCCGCGAGAGATAGAACAATGAGTGAATTTGTCTAACTTAGCCCATTGCTATAGATGGACAGGGATCCAAGCCCGCCCGAATTCCGACCAAAGTGACAGAAAAATCAAATTTATGGGCGGGTCATACCGAGTAATCAAATTATTTTTTCCTTCTTTCATGGATGCATAAGAGTGGGTTCGGGCTCCAAAATATCACTGTTCAATACCACACCTGATATGATCCTATTTATCATGATTCACCTTAAGGATCGTTCTAGGTTGGAAACTTACAGATTGGATCCAAAATCGTGTATTGCTGGAGGACGCGATAATCGGAGCTACAAAACTCAGAATCGGCCGATTCCAAAACGAGGTGAAAGATGACGTTCCGAAACGCAAGTTAGGATGTTGAATCACCGAAAACAAGTTAGTAAAACTCGAGATATGATTGCAGGTTATTGAACACGAAAATTGGTAGAAATTGTGTAATTAGGGTTTAATGTAAAAGAAACTGAAAATTATAAAGAAACGAAAGATGGATTAGGTTGAGAAGATGAAGAAGGCGCCACAATCAATGAATGATTGATAAGCCAATTGAAGAATCGCCACAATGGTAAGGAAGCAATTGATAAGACTCAAGCAAGTTCTAATCCAAGAACTCAAAGAAGAGACCAAACTCACTCATAAATCTCATTAGAGAAATTTTAATTCATTCAAAAAAAATCTTCCTTTTTCAATGAGGTTACAAATTCATAGTTATAGTAAAATTATCTCTAAACCTAAATGGGTCATAAGTGACACCATTCTCTAGGCCCAAATTGGGCTTACATTAATTTTTTTAATAAAAATAAACTAAATGTAAGGAAACAAAGTATCTTCACTTACATATAAAATCAACTAAGTCTATATTAAAACTATTAGAATTCCAAATTAAAGCAAACTAAAAGTTATTACAAACCAAATAAAAATAAATAAAGTTCATCATAATTTATTAAAAATATGGATCATCTTCATGCTCCTGAGATCCTTATCATTCTCTCCTTCTTGAAGAAATTCGACCTCGAATTTAAGCTCCATTATACCGTACATGAAGAAAAAATCCAATCAAACGACAAGCTCATCATATCCACCGGGGTCAAATGGAAATTTGGAAAAGTCACCAAATGTGATAAGTCGGTGAATCACATTTTCATCTTGAACAATTAACATCTTAGTACATTTATGGTAAAGGTAAGAAATTCTAAAGATGGTAATAAAGTTATACCTTTTGAAGTTGCCATTCATAGCCAAATTTACCTTCTTTGAATTGAAATTTGTGGCAAACAATATGTTACTTTGTATTTGCAAAGGCTTCAAAGCAAGTTGAGTTTCTTGAACATTCTCTTCATCACAAAAAAATGGTGACTCAATAATTTCCTTGTAAGCATCCTTTTGAGGAACCTTTGAATAATCATCTTCAAACACTAACATTGTTTCATTCACCTCACTCTCTTGTTTAAAGAGACCTTCAATTTTACCATCATCTTTCTCTTTACTTTCAATTTCAATATATTGATGACATTCCTCATTTGGAGACACTTCTTCAAACAATTGCAATATAGAATTATTAAAATTAGACCAATAGTTGGAGTCAATTTCTCGCCCTTTGTCTCTCAAATATTTCTCCTCTTCTTCTTACTTTTCTTTGATTTTCTCTTTCTCTCTCAAGGCTAGCTTCTCTACTTTTCTTGCATGTTTTGCATATCCATTTTCGTATAGATATTTCACATACTCCGGATCCAATACAAAATCTCGAATATATTGAGGATATGACATACTTAGGAATTTTGTCAAACAGGTAGTGTGCAATAATTTTAAAAACACAATTTTTTTTGTTTTTTTTTAATGTGCAGCAACACACAAATTAAGTAATGATAGCAATTCAAACAAAAGCAACACAACAAGCAATTTATGTTTCACAAAAAAAAAATGAATAAACAGATTTTCACTCAATTCCAAACCTAGAGACAAGCTCTGGTACCAAATGATATGATCCTATTTATCATGATTCACCTTAAGGATCGTTCTAGGTTGGAAACTTACAGATTGGATCCAAAATCGTGTATTGCTGGAGGACGCGATAACCGGAGCTACAAAACTCAGAATCGGCCGATTCCAAAACGAGGTGAAAGATGACGTTCCGAAACGCAAGTTAGGATGTTGAATCACCGAAAACAAGTTAGTAAAACTCGAGATATGATTGCAGGTTATTGAACACGAAAATTGGTAGAAATTGTGTAATTAGGGTTTAATGTAAAAGAAACTGAAAATTATAAAGAAACGAAAGATGGATTAGGTTGAGAAGATGAAGAAGGCGCCACAATCAATGAATGATTGATAAGCCAATTGAAGAATCGCCACAATGGTAAGAAAGCCATTGATAAGACTCAAGCAAGTTCTAATCCAAGAACTCAAAGAAGAGACCAAACTCACTCATAAATCTCATTAGAGAAATTTTAATTCATTCAAAAAAAATCTTCCTTTTTCAATGAGGTTACAAATTCATAGTTATAGTAAAATTATCTCTAAACCTAAATGGGTCATAAGTGACACCATTCTCTAGGCCCAAATTGGGATTACATTAATTTTTTTATAAAAATAAACTAAATGTAAGGAAGCAAAGTATCTTCACTTACATATAAAATCAACTAAGTCTATATTAAAACTATTAGAATTCCAAATTAAAGCAAACTAAAAATTATTACAAACCAAATAAAAATAAATAAAGTTCATCCTAATTTATTAAAAATATGGATCATATTCATGCTCTTGAGATCCTTATCATTCTCTCATTCTTGAAGAAATTCGACCTCGAATTTAAGCTCCATTATACCGTACATGAAGAAATAATCCAATCAAACGACAAGCTCATCATATCCACCGGGGTCAAATGGAAATTTGGAAAAGTCACCAAATGTGATAAGTCGGTGAATCACATTTTCATCTTGAACAATTAACATCTTAGTACATTTATGGTAAAGGTAAGAAATTCTAAAGATGGTAATAAAGTTATACCTTTTGAAGTTGCCATTCATAGCCAAATTTACCTTCTTTGAATTGAAATTTGTGGCAAACAATATGTTACTTTGTATTTGCAAAGGCTTCAAAGCAAGTTGAGTTTCTTGAACATTCTCTTCATCACAAAAAAATGGTGACTCAATAATTTCCTTGTAAGCATCCTTTTGAGGAACCTTTGAATAATCATCTTCAAACACTAACATTGTTTCATTCACCTCACTCTCTTGTTTAAAGAGACCTTTAATTTTACCATCATCTTTCTCTTTACTTTCAATTTCAATATATTGATGACATTCCTCATTTGGAGACACTTCTTCAAACAATTGCAATATAGAATTATTAAAATTAGACCAATAGTTGGAGTCAATTTCTCGCCCTTTGTCTCTCAAATATTTCTCCTCTTCTTCTTACTTTTCTTTGATTTTCTCTTTCTCTCTCAAGGCTAGCTTCTCTACTTTTCTTGCATGTTTTGCATATCCATTTTCGTATAGATATTTCACATACTCCGGATCCAATACAAAATCTCGAATATATTGAGGATATGACATACTTAGGAATTTTGTCAAACAGGTAGTGTGCAATAATTTTAAAAACACAATTTTTTTTGTTTTTTTTTTAATGTGCAGCAACACACAAATTAAGTAATGATAGCAATTCAAACAAAAGCAACACAACAAGCAATTTATGTTTCACCAAAAAAAAAATGAATAAACAGATTTTCACTCAATTCCAAACCTAGAGACAAGCTCTGGTACCAAATGATATGATCCTATTTATCATGATTCACCTTAAGGATCGTTCTAGGTTGGAAACTTACAGATTGGATCCAAAATCGTGTATTGCTGGAGGACGCGATAACCGGAGCTACAAAACTCAGAATCGGCCGATTCCAAAACGAGGTGAAAGATGACGTTCCGAAACGCAAGTTAGGATGTTGAATCACCGAAAACAAGTTAGTAAAACTCGAGATATGATTGCAGGTTATTGAACACGAAAATTGGTAGAAATTGTGTAATTAGGGTTTAATGTAAAGGAAACTGAAAATTATAAAGAAACGAAAGATGGATTAGGTTGAGAAGATGAAGAAGGCGCCACAATCAATGAATGATTGATAAGCCAATTGAAGAATCGCCACAATGGTAAGGAAGCCATTGATAAGACTCAAGCAAGTTCTAATCCAAGAACTCAAAGAAGAGACCAAACTCACTCATAAATCTCATTAGAGAAATTTTAATTCATTCAAAAAAAATCTTCCTTTTTCAATGAGGTTACAAATTCATAGTTATAGTAAAATTATCTCTAAACCTAAATGGGTCATAAGTGACACAATTCTCTAGGCCCAAATTGGGCTTACATTAATTTTTTTATAAAAATAAACTAAATGTAAGGAAGCAAAGTATCTTCACTTACATATAAAATCAACTAAGTCTATATTAAAACTATTAGAATTCTAAATTAAAGCAAACTAAAAATTATTACAAACCAAATAAAAATAAATAAAGTTCATCCTAATTTATTAAAAATATGGGATCATTTTCATGCTCTTGAGATCCTTATCAACACCACTCGAACATAATACACATACTAGTACTTTGTAATTGATGGCCCACTCTACACTCAACTACTTTTACATTAGAACTCATCAATTCACTAGACAACACAATACACTCAACACCCCATAACAAGGTTAAAGAAAGCTCCACTGTTACCATTAATTTACAATTTAATTTAGTTTAATATGAATTCAAAATTTAATATGTAAGTGTTGCTATTATAAATAAATAATTAATTTAAAATAAACATTAAGTAGAGTTTCTTTCACATTCCTTGTTTATTCAATTCTTGTCTCAAAAAAAAAAAAAAAGAATTGGTTTATTCTTTTTTCTCCAACCTCACTCTCCCCCAAGTTCTAGAAGCTATAAACTCGATCTCACCTTCTATTTTTTCCCTCAAAATTATTACAACTATGAAAACCAACGAAAATCAAAACAAAACCAATATGCAACTAGAAAGATTAATCACCCTTTCTTCCTTCTTCTTCATCACCATCTTCTTCTCAAAACTTAGATTTTTCAAGCTTTCATTTTATTGTTGATGTCTAGTTGATACAGATCTAAGACTATAATACTGAGTTTTTCATAATTTTTTATTTTGCATTATAAATCTAAATTTTTATTGTTGTTTGAAATCTGACTCATTTCTAACCACCGGTATGATCCGTAATCCGCGCGACCCGTAACTTGTCCAAACCGTTGGACAAAATGGATAGAACTGGGTGTCTACATTCCACCCATGGGTTGGGTCAGTTGACCATTTTGGGCCTGAACTCGCCCTACTTGCCCTGTTGTCCACCCCTATCCACTGCAGGTAAAGTTGTCTAGTTTAGCCCAACTGCAGTGGGTAGTTTGAAGTCTTTAGAAGACAATTTGTTACATAGAGATTTGATTATGCTGCGTTAGGGTGTACTTATTGAATTTGGTAGAGTCATATATTGGTTGATGCGAAGTACTAGACGTTATTCAAGGATTTGTCATCTAGTGGCAGGCAGGCTTAGAGTCATGCGACACTATCGTGACTTATGATTATCTCTCAGATGCCAACTATTATGATACAAAGTTGCAAAGATATATTTCTCTTCTGCAAGTGTTATGTATTTTTATGATTATTGTTTAAATTATTTTTATTATTATTTATTAATTTTTATGATTACTATCTATTAATTTCTATCATTATCATTAAATTATTTTTATTAATTGTTTTCTTAATTATGTAACGATGTTAGGTGTATGAATATTTTTTAAATATATGCAAAAGAGGAGACTTAGATGCTGATGTGGAATGCGATGCTATGATAAATAGGTAGATCTATAAATAGGAAAAACACAAAATCTATGGGCACAAATATTTAATTGGCGTCACATACGTTATTAAGTTTGAAGATATAAAACAAAAAAAATAAATATGCCAACATACTCACATCATTTACGTTAATAGCATACAACGATAATTTAACACAAAACAACAACATGCTTATAATTATGACAAAATTCAAGTGTCTGGAATATCTATGTCTCCGAATTTGTAACATTGATGAGACCAAAGTCATTGATTGAAATATGTAATATATCAAAGTTACTATGTCGATAGAAAACAAACAAACACCGCACTAAACAGACAAGAATATAAAAAAGCGCTGCAACAAGACGAAAAAAGCAAAAAGCTCTGCACATAGAGGACAACTAAATCACATAAAAAAAACTAAATATATGTGAAATCCACTATTTTAGATAAAATAAAATAAAAAGATAAGTTGGAGAGGTGGTTTTAAACCAAAAAAATAATTTAAAACCATCCGTCTTTAATAAATAAAAAAGAAGAAACTAAAATTATATTTTGGGAGGAGCGGTGGTATCTCATAATAATACTTACTATGTAAGTAATAGGTTATGACTCCTGTGATACAAATAGATAAAAATAAGACATAGCCTAATGATGTAATCTAAAATATGATAATATAGACTAAGTTTTTCCACCAAATATTCATACCTAGTGTCATCACCAATATAATACACAAGTTTCAATGATAAGAAGAAAAACATACACACGATTCATATTAAGAGGAATGTGTATATGTATTCCTTTGACTTTGAATTAAATAAATTAGTACATAGTTTGAACATAATAAATACACTAAATCAATCGAATACAATTTGACATATAACCAAACCTCTTAGCCTGGTCGATATAATGTTAACCCTAAGATATTATAGGGTTGATTTAGTATTCTCAAGTTCGATTCTCGATAATGTCAAAATAAATATTTGGCCAACATTGTTCAATCACACATTACAATTACGACATTGATTAGTCTTTAATTAAAAAAACTTTAAATTACAATGAATCTTAGATTAAAATAAAAAAAAAATAATATAATGTGTGAACAAGAGTCAAGGATGCTTATTTAACTAGTAACATAACTTACACACCTTTTTCAAGCTTCAAGCTTAATTAAGAAATTTACATCTTCAAACATGAACACAATTAATGATAACAAGGTGAAGGATGCAACTCAAAAGGGTGATATAAACCTGTTCTATAAACTAATTGAAGAGGATCCTTATATTTTAGAGTATATAGATTTAATACCATTTGTTGACACTCCTCTACATAGAGCTGCATCTATAGGACATCTCCAATTTGCAACTGAAATTATGAGATTGAAACCTTCATTTTCTTTTAAACTAAATCAACAAGGGTTTAGTCCAATCCACCTAGCTAGCCATGCAAAAAAAAAAAAAAAATTGGTACTTCGTTTTGTAGAGATTAATAAGGATCTTGCTAGAATCAAAGGAAGAGGAAGGTTTAAGCAACTATTTTTGTAAGTCTTTTCTGTAAAATATTTGTATAAGCAACTATTTTTCTTTTATTCTTTGATATATGATTTGAATATTGAACTATTTTGATGTTCATCTATTATATATCAGTTTATAATTTTTCTATTCACTTATTTTTACTTAAAAAATATAATATTTGTATCAGTAATGTATCTTACGATTCATAATAAAATTTAATTTATAATTCAAAAAAGATGTCTTTTAATTAACAATTTTAATCTCAATTTGATAACCCTATCTAATCATGTCTATAACAACTATGTTATTCAAAGGTGGTTCAATTGTTAGTAAAAACTAAGATAAATTTGAATGCAAAATAACTTGGGGAACTCAACAGCATTAGACATAGCAACCACTGCCGAGATCAAGAGTTTTAAATTTAGTCATGGTTAATGTATTCCACTTCTTGCATTCTTCTTTGTATTGGACATTTTATATTGTGTATAAGAGACTTAAGTTTAATGGGGAGAATAGGGAAATCAAGACAAGAAATAGAATAGAAGGAAATAAATTGTAGTTATAGCATTGTTACAAATCTTTTGTAGTAGTGTGTTTTTTAGTTTACATTTTTTTTAAAAACTTATTTTTAGTTAATTTTTAGCAGTACATTTTATGGTATAGTATTCATTGGCTTCAGTTTTATAATAATTATGTTATCTAATTTTGAAATTTACTATTCTTGTTGTATGTTTTTTTTAATTTTTTTAATTTTTAAAGAACTGTTTTGTTGAGGAAAACTCCACTGCCACTGTCAGCTATTGTATCATATCTATATTTTTGGTGTTACTTTTAATGTCAGAAAATTTAATGAGAATTAAGTCTAATTTCTTTAAGTTTTAAGAGAAAATGACTTCATATTGTCATTATAAATCAATTTTACACATACATAGTAAAAGTTATTAATTTTATTTCAACATAACATTATAACTATTATCATAAAATAACTATATAATTAGCCACTGGTATTTGCTGTGAGTGTAACACTCTTTACACTTATATAACATGTTTATTATACTCTAAGTTTAAATATATTTTTGGTCAATTATTTTACATTTACAATTTTGGTCACTCTCTTTTTAAATCTCTTAATAATTTTAGTTTATTCATCAAATTGGTTTCTTGGTGTTGAAGCAGGTTTGCTCCCCAGCATGCCTGTTTATGTCAATAAATCCAGGCAATACTTTCTTTGACAAAAGGAGATACTACTCTTAGATTGTGTTACTTCCAACCCAAAGAAAAACTTTAAGGATCCCAAATCCTTTATGCCAAAAATCTTCTGCAATCTGTCTTTGATATGTTGAAATTCATCCAAACTATTCCCTACTAGGATTACATCATCCACATAAAGGGCCAAAGTTGTGAAAGTTTTTGAATCATGTTTAATGAAGAGGGAGTGATCTTATGTAGCTTGTTGAAAATCATAATTCAGTAATGTAGAGAGTAACTTCACATGCAACTGTCTGCTAGCTTGCTTTAGTCAATACAAGGATTTAATTAGCTTGCAGACTTGGTTTGTTTTGTTCTGAATAATTCCATATGGTAATCTCATGTACACATCTTCATGTAGATCTCTATGTAAGAAAGCATTGTTGATGTCGAGTTGGTGAAGATGCCAATGAAAAATGGATGCCAAGGCCAACAAAACTCGGATGGTTGTCATTTTAGTGACTGGACTAAAAGTGTCAAGTGTCAAGATAATTAAGACATTCTCTTTGATTATATCCTTTTGCCACAAGCCTTGCTTTGTATCTGTCTATAGTTCCATCCTGATTCCTTTTGAGTTTGTAAATCCATTTGCTCTCTATAGGTTTGACTTTAGGGGGTAGGTCTACAATCTCCCATGTGTTGTTGGTTTCCAGAGCCTTCAATTTAACTTCCATGGTTTTATTCTAGTATGAATATTTACTTGCTTCCTCATAATTCTTTGGTTCTGTTTCATTTAAAATAGATAAAGAAAACTCATTGTGAGCTGGAGATAAATTAGCATAACAAGCATAATTACATATAGGATATGGTGCACCTGGTTTGATTGTTGAGTGACTTGTGATTTGGAACTCATAATATGTTAGATAGGTTGGTTGGTGTCTTTCCCGTCCTAATTGTCATTATTATCTTGGTCTTGCTGAGCAATGGAATAAGCACTTTGCTCAGGTTCATAAGGCTGCTAAGCAATGGAGTCAACACCTTGCTCAAGTTGACATGGATGTGAGCTTGGGGTGTGCTCCCCTTTCAAATCACAATCAAAATGAGCTTTGTGCAACTCAATAACAACAGGTTCACTATTATTAATAGGATTGTAATCCCAATTCCTTAAATTTGAATTGCTTGGACTGTAAGGAATAATGAGTTCTTCAAAAACGACATTCCTTGAAACAATGAAACTTTTATCTTGGATATCATAAACTTGGTAACCGTTCGTATCTACCTTATATCCCAAGAAAACACATTTCTTGACTCGACTATCAAACTTGATTTTGTGAGAAGTAAGAGTGGATGCATAACAAAGGCATCCAAAAACTTTTAGATTGGTCAAATCAGAGTTAGTGTTATACGAACATTGATAAGGTGACTTGTTTTTAAGTAAACGAGTAGGAATCCTGTTAATAATATAAATCACATGGTTAATAGCATAGGTCCAAAAAATCTTAGGTAGGTTGGATTGAAATAGGAGGCCTTTAGCCACATTTTAAATGTGTTGATGTTTTTTTTTCACCCTAGCATTCTGCCGAGGTGTCTCAACGGTGGTTTGATGCACAATACCCATATTGGAATACAAATTTTAATTAACAAACTCTAATTCATTGTAACTTCTCAAAACTTTGATTTTCTTGCTAAATTGATTGAAAATAAGTCTGATGAAGGACTCAATATGGTCTCTAGTCTCAGATTTGTGTCTCATGAAAATAACCCAAACAAACCTTCTATAATTATCCAAAATAGTGAGAAAATACTTAAAATGATGTTGAGATTGAACAGAAAAGGGCCTCATATATTCGCATGAATTAGATCAAAAGGGGCACATACTATTAGAAAAAAGTAACTTCTTTTGCTTGGAAAAATGAAAAATGTCACAAACATGTTTGTCACCGTAACCTATATAGTTAAACTGATTATTCAAAATCTTCATACAATTGTTAGAAATGTGACCTAAACGAAAATGCCATAAAGCTGATTTGGGAATATGTCTAACATTGTGATTGTTAATACTATTTATACTACAATCTATACAATTTTGCAAATCTGATCTTGACCCCTTGATGTAGGAAAGTCCTTCAACATTATCAATCCTCTTCTTTATCCTCAAGTCCTGGATAGAACAACCATTAGTATTGAAAATAGCATAACAATTTAATTGATTACATTATCTTGAGATAGAAATGAGATTAAAAGAAAATTTAGGTAAAAACAAAACATAATCCAATTTTAATTCTTTTGTAACAAAAGCAATTCCAACATAGTCACCAGTAGGAACAACCCTATTAGGTAACTTGATATTAATTGGTTTAATTATGATAAACTTAGTGAAGGCATTAAAATCATTACAAACATGATCAATTGCTCCAGACTCTATAATCCAAGTTACATCTTTGTGATAATTATCGATAGCAATTAAGGAATGTTTACCTCAACAGGGGTTAAACCAACTTGGGAAGAGGAGGCAATGTGGTTGACGACATGATTAGTCTCCAAATTAGCCTGTTGTGTGAGGTTCAGAATCCCTTTGATCTGATCTTGAGTAAATGGACCTTGTTGGCTGCCACAATCATCATCATCCTCATTCTTGATGTTTTCTTGTTCACCATACACATTATTGGTAGAACTCTCATTCTTGAATTTGAAATTAGGTGGAAAACCATACTTTTTGTAACAAATGTCAACAATATGACCAGGTTTACCACAACGAGTACAAGTCTTGGAATTTCTTATTCCTTTCCAAGATCCTTTCTTTGTGTTAGCAACATTAACAAAGGGTTGAGATTTTGTGTTATCATTAGACTTTCCATTATGTCTTTCTTGTTGGAGAACTAAAGAGAAAACTCTATGAGCAACACTTGGCAGGTGCTCCATGAGCAACACTTGTGTTTAACCACATAAAAACATTCCTTTAAACCATTTAAAAAGGTGACCACCCTATATTCTTTTACATAGATTGTGGAGGTACAATTACATGGTGGTATAGGGTGACAACTATCCAATGCTTCTCATAAAACAGTATAAGCAGTAAAGAAATATGAAACATTCATGTTATCTTGTTTAATCGAGTGGATTTCTTTTTGCAATTATGAAACTCTAATTAGATCTCCTTGTGAAAATCGTTCCTTTAAATCAATCCAGGCTTTGTTAGTACTATCTTTGAAGGCAAGATTCTAAGCTATTGATGGTGAGACTGAATTATTGACCCATTGAAGAACTAAATTGTTGCACTACAACCAATACTTGTGAACTGGATCAAAATCACTTGGCATGGAAAAGATCCAATAAGAAACTCCATTTTATTATTTTCCACCATTGCTCTGGTCATCAAACAAGCCCAAGAATTGTAATTGGTTCCATTAAGAACATGGGTAACAGTTACAAAAGGAGGACTTTCACTTGGGTGAATGTAACAAGAAGTAACGGTGTTTTGTGCAGGATCAAGATTGGCATTGTTGTTGTTGTTATTTGATGTTGCCATGTTTGAAGATGATGAAGGTCCTAAATTAGACTCAATGATACCATATTATGAAACTAGATGAAACTTGTATTTACTGAATAATTCCTCATATACTGAGAAGAATAGAAGAAAAGATTGATTTACAATATATCATCTCAATCTTTTTATATACAATGGGAGAGAAGAGAGATGAAGTTGCGTAACAACTATAACTGAAATAATAGAAATAACTAACTAGTAACAACCTAGGACAAGTATCACATAAGTCATTTCAAGCAAGCTCACAATTAGCTTGAATGAACTATCAAGTTGATTGTGAGGTTGGCTATCGATGAGCTGGTTAGCTTGCAGAGCCGTAGCATTCTCTGGTTGCATCCTCTAATTTGTAGGTTGGTCTGCCTTTTCATCCCTTATTTGCATCTGCATCATCTGGTTGCATCATCCTTATCTTTTAATACAGAATATACATGTTATTCTAATATATATCTTGGAAATTATCAACTCTGCTTGACGAGAGGAGCAGAAAGGTGATGAGGAGAAGTTCTTTGAAAAACCAAGTCAGTCATAGTTGTAGAGACCAACTTAATAATGATATATCGAACCCTTTAGCTATAGCTAAACGAAGATAATTAAAAATGACATAGAGCTCAAATATTAGGAATATTCAATCAATTCATAAAAACTATTTTAAAAAAGAATTCAAATCTTATGATGAAAACCATTGGCCGACCAAAATTGGTAATAGCCAAAACTTGGGCCAAAAGCAGCGTAAACCTAGGTTGTACACAACATAACCAATCAAAACATAAATTTTCGGTGGTTGCTCATCCAACAAAACCAAGCAGCTCAAAATATTAAGAATATTCAATCAATTCATAATAAATGATGTAAAAAATACTATCAAATTGGAGTTTCCGGTAAACTTATTAATCCAAATTTTTTATTACTAGATTAAAAATTTTCACTACTGGATCGTTGAAATCTGGTAAAAAGCCTAAAATTCTTGAGGCTGGAAGAGCATCAACCTAAGTTTTTTGTGGTTGAGACCATGACTGTTGGAAGTCGGGCTTTTCTTCCATGAATTATAGTTTTTTTAGCCATGAATTATAATTTTTTTAGTCAACATATGATCGTTTCACATAATTAAGTGGATTTATAAGAATAATGAAAATATCACTAAATATATACCAACACATAATTAAGTGGATTTATAAGAATAGTGAAAATATCACTAAATATATACCAACATTAAATTGGTTTGGGTGGAACTTAAATCTCTTAAACAAGGACGAACTTTTTGGATGAAAAAAAAAAATTATTGACAAAAGAGATCCCATCAAAGGTGATCAACCATATTATTCAATGAAAATTAATCATCGCTGGTGGACTTCACACCAATAACATGAATTCATTAATTTTTGTTGTATAGTCACAATTTTGAAACTGACAACATAATTAGACTTTTATTAACCAACAACTAATCAGTGGATAAACCACCAAAAGAAGTACTCACACTAGCATTAAAAATGTTCATCTCTCCTCCTATCTTTGAAAACTCATGTAGTAGGAAAACAAAAAGACACTTGACATGGATGAATTCCATCATCACTAAAATCATGTGGATAATATACACACAAAATTCTTATATCTCTTGATGAACAAAAAGACACTTGACATGAATATTATATCTCTTGATGAACAAAATTCTTTACTAATTTACAATCTCATATAGTATAGTTAATCCAATAAAAAAATAAATCTTATTGAATTTGACCCAACCAAAAAATAAAAATCACAATCAAAAGTCAATAATGTTTGAAGAGGGTGACTCTCAAATACCTATCTCCCCTTCACTTCCCCAACACCCACTTTTTCCACTCTAGATTCATTTCTCATTTCATTTGGAACAATCCTTGTCCATTAGCCAAGGGTGTTCCAGACACTGCTGCGCAGTCGGTCGCTTCTCGGGTGCAAAATCAAGAAGAGGTAAAAGAAACTCCGAAAACTCAAGAGCATCGCTCTCTGAAAATTTATATCTATCAATCAATATTTTGTTAAGTGGCCAAAATTTTAGCCTTCGAATCCTTTTGAGATCCCCGTGTCTGTCGAAGAAATCCTTCGATTTTGCTCCTGCAGTAGCAACCTGCAACATTCAAGTAGTAGATTTGCCAAAGTTCGTTATTAGTTATATAAAAAAAATATGCAGAGACAGTGTGAGAGTGTACTTACTACCTTCCGCGGCATCTTTCCGAGGAGTTCCATCATCAGGGCAAGGTGGTCCTGAAACCGACACAACACAAAGATTGGTTATTCTAACATGCTATCTGAGGTGTAGAGATTTGTGCTTCACCAATTTGAAGTAGGGTCGTCAATTGCACATCGCAGAAAATAACAGTTCTTTCAAATTCCGCTATGCTACAACACTATACTACTGCAATAGCCGCTATTTGACAACACTTTGTACTAAATAACATATTGCATAAATATATGTCAGCTTGACATTAAATTGTCAGTAAACAAAGACAAATTTCGTTCTTGTGTACCTTCTTGTATTGATTTCTCATTAATTTCACTCACATATTCCACAATAATGTAACAACTAATGTGAATGCATCTATTATATCATGATGTATAGTTTGGACTTCTTAGTTAAAAGTTTTAAATTGTTACAGAAGCTTTCCTTTCTTATGAACATATGAGCATACAATTTCTAATGAACTCTCAAGAAGTCATTACCCAAACTATTAAATATTTAAAGTATATACTTAGCTGTGAAGCACAAATACTAACATGGAGACCGGATACACATTGACACTAACATGTCAACACTGGTAGTAATTCGAAAAAATAAATTAATTGAATCTAATCAAGATGACGGACCGAGACACGCCTTCGATCAGAGGTACCGGTGCTACATAACTTAGTTATGACTAGCAATAATTAGTGGCAGAAGAATATAAGGTAAGTAGTCTGTGTTCAAACAGTTATCATAAACAAGGAATATAATTTAAACCGCAATAGCATTTCAAACAAACCATCATACCTCATCCTCACTAAAACCTTGTCCGACTTTGGGCGTAAACAACATATCACCAGTGGCAAGCTCGAAAGCAATACAAGCAAACGACCACATGTCAACGGAGAAAGTATAACCAGCCTGCAATATAACTTCAGGAGCTCTGTATTGTCTTGTCTGAATTTCTTCTGCAAATTGCTTATCAGCCCAACACGCATTTCCAAAATCTACCACTTTGCATCTCACATCGATCCCATCAACGTTTCTCCCTGATTTCGGAGCTTCTCCCATTCCTCCCATTGAAGCTCTTTGTCCGGATATTTTAGCTACCGCTCTTCTTGCTCTCCTTTTCAACTTTTTCTCGATAAGACTCGTAACCGTGCCGTTTATGTTTCCCTCAGGCCTCTCTAAAATCGGGGAGATTCCAGATCGAACAGGGTCTTTGGCAGGATCAATGGTAGAAGTCAAAAGAACATTTTCGAGTTTTAGGTCTGTGTGGATAATACCATGTTCTCTATGCAAGTAATCCAAACCGATCAAAATGCATTTGCACATCTCCCTAACTTTATTCATCGGAAGGCCTTTGTAACGGTTGTATTTGACTAAACGAAGAAGGCTATCTCCGAGAAACTCGAGTACCATGCACTGGTGCTGGCCATTAGGGCCTGTGTGCTTAAAGTGGTCAATCAATTGGACAACAAATTTTGAATCTGAAACGGCACCGTCAACAATGGCTGAAAGAACATCTATCTCGTGAAGGGCGGCCTGAACAAACTGAGCCGCACTTTTCTGGATCTTGAGAGCAACATAAGCCTGAAAATCACAAACATAACATAAGACCCCTAAATCTAAACATTCCGCTGTGGCAAACAAGGATCGAAACTCAGAACCACGGTGTTTCCAAATGCCACTCAGGTGCTCACTATACACTATCCAACAAATTAACACCTATTTATAGATACACATGCAAAAGGTATCAAGTGTTACAGTTAAAAAGGAGCATCACACATGAAATTAACCGATCAGGATCAACCATAAAAAAAGAAGAGCCACAAAGACACATTTATTACTACTCTAGTTGTCTGCAAACAGACAAAACTTCCCAATCCAGAGATTCTGATTCCCTGCATTTTCTAAATTTTCTGCCGTTGAACATATGACGCCGTACAATAAAAAATCAGACAGTCCACGTTTCAAGTTGGTAAGTTAGGTACAAAATACTGAATTAAAATGTAAATTGAGATGCACAACTCTATGAAATTTAGGATTTTCCACATGAAGGAAATCCAAATCCACATTCTATATGGTCACATTTCTGATGAAGTGATGATCATTCACCAATTTCGCCATTGCAACATTGCATACATCAAATCCAAATCATATCAATTTGATCCATTCAAAATGATACCTTTAAGACACAAAAGGACAACATATGTTCAGACACATCAGATACATTAAGGGTATCATTTTGAGAGAGAGAGAGAGAGAGAGAGAGAAGAACCAAGAAAAATACTTGGATAATATTTAATTTTCAATTGCATATTAAAACTTAAAGTGTATATATATATATATATATATATATATATATATATATATATATATATATATATTCCAGAACACATTATGAAAAGACAATCTTGTAACCTCAACAGCATTTAAAGCATACAAACTTGAATAATGAAACACAAAAAACTAGCACATAATTTCACAACTCCATTGATCCAACAAACTAAACCAGATTTCAATAATTTAGTTTTTTTTTTTTCACACTAAAGACAAAACTCACATACCAAATGAAATACAAAAATTCAAAAATCATTAAAAAAGATATTACAAAATTTCAAAAACATTAAAGGGTGGATTCAAAACAACCCCATTTGAAGGAAAAAACAAAAATCATAGAGAGAAGAGTAAAAGATAAAAAAAACATACAGATGTTGTAGTATCATAAGCAAGCCAAACGGTTGAAAATTGACCCCAACCCAATTTCCTCTGAGCTATGTACCTACCGCCGGCGAACTGATCTCCGACCCTGACGGCGTGGTAACCACCTTTCCGGTAAGAATCGAAGCCCTCATCGTCATCTTCCGACCCAGATGAAGAAGAACACGACATCACACTCTGATCTATTGAAAATTCAATAAAAACTTCACCTTTATTAAACAAAATGAGTGATTCTTGTTTTATTTTTTTCTCTGTTTTTTCAAACCCCTATGATGAGAAATGGTGTGATTATAGGAAAAATCGAAGCTTTAGTTTCGGGGGTTAAAATACTATGTTGTTGTATTTGTGGTGTGGCCTTTTTTTCTATCTTCGACAATGCTCCACTTTTTTCTCTCTGTTTTCTCTTTTCCTTTCAATGCTTCTTCAAATGTTTTCTTTTCTTTTTTCTCACATTTTCATAATGTTTTTATTTTGCTAATTTCTGTAAAACAAATCTAAAGACTGTCCTTTATTTGTTTACGGTTATGCCCTTGTGAATCTACCCGTACTTATTATAAATATAAGCTACCACTACTTATTATAAATATAATACTTGGGTTGTGTACTTTATAAGATTTAAAAAAAGTTATATCCAATAAATAGAAGTGTTAACCGGGAAGGTGATCGTGTATTTTTATTGGATGTGAAATTTATGTCATCATCTATACATGTGATAGAGTTCAGATTTTCCCACCCGCATCCGCACTCATTCATATAATATAAAATAATAAATTTAAAAGTTATATTAACTATAACTAATATAATAAAATAATAATTATTATTATTATATAATAATAAAATAAAATAATTATTACAATAATATTATTAGCGGAACGAATTTGGGTGCCGAGGGGTAACAACACCCCAAACATGTCATTGTCCCCGTCTCTGAGTTTTAATTTCGGGAAAATCCGTGTTGCACAAAATTTTGCAAGTGTACAGGTTTGTCAAGTAGTAGTATATAAGATTATCGTATCTGCAAAGATTAATTTAACAACTACCAAGTTAATTAAGATGTTATATTATTTAGACTAATGAAAATTATTGTTGGTTCACGATAACGAAGACGTAACGATAACATAAAAATTATAATGAGAGTATATAACAACACAACTTTGAATTAATGGAAAGTAAATATAGGGTCATGGTTTCACTTGTAATATCAATACCTCAAGTCCTAGTTTTATATGAATTTTTATTTATTTTCTCAATTATCAATCTTTCTTTAGAACTATTAACAAAGATTCGTCATTCAATATAATATTCTTTTTCCTAAATTAATTCTATGATTGATCATATGAAAAACATAATTAAGAGAAAGCATAAAGAACCAAGAGATTGAGTGATTGAAAGATTAATATCTATGTTTCATCATACAAAATCTTAATCTCAATTATCCTATAGTCTACCAATTAATTGTAGTTGGTCACTAGTCAGTTGATTGATTAAGGCATGCAAAGATCGGTCATCCCAAACATGTAAATAAAACAATAGAATAATTTAATTGAGATAAATAACAAAAATCTAAAATGAAACTAGAATTTAAAACTAAGACATAGTAAAAAGGTATCTTAATCACAAGATTCACCAAAAACCCTAGAAGAGGGCTTAGTTACTCGTTGACATATAGAAAATAAAGTAAATAATAGAAATGTTCATCAATTAAATGAAAAGAAATAAAACCCTCAAAGAGTATGATTTTTTGCTCCAAAACTTGACACTTTACTCTAGCTCCAAGCACTCCTAAGTTTTAAAAGTGTTTCTCCTTATTTTTTCTCTCTCTCTAATTTTTTCTACTCCTCCGATTCTATTTCTGGTTTACAGCTCTCCCTTTCTGTTTCTGATTTCTCCTCCTTATAATAGCAAAATCCTAATTTTATGCAACAATTTTCCCCCTTCTTTAACAACATTTTCTTATCATAAAATTCAATCTCTTTGAAGTGTGCTAAAAACCTTATTCTTGCACTCATAAGCTGAAATATTAAATTTGATTTTTTTCACTAAGAACTTAGTTGATTTGACCAATTTGAATTATTTTATCATCTCATGATCAATTATGCAAATATAATAAATAAATGAATAAATAAGAAGAAGTTGAAATCAAAACTATAAAATAAGATAAAATAGAGGGTAAATACCTTCTTAAAATCCTATGAAAATAGGTTTATCAACCTGCACCCAATCAATGTGGGTTTGAGTGGGTACCTGTGAGTGTGGATTTTGTTGTCATCCCTATTGATAAGAATAGATTCATATAATGACTTGAGTGACTCCGGTTAACTCAGACTTTATTCCTCCTTTAGACGATTTTGTTGCCATCCCTATTGATAAGAATAGATTCATATAATGACTTGAGTGACTCCGGGTTAACTCAGACTTTATTCCTCCTTTAGAAGAGCCATGTTTCATATCCACACTTTTGCTCTTTTTTTGGGGTTATGGTCAAATCCAAACAATATTTCTAGGTCATAATGGGATACATGATAAGTCGGGTTTTGTACACCTCTACTTGAAATTGTAGAGTATTGTGAGTTTTTTAAGAAATTTTATTTTTTAAGTGTTTGTCTTTTATTAATTTATTTATTAATATTTGGTCAAATGATATCTTGAAAGTGTTGGGTCACGAGGGAGTATGGGGAATCAACTTTTTCATCCACTTGCACCGCCGTTGGTGATACATCAACAAGACATGCCACCTGAACACTCGTGATCATGAAGACTTTCAATACAACAAATCGATCACATCAAACCATTGGCTCTGATATCCCCGTTGGGTCATGAGGGGTCTGAAGGATCATCGCATTCGGTCAAGAGCAACCACACAAGTGGATTGAACATCAAGATTTACCTAAAATTTTAAGGCAATGAGTTTTCTGGGTTCTCTCACTTATATCGTGTTCAATATATATTTTCATTCAATGTGAGACTTCTTTATCACACTTGATATACCAATATAAAGGTCTTGGAATATCTATTTTGTGATCAAATATTGGACATTATACGGTGAGTGAGCTTGATAAGTGTATAATATTGTTGAAAGAATCTAGGATTAGTGAAACTATTACAACTTATCATGAAAAAATAATGGTTTGATACCTTAGTCATTTATGAAAGAATCAATATAATTATTGTAACCCTATATGAAAGAGTAGGTCCCGTCTCCACTTATATGTCTTAGAATATAAGATGGTAACTTTTACGGAAGTATAAGTTCGAAATATACAATTTTTTTATCTTCTTAATGTGCACTTTTGAACAAAAATACGATTTTTTTTTCCTATAACAAAAAACTATATTACTATTTTATCGAGAAATTCTATTAAAAAAAATGATTTTTTTTTGCCCTATAAATTTTAGAAACATAGAGTTTAAAAGAAACTCTAACTTTTAATGAAATTGTATCTGCCAAAATTTGAAAAAGAATGGGAGGAAGACCATATTCTATAACTAAATAATTTAAGAGGAACTCGAGTATCATATCAATGTAGAGAGGATGAATACAAGAGATATATAAGTAATATTATTACTCAATCTTATCATTCTACATAGTGTTCTAAATTCAGAGATAAATATATTAATTATGATTTATATGCTCTTTATATTATATATGATGTAGTATTGACTAGACATGGCAACGGGGTAGGGACGGAGTTTGCTTCCTCCACCTCCGTACCCGACTAATCGGGGAAAACCCGCATCTGTCCCCGTTTCATAGCAGGTATAGAATTTAGACCCTCATCCCCGCCCGCAACGGGGTTTGGATTTCCCCGCCCACACCCGCACCCATTCATATATATAAAATTATAAATTTAAATATCATTTCTATTTTAATTAATATAATAAAATAATTGTTATTAGACAATTATAAAATAAAAAAAAAGTTTTCTATAGAGATAAAATTATAATTTTTAATATTTAAAAAAATATTAAGTATATTCAATATGTATATGTATATAAAATTTAAAAATTACATTAATATTACTTGCGGGGCGGGTTCGGGTGCAGATGCAGATAGATATCACCACCCCAAACCCGTCCCGTCCCGCCCCCGAATTTTAATTTCGTGGAAAATCTGCACCCACACCCAATCAAATCAGATTTTTCCCGCCCAAATCAAACAGATTTAGGTGGATACACACGGATGCGGATTATATTGCCATCCGTAGTATTGACTAGTCTTATATTTATTTCTTACATTTAATTTCAGAGTTTGGTTGTATGTTTTAGAACCCATTTTAAAACTTATGAGTATTGATTGGTTTATTTATGTGCATATTTTTATCTACATTTTTATCACAGAGAAAGTATAACACGATTCATTTGTCTGACTTAAAAATTCGAAATTGTTGTGATCTATATTGAAATTTTTAATTTTTTTACAAGAATAGAAATGTGAATTTAGTTCTTAAAATAGAAATGTAAATTGACTGATTTAATAAAGTTAAAGATTTTTAAAATACTAATAACTTTGGAGAACAAATTAATTATACTTTATAATTTCAATGAGTAATTGGATGATTAATTTGAACTGCTTTTTCATGTTGGGGATGGGCATTTTGGGAATGGGGTGTGTTAATTTTAGGTAAGGAGGTGTAGTCAAAAAGGGTAGAGAGTTGCTATTGCTACCCTTTCCTGCCTGCGTCACCCATCTGCTTCCTATCTTTTGCTTTTTCCTTCTCACTTTTCTCCTTTACCACCTTCGGACAATGTTGTATGGTTCTTTTTGAATAATAATACTATTTTTTGAATTGTGGACATTTTAGTTTATATGTTTTATTCATTTTTAAAAATTTTGATTTTGAATGAATTAATTTTGTTAAATTGGTTTTAGTTAAAAATAAATTAGAGTAAGTGGTTTCTGTTTGAAAAATAATTTAAAAACAAAAGTCATGTTTGAAATTAAATATGCAAATCATAATTTTAAAATATAATTAATTTTAAAGTTAAAATCAATTTCACTCAAAAATATTTAAACATGTCAAAATCAATTATACATTTTTTAAATCAAATCTTTTTTCTTTTTTGATAATCTAGTACCAAAAACCACACTTACTAAATATGAAGAAGATGGGTATCTTGGATTCGAACTCGTGTCTCAATATATTAAATTTTTGTTTAACTATCATCTAAGTTGTACTTAATGTTGAATAATTTTATTAAATATTTTATATAATTATTATATTTCAATATTATCATGTGGGGCCCCAATATAATTGTGGGCACATATCTTTATTTAATTATATTATCTATTGATCAAAACCTTAATTGATTAGTGATCAAAGTAAGTAATGAGGCTAATTAGATTTTTAATTGGATAATTAATTAAATATTTAATTGATTGATATGAGGGACAATATATTTAGAAATAATGGGAACTTAGATGACCATCACCCTATATATAGGTTATGGTCTAGATATTCCTAATACCTTATCTTTTGATAAATGAACATGTTGTAAATCCAAAAGTTGTCAAGATTTATATTTGTTCTTGATGTTCATATACATGCTCATATGCTTATTTGATTTCCACACTAAAATATGATTATATTCATTTTGAACATGTCTTGATTAATGAATTAGTAAATTAATTCCAACAAGTGGTGCTTAGTGAGGGAGCAGGAGTGGATCTTGATGTTCGATCCTTGCATCGAAGTCACACTTGAGGGAAAGATTGTTGGGTTCACTTAGTATGTAGTTAAGTCTTACATTGATTAAAAACGTAATAAATATTAGATGTATAAGAGTGGTGACTCATATATATAATACCTTAAAGATTTTGGATAGAGATGTGATGTCAAAATCTTTTGTGAATCATAACATTTGATCTGTTATTGCTCCCGTGTCATTAGACTCTTCAGCAAGCGGTATCAGAGCAAAAAATTGTTAATCAATTTGGTATCTTGTACGAGAATTTTCATTGAGAAAGAATTGATTTTTTTTATTCTTATTGTTTTTGTTTAATATTCTTTCAAAAATCGAGAGATTTGAGATAACTAAAGAATATTTTTGTGATAGTTTTTCTATTAATCGATGGCTTTGCATTGTTTCAAATTGAACAATAGAGTAGATATTCTGTGTTGCGAGACTTTTCTAAGTGAAAAAAAAAAAAATCAATTAGTCTAAGAAACAAGTATTGATGCTTGATATGGTGGCGCTTTCTTTGAAATTTATTTCGTATTGTTCCATAAATTATATAGTTTTTTTTTATTTGTCATTTTATGGATTCAGACTCATTGATTTGGTTCTTCGTTAAGTTTTTAAAGTTTCTTTTATTATGATTTTGGATCAGTTTTTGGAGTTCATTGTAATAATGCATTAATTCGGATTTTTTGGGTCCAAATATAAATGTGAGCGTTATGAATTCCATAATGAAATTAATCTGAAATTGTGGATTATTGTTTTATAAATGTGACCATTATAATGTCATATCGATACATAACAATTTAATTTTGAAAATCAAGAATTGCACCATATATTTTGTACATGAATATTAGTTTTATTTTCAATATGTGTCCTGATTGAGTCGATTAGAGATGGTATCACCATTTTATTATAATTTAATTTTGAATTGACTTGGATGTATTGTTGAAAATTTGTGCAAATCTCTGATTATACCTTATCTTTTGGCAAGTTTATGCTTTAGCAAAATCTGTTATTATTACAATGAGCACATTAGTGGTGATTGGTAAAATAGAGTATTAGATTTTAAAGGTTTATCTTTATGGCAATTGGTAAAATTATCTGTTGTTTAACTTTGAAGATAAATGCTCATTCTTTTTATTTTTGCGTTTTGTTTCTACGCATTATGGCTGTTTAGAGGCAAACTTGAATACCTTTAGATTGGAAAGCATATTTTTCTTTAATCTATGTCTTCCTGTATACATATTCCCAGTGAATAAAATTATTTTCGTTGAGGATGCAAATTCGGATTCAAGTGATTTTGTAAATTTAAGACAATTTTCATTTAATTTAATAAATTAATTTGTCTATTAATTTCGATAGAGTTGATTGAAACAACAAATTGCAGAAAGCAACATGTGTTGTGTAGATTTGACTCGACCAAAATTACAAAAGATGTAATATGAAATTATTCATGTGAGTTGTCATTTGCATGAGGAAGACACAACTCTATCGGATAGTTGCATAATTGTCATTTTTTAAATTGTCTTGGAAATTTTTGTTGAATTAGTTGAACCAACGAGCTGCACAAAGCAACTTCTAATTGCATAGATTTAATTCAATGATAATTACAAAAGATATAGTATAGAATTGTTCATGCGAACTGTTATGATCGACCGAAAGACATATACAATTTGGTGGGACAATTCCATACCTATGATGATAAATATGTGGTAGTTATTAAGTTTTTCCACGTGGGTAATAAAGATGTCAAAAGACACTCATTATTTGATAAGACTAATTATCAATACTTATCATTGTGTTGAGAGTCTGGTTTGTAATTAATTCATGCAATCATTGTGGATTAATTGTGCATTTGGTATCTTGTTTGGTATTTTAGATTACAAATAAAGATAAATAATGTGCATCCTTATAATCAATTTTTTTATGTGTCTACTAATGTTGTGGTGTAATTAAATTCTTCAATTATTTGACCGATTTTAATTTATACTTGTGATGGTAAATATGGAACAATTATAAGAGTTTACTGTTTAACAATAGTAATTGTTACTACACTTTGTTATCATTGCAACAAAATATCATTAGCAATTAATATTAGAGGTCGTAATTAAGATCTCGTGTTTTTGTCATATTTCCTTTGCTTAAATTAAAGTTTTTTTAAAGCAATAAAGCAAAATTAAGCAATCGTTGGAGAGCTGGTACTATTTCATTAAGATTATTAGGCAAACAAAATATAAATGACACATTACGTAAATATTTAATCTTATAGATACGTTAAAATTTTGATTATCAGATGATTTGCTCGAAATTTTAGCATTTTGTATTCTCATTGAACAAGTTTATAATTGTTAAATTATGAAATAATCATTTAAATAAGATTATTTCGTAAGGTGTGCAAGAAAGAAAACAGTGAAATAAAATAAAATAGTGCTCATTTGAAAAATACCTCGAAAGATAAGGAAAAAAAAAACTAAGGATGAACTAACAAATGCTCAATGGTGTTGAAAGATACATCAATTTAGAAAGGCAAAGTCGGTAAAGATTGATGATTTAGATATTTTTTTAGATTGTCATTACTTATATTTATATTTAAAAGACAATTTAATTGAATCATTATCTTTATAAAATTTTGTTTTAGTTTCTCTTCGAACTAGTCGAATGAATTTTGAGGTTTTATTTTGATACAATGGATTCATTTCGTCTTTTAAATTAAATATTGTTAGAGTTAATTCAATTATGTAAAGAGAATTTCCTTTTGATATTCTTGAAATACTAAGAACAAAATTGAGTGAGGAAGAATAGATTATAGACCAATTCATATAGTTGTTGTTGATGTAGCAAATTTAGATTCTCATGCGAATATTATTGTCCTTTATCTCAATCAAGTTAAGAAAATTATTTATGATGATCAAATTGAACACCCTCAAGAACTAGAGCATCATGTGTCATAAATATAAGGAGAAATTCCTTTTGATATTCTTGAAATACTCTATTTGGACAATTATGACATTCTGTGCTCATTATTATTTTTGGAGCTACAAAAGATGGATGTCATTATAGTGTTTCTTAATGACAACATTAACGAAACAATACATTGTAAATCAACGGTAATTTTATGTCAATAGAAACAAAGTAAATGATTTTCAAATTGATGACATTCATCTATGAGTTAATGAATAAGCCACATTAATGATATCACAAAGTCTCATAAGGTAATTATCTCATTTATTTTTGTTTAGATTACTATTATGGAGAATTGTGAATATTACAAGGTCGGTGGGAGCAAATTTATATTCCCAGTATAATGCATCAACTTTATTTTACTTAGTCATCAATGATATAGACTTGTTGCGTGAAACCAAGATATCTTTAAGGAATGTTTAGCAATACAAAGTTTTGGGGATGCTTATTTTGTACGAGACATTGTGATACTTAGAGATTATTCTCAAAGTGTCATTAAGTTATCACAAAGAACTATATCATTAAAGTTGTAAATATATTTGACGCGAAAGACAATATACTAGGGGATACTCTAATTCACTAAAGGGAGATTATTTTAGTCTCAATTTTTGCCCTATAGAAAATATAGAAATTCAAAAAATTAAGTATTTCTCTATACTTTAGTTGTGGTAAATATTATGAATGATCTTATTTATACACATTCAAAAATAACTTATATAATAAGACCATTTGAGAGATACTTAAGCAATTCATGTTTGAATTGCTAATAAAAGCAACTATAATGATTTATGAAGAGAACAATGGAGCTTATGCTCACAAATCAGATATATAACTATTTGGAGATCATAAGTATGTTCAACTCTAATCTCTTAGATGTCCACATAAAGTGGACATCTTAATTTAGAATGGTTGATTTATTTTTTTCACTTGTATAATGTTTCAATATTTTTTTATAAAATGTATTGATATACACACTATTGTTGAAGAATAGAACATATAGAGATAGATGTTATGTTAGCTGACCCACAAATAAAAGATTTGACACCTAAGATCTTTTATATTGTTGTTGCCATTTAGGATGTCTTGGATTACTGGGAGTGTTTCTTCCTTTATGTTCTATACTTGTAGAATTGATACATACATTATGTTATGATTTTCTACAAAAATAAAGTTTACAAGATTATTATTATTATAATTGTTTATGTATCATGTGTGAAAATATTAAATTTACACCTAAGGAACTTTAGTTTGGTATCACTAAATACTTTAATTGGACGAGTTGGAAATATACATGATATAGATATCACATTGCATAAAATTTTGAAGTCACTCATCTATATCGATCTATGTCATCAAATGCATTGATGTGGTGGTCATCAGGATTTAGTCACATTATACGTGAGTGACGACAATCGTGGTGGTCTTATTATTGAATCCGCACATAAACAATTCTAATATAATCATTAAAATATATTGCTCAGATGAGAGATTGTTGGAATTTTTATTGAATATTTTATTTAATTATTATATTTCAATATTATTATGTGGGTATCTTTTTTTCATTATATTAGCTATGTATCAATTAAGAACTTTAATTGATTAGTGATCAAATAAATAATATGATTAATTAGATTTCTAATTGGATGATTAATTAAATATTTAATTAATTGATATAGAAAAAAAATATGAATAAATGTCTGATGATCCATTTAGTAATAATAAGAACTTAAATGATCATTACCTTATAGATTATGGTCTTTAATATACTGTGTGAAACAAATACTTCACCCTAGATGTTTTAATATTACGTTGGTCATATAACATGTAAAAAACTAAACGAGACTTGTGTAAACTTTATTGTTGTGATTGCAATAACATTATAAATCTCCTCAAATATTTATAATGATATCTTAAATAAATCAAGAATTTACTGTTTTAAAAAAAGTACATCAACAAGTATTTAAAAAGTTTTTTTATTCAAAAAAAAATATTAGAATTACACATAAGAATAAAAAGTTAATTTAGTGGATAAGTTAAAGAACAAAATAATATGGGGACGGATCTTTGATTTTCATCTTCAACATAAATCTAACGATTATTAAAAAT
>JBBPBP010000004.1:16474938-16505069 GCA_037974735.1 Cicer chorassanicum
ACTCCTAGATGACTTCATTCTTGCTTCTTTACGAAAGAATTTCAAATGTATTCAAAATTTTCATAATATAAGAATTTCAAATGTACTTTCTTCATGATCTATGCAAGAATTATTTTGATTTTGTATTAAGTAAACAAATTTTTATTCCTCTATGCTCAAGTAAGTTCAAATCTATCTTTATGAGAGATATAAAATTGATTTAGTGACTGAAGTGGAAAAATTAAGAAGTTGTACGATAAAAAGATTGTAGATTCAATTTTCTCTCTGAACAAAATAGTAACATTACTAATTATTAAAATTAACCGTTATCAAAAAATTTTCAAGCCATTTTTGAGTACTCGAATTTTAGAATTCTGATCATTAAACAAAATTTCAATGTTTTATCTATGCTAAATATACATAGATACAACTAATTAAGATTTTAAAATGTCAATTAGTACACATGGATTCATTATAGACAATTTATCATGGACTATTTCTCAAGGATTAAAATTCAGGTTGATAAAAAAAAATTCAGGTAAATCATGATTTTTTTTCTTTATACATTTTCTCATTATACATACTAAGAAAGTATAAGCTGCAACTGTTACAAAAACAACAGAATGCAACAACAACAAAAATCACAGGTTTGTACTTTTGTTGTGGATCATCATCAATTTTAGTAAACACTACAATTTATAATCTAATTGATAACCCAAGTAACAAATCATTCTAAGCCATTGCATGAAGCAAGATCTCCCTCAACTGTGAACAATATTCTTTTTTGCAAATTTTAGTATGTTAATTTTCGAGATTTGAACTCTGAATTTTTTTAGTATGACCAAGTTATGCTAACAAAACAATTAACTAACCCAATTGCTAGTTCCATCAATAAAAACGTCAACTTTATAATCTCTTAATAATTTTTGAATAAAGCCTAAGTGGAAAGAATATCCATTAAGGAAGACCAAGTTCCTGTGACAGCAATAACAATCCCAAACACCATAATTGCTCCATCAAAAACCAAACACTTCCAACCCAATTCATCTTTGAACACCAAAAAGTGAAACAAAGCAGGAAACACAAAGCTAAGAATAACACAAATGCTACTCCCAACAAGTGACAAAAAATCAGCAAAATTAGGAACCAAAAGTGCCACCAAACACACCAAAAGCACCAACAACCACCTAAGCCATAAACAATACTTGGAATCACACAATCTTCTCTCAACAACTTCATAAACAGGATTCATCATTAATGGAAAAGTAAAAAAGAGATTAACACAAAGACCCAATTGAACCAAAGCACTTAACATTCCTTGTCCAAAATTAGTAGTAATAATCCCTTGAGTTTCTTCACCAAATGCAAAGTAACCTAAAGCAGCAAAAGCTCCATACAACAAAGAAATTATCACCATTCCCAAACCCAAAACACCACCAAATTTGTCTTTATCTTTTGCTTCTGATTCCAAAGGCAAAACCATTCCTATTCCTTCAAAAGCATAAACAGCAACACCTAAACCATACAAAAAAACAGAAAAACCACCAAAAGTTTTCAAAGGTGGCCTATTTTCCAAAAAGACAAAAATATCCTCAATCATAACAACTCCCATAGCTCCAATATCAACAACATCAGCAAATATGCTTAAAGGAGCCAAATGGGTCAAACTTGGAATTGCATTCAAACCCAATTGAAAAGGGAAACAAGCCCAAATGAACAAAACCTTTGGTGTGAAACCAAACATTGATGATGATGAACTTGAAAGATATACCAAAGTAGTTGATATGAAAATAAGGTAACCTACACAAAAACCACATTGTGAAAGCACAACCATGAAATCAATGCAAATTTTTCCAAAAGGGCCACTTGTTGCATAACCCAAATCACCAAAAGAATTGATTTTTGGGAACCCAACGATTGATTCAAGCCTTCTACGAGTTTGGACAAGGAGCATCATGCAGTGGTAAGTGAGAAAAGCAACAGAGAATAGCATGAACAAACCCATTATCCATCCTGTTTTTTTGAAACTATAAGGGAGACCAAGAACACCAGCACCAACAATTGATATGAAGATGTTTGCAAAGGTTTTGAATTTGGAGGAAAGAGGGGGTGCATCAGAAAGAAGAGGGGTGTGTTGTTGTGATGATGAGGTGGTGGTTTCTGGAACAAACCCCATTGTTGTTTGTTGTTGTTTCTTCTGCAAATTAATGGAGATTGATGGGTTGCTTGCAGAAGAAGCAACAACAATATGAAAATATGCAAAATGAGAAAATGTGTTCTATGTTATGTTTTTATAGGTAATTAGGATTGAGGATGTGGTGTTACCTTAAGTCAAGGTTTGGCAAATGCTAATATAGTAAATAATTAAGAAAGGGTTATATATGAACTATGAAAAAACCAACAACAATCATTGGTTATAAGTAAATTAGAGATAACACGATGTATTAATGCAAAATGGATGATTTCTCAAACATGCATAAAAAGGAAGTGAGAGACGTGAAAATGCACATGTGTCTTATTTGTTTAATATAAAGTTTGAGTTGTGGCAGAATTAATTTTTTTTTTAAATAAATAATTATGCTCGTATCAAACATTAAGAGCCCATTTGTTACTATTTTCAAAAAAAGAATAATAATCACATTTTTAATACAAATAACCACTCATAAGTTTTTTTATGTGGTTTTCTTTCGATAAATGTAACGTTGGCTGGCGAAGGAAGAAACACTCTAATTTCTGTGCACCTTATTCTTATTTTTTAATTTGATTGATGTTTTTGAGTCAATTAATAGTTAATTTGTTCATAGCATTTCTTTCATGATAATGTACATAATATATGTTAGTACATCAATTAAAAATTGGAAACTAATCGAAGACGATACTGCAGTATGGACAACTTGGTTGTCTTTTCTTCTTACAAACTCAACATAAGAATTTTTAACTAAAGAACAATGTAAATTGTCTGCTTACAATCATTAATAACAATGTAATTTCAGTGGTATCATCCTTATTGCTATGAAAGTAATCAAAACTCATCTAGATTAATAGTATCGATCGATAACGGTAAGGGTCAATCATAGTCATCTAAAGTATTTGTTAAATCACGATTGTATGTTCGAATACTAATTTTTGATCCTTCACCAGTCCTCAATAGTATAGAGTTGAGTTTGAATGAACAATTATCCTTGTGAAAACAAATTAGTGTTAATTTTGATTTTACTTTATATCTTCTACCTTTTTAATATCTAAAAATTAATTTGTCTTTTCTTCATCTTTTTTCGATAGCTATATCCGATCTAACGGCAACAATTATTATTCAATTTTGTCTTCCAATAATTTTTTGTTCTTCGAATACCGCTTGAGATTTCAATAATATCCCAAATTTTTGAAACTTTCAAAACTTTCATTTTTATCAAAAGTTTCAAAATGTAATATTACATTTCGAAAGTTTTATTTTCGAAACTTCGGAAAAATTCATGTTTTGAAGGTTTCAAAGTTCTGATAATCAGCATTTTGAAAATTTTGTTGAAGCTTAAATCTTCGAAAATAATTAACAAGTACAATAAACTCTATTTTGAAATTTTCAAATTAATTATAACTTTCGAAAATTTCAAAAATCTGAACTCACTTTTATTTCGAAAATTTTGTAATCAGTCAAATTTTTCGGAATTTTGAAAATTTTCTATAACTAGTTTTTATACAAGTCGAATGTAAATGTCAAATTTTAGTAACATATTTTCAATAATAAAAAAAAAGGGTAAAAAAAGTCTTTTTAGACGTGCGGGGATGAGAGGTACAAGTGAAGGGTGGGGAATAGATTTCTTATCAATGAAAACCACTTATAGCTCATGAAGCCAAATCAACGCAAGGGAAAATCCAATCGCTTCTCCAACATCAACCGAACAAATATGTGAGAACCATTTGGTTGAGAAATTTATCAATCACCCATCACCTTTACCTCCCCGCCTCTTCAAAGTATGTAAAAATATCATATTACATTTTTTTTTATCTCCTACAACTTGATAGTTAAAATTATAGAAATTATTAACATTTCAAAATTTTCAATTTTTTTTTTTCAAAAAAAAAAGAATTGAAAAAATTACGTTTTGAAAGTTTCTCATTGTCCCAAAGTTTTAAAATTTTATTAAACTTTTGAAAAAATTGAATTTCAGAAGTTTCACATTCATTCAAAGTTTCATATTCTTTTTACACTTTTGGAAAAATTACATTTCAGAAATTTCACATTCATTCAAAGTTTTGAAAAAATTGCATTTCGAAAGTTTCATATTCATCCAAAGTTTCGATACTTTTAAAAAAAAATTGAAAAATTACCTTTCAAAAGTTTCACATTCATCCAAAGTGTTGAATTCTTTTAAAACTTTTGGAAAAATTACACCTTGAAGATTTCTCATTCATCCGTATTTTCCATTATTTTTTATAATTTTTGAAAAAATTGCATTTCAGAAGTTTTACTTTCATCCAAAGATTCAAACTTTTTAAAAACTTTAAAAAATATTGCATTTACGAAGTTTCACATTCTTCCATATTTTCAAATTTTTTTTAAAATTTTAAAACTTTAAAATAATTACATTTCGAAAGTTTCACATTCATCTAAAGTTTGAAACTGTTTTAAAAAAAATTAAAAATTTATTATTTAATAGTATGGAATAAAATAAAAGATAAAATAGTATTTTAAGTATTTTAGAGAGTAGAAAATAAGGATTTTTTATTTATATATCCCTATTTTTATAAAAACTAACCAATATACCTAACATTGAAAACTATATACCAAAATGTCCTACTTTTTTTACCTTCCAGGATATTGCATCCCCACCCTGCCATCAACTAAAGGATGAATTTTTTTGATGCAGTAGGAAGTCGCATCCCGGGGATGCGACCATATAAGGTTTTCATTTTTTTTTTATTTTTCATTTTAACAATTGAATAATTTTTAATTAAATAAATAAAAATATTTTTAAAAAACAAAATTATATTAATAAAATGAAACAAAACACATTAAATTGAAGAAAAAAATACGGTTGAATAAATGTGTCAACTCTCGCAACTTAATTTTATTTTGTTAAAAACTCTCTTATTTTTTCTCCGGATCTAATAAATAAAAAATAGAAGGATACTGAAAAACAATCGATCACATGATGATGATGGTTGATGAAGTAATATATTCATATATTTGCACTTTTTTAATTATATTATTTTTTATACTTCTTATATTTACTTTAGCTTATTTTTTTTACATATATTATTGTTTTTTATTTATTAGATCCGGAAGAAAAATATGAGGGAGTTGTTAAAATAATATATCACCTTATTTGTTTTGACACATCTATTAAACCGTTTTATTATAATTATTTATTATTTTTTATCTATTAGATTCAAAGAAAAAATAGGAGGAAGTTATTAAAAAATATAATTAAGTTTGTTTTTTAAAATATTTTTATTATTTTTTTATTTAAAAATTATTCAATTGTTAAAATAAAAAATAAAAAAAATTAAAATCATATAGATAGTCGCATCCCTGAAATGCAATCGCATAAAAAAATTTATGTGATCGCAAGACGGAGATGTGACTTCTTGAAGGTAAAAAAAAAGGATATTTTAATATATAATTTTCAATGTGAATATATTGATTAATTTAAAAAAAATAGTATATATAAATAAAAAAATTGGAAAATAAAGGTTAGAAAGTGGAGAGTAGATTTCCCCATTCATTTTTGCAAGCACAAACTAGTCTTAGTTATCTCTAATGCAAATGCTAATAACAACTATATTATGATAAGTGGAAAATGAAACATCAATTAATGTGACACTTATAATGAAAACTTGTCGGTGGCTTCACCCATCCATGTACTAGTGCTACATGAGCAGAGCAGAGCTTGCTTCAACTCCATCATGAACCCAATTGGTATAGATTCATGGGTACCACCTATCCATGCACCACATGTGTGTGTCCTTGTTGAACATATAACCTGGATTAAGGCTTTTATGCTCGAGTGAAGAAAGTCATTAATTATGCGGAAAATGCCTAGTTATGAAAAATCGAGAGATAAAGTTGTCTTAATTTGTCATTAGTTTATAATATTGTTTACCACTCATCCCTCACCTTTAAAACGCATACATCCATTGCATCAAGAGTTTCTCCCAAAATAATCAATGATACCCTTTCAACTACATGACATTATGACTCTGCCAAAATGAATTTGTCATCTTTTCAATGTCATCAATAGGAGAACATGGAATGTCAAATATGCCCATGTCATAGGAGGGGATTGTCTATAGAACTGACTTGACGAGAACTTTACGCCCAACTTTAGAAAGACATTACTGTTCCGCAAAAGTGTTGAGATATGTATTTACATATCACATAACAATTAAGTCATAATACTAGTAATAAAAGTTGAACTCATACAATACTATTTCACGATTCAAATATAAATAAAAAGTGAAGTAAAAAAAATTTGATGTATTTAATTTAAAATTTGAACAGTTAATTTTCTTTAATTTATCTTTATTTATATTTAATATCAAAGAAAATATTAATCAACCAAACTAAGTTTCATTGACATAAAAATCCAATTTATCTCTACACTTCAAGTCTTTCCAACATATAAAATTATATGATCAACAAAAAAAAAAACAAAATAATAATATGTAGGACCAAACTTATATGCAGTATTATACATGTAGTTTTGTTGTCCCTCTCACAAAGAGGTAATTTTTTTATTTGTTTTAATTGTAATTTTAGTCCTTATATTTTTATTAATTCACGAAATTGGTCCTTCTATTTTTAAAGTCGATAGTTTTGGTTCCTCCTTATGATTTTTTAACTAAAAAATGATGATGATAAATATTTTAAATAACGTGACATATGATATGATGATGTAGAATGAGTAATGTCTATGAAATTGGAATAAAACGCCATAAAAACATATATTTTAACTTCGAATTTTTTTCATATTTTTTATTTAATTAATTACATGTGAATAATTAATGCATTTTTATTGTTCTATATTATAGAATTGTATATCACGTCATTAAAAATATGTAAAATCGTCGTTTTTTAGTTTAAAATATAATAGAGGGGTCAAAACTGTTGATTTTTAAAATAGGAGACCAATTCTATAAATTAACAATAATAGAAGGATCAAAAGTACAATTAAGATTTTATCTTCAAAAAACAGTGCTTCTTACACACATTTTCAAGTAATTATTTTTACAATTATATTGTTTTTAAGTAGAGAATAGTAAGAACAATCTTTATAGAAATGTATATAAGTTTTGTCTTTATCATCATCATCATCACACCATGCAAACAAATTCTCTATACCCTTTGCTTTGATGAAAGGATCAGTGTCCCGTTTGGTGTAGCGAGATAAGCACTCAGTAATAGGGGGGCCCTTGGCCATTAGCTTTATCATATTGCTAATTTATTACCTATTAATTGCCCACTTATTACATTTTCTACGCGCCCAATGATCATGTAAAAATATTTTATTTTTAAAATAATATAAAACATTTTATACTTTTTATTAATATAAAGATTTGTAAATCGTAATAAAAATTAAACTTTATTTATGTGCTCATTATATATCATTATGATTAATATAATTCAGTTTGTCAGTTGTAACTAGTATAAAATAAAATAATTTTTCAAATAATTAAGTCAAATCACACTATTTAGATATTAGACATAATTGCTTATACGATTCTTTAATTTAATCTTAAGCAATACTTCAGTCTTTTACTTTTTATTTTTTTTATTTTGGTATTTTATTTAATTTTAAGTAATAATTTGATCTTTTGTGTCTTAAAATATCAACAATATTATCATTTTTATACAAAAATTCATCAAAATTTTCTAACAAAACCCATAAAATTAATTACACATTCAATATAATGCAAATTTCATCAAGTTCATAACTCAAATCTTCAAATAAACTCATATTTTCATTCTTTATTTGATGAATTTGATGTTGTTGTAGATGAAAATATCAGTTTATTTGAATATTTGAGCTATGCATTTGACGAATATATGAATTTTTTTGAAATTAGTATTGAATTTTATGGGTTTTGCTAGATGATTTTGATGAATTTTTTAAGTTTATGTAAAGAAAATATAGTATTGTTGATATTTTAAGATATAAATGATCAAATTATTACTTAAAATTAAATAAAAAATTAAATCAAGAAGAAAAAAAATAAAAGAATGTAGTGTTACCTGAAATTAAGTTAAAGGACGCGGGAGCAATATGACAAAATATTATTATCTAAAATATCATGATATTAATTTTATATAATATTTATTAATAACTTTTTTGACCCTCCGTCACATTCAAATCTGGATGCGTCCGTCCATGATTATCATAACTACATAATAGAATATAATAACTTGTAATGAGGTACATAATTCGAAATAAATAATTAATATAATTTCGAAATTGAAATAAAGCCACCACCAGAAGATTCAACCACACACACCTACCTACCTGAACGCTAGATTTTAGTGTCATATTATTGTAAGAATAAAAATTACTATTATTATAAGAATAAAAAAATTCTGTCACCAAAACATTTTATCCACTTCATAGCAACTTTTGTGTGTGTGATTTTCTAGTTTCACAAACGACTAGTTCACACATCACAGTCAACATATGCTTGTGATTGTGAATCCAACCCCAATATTTTGATGCCAATGGTCCCTCCCTCATTATTGGCTTTATTTGTGATAATAAAGGTCTATAGGACCATCTTCATAAATACTCAAAGTGAATACTTAAAATTCAGCTAAATTATCTTTTTTAAAATGGTAAATTCTATTGTAATTAATTTATTTAGTGGCGGAATTTTGTGTTCAAGTTCGAGACAAAACGTCAAACATAACAATATCGATATTTATCGTCTGAGTTAAAACTTAAAGATAAAAATTCAGCTAAAATTTTAAATACCATCAATAATATTTTAAAAAATAATAGTCTATGATTTTCTTTGTGGTTATGAATAAAATAATAATTTAATTGATATTGATTTAATACAATATATATTTAATTTATTTCACTGTTATCAGTTATTCTCTCCATTATCTTTATATTAATTCAATATAATACACCTATTTAATCTTTTTCACTTTTATCACTTATTCTCTCTGTCATGAAAATGAGGATAATTATTAACGTTTATAATTTTAAATATTATTCAAATATTTGTGCAGCATCCTAATCTGTATTAGAATTTCCGGACAATAAATTCCAAAGTGAAATTCTCCAAGTGGGTACCCTTCATTTTCATACATATTTCCCACACCATTACAATTCCTTTTTTAAGATCTACCCTTTTCTGTAATTCCACTTTTTCTTAATCTTCAGGTTTCCGAAAGTTGTATCCCAATCATTCAACACTGCTTCTTATTTTGCCTCCCTCTGGTTAAAGTTTATTCTTTTTTCATCTGGGTACATGTAAAGTTCATTTTTTTTATGCTCAAATTGAACACAACATCAAGTTTTCTTCACCATGTTGCTGCCAAATATTGGTTTCAGCTAATCAAACTTCAGATACATAATTTTTTTTGGAGTAAAAAGGTCATGTTCTTCACATGCTGTTATTCCCCCTTGCAGTTTAATACTTTTTAGTAATAATGAGAGTCACTTTATTGTTTTATTCTTTCCCATGTTGGTTTTGTGTATGAGATGTGCTTTGCTTCTGTTTTCATGTTATCTTTATAAATAAAAAAACATTGTAACATAGAAAGAAATAAAAAGGTGAATGTAAAAATGATGAATGGAAAAAAAAATTATAGTTGTGTTCTTTTTATACTTGAGTTTGTGAGAAATATATTATGCCTAATAATGTAAAGTATCCTTTTTAGGATGAGTGGTTAATTTCATATTTTCTTCATTTTTTTTTTAAGGTGTTGATTTACTTGTTTGTTGAGCAGGGTGATTGTTACTAGATTTTTCCATAGGAAATTGCAATCATGATTAGAGTTTGGCTTGTGATGTTGATGGTTCTCTCCAATTTGTTGTTCTCTTCAAGTGGTGTTGGTTTGGATAATTCCACAGTACCTCCTGCATTTGTAAATATTGGGGTTCTTTACTCTTTCAATACCAGTGTTGGTAGAATAGTGAAAATTGCTGTAGAAGCTGCAGTTGAAGATATAAATTCTGATCCTTCTATTCTTGGTAAAACTAAGTTGAAGCTCTCACTTCAAGAAGATTCGAAATACCGAGGCTTTTTGAGCATCGCCGAGGGTAAATTCATCATAATACTCTCACTTTTTATGTTAGAAAAATTGTTTTGTTTTTTCAGGTATGCAAGTTTGACAGATTATTATGATTATTGTATTAAATACATTGTTAACAGCTTTGCAGCTTATGGCGACGCACACTGTGGCTATTATCGGTCCGCAGACTTCGACAACAGCTCATGTCATATCTCATATAGCAAATGAGCTCCACGTTCCTCTGCTATCGTTTTCAGCGACTGATCCTACTCTTTCTTCGCTTCAATTCCCGTTCTTTATTAGAACTGCTTTCAGTGACATTTTTCAAATGACTGCTATAGCAGACATTGTTAACCACTATGGTTGGAGAGAGGTTATTGCAGTCTACGGTGATGACGACCATGGGAGGAATGGCATAGGTGCATTAGGGGATAAGCTAGCTGAGAGACATTGCAAGATTTTGTTTAAAGCACCAATGACTCCTGAGGCAAATAGGGAGGAGATTACCGATGTGCTTGTTCAGGTGGCATTGGCAGAATCTCGGGTTATAGTTCTTCACACAAGTACTGCTTGGGGTCCAAAAGTGTTGAGTGTGGCAAAGTCTCTTGGAATGATGGAAAATGGTTATGTCTGGATTGCTACTAATTTTCTATCGTCTTTTCTAGACATCGATAGTCCACTTTCTTCAGATGAAATGGATAACATTCAAGGAGTTATTACATTAAGAATGTACATACCGGATTCGAAGCTCAAAAGATCGTTCGTTTCTAGGTGGGCAAATTTGACTAGTGGAAAGACTGCAAATGGTCCTCTTGGTCTGAGTACTTATGGTATATTTGCGTATGATACTGTTTATGTGCTTGCGCGCGCCCTTGATACATTTTTGAAACAAGGGAACCAAATTACATTTTCGCATGATCCGAAGTTAACTGAACTACACGGAGACAGCATGCATCTTGATGCTGTGAAAATCTTCAATGAAGGAAATCTTTTGTGTAAAAGTATTTATGAGGTTAACATGACTGGTGTAACAGGTCCATTCAGGTATACACATGATGGAAACCTTGCTAATCCAGCATATGAAATCATCAATGTGATTGGAACCGGGACTCGGAGGATTGGTTATTGGTCTAATTACTCTGGATTATCGGTTGTTCCTCCAGAAGAACTTTACTCAAAACCGCCTAATCGTTCGAGCGAAAATCAAAAGCTACTCACTGTGTTTTGGCCAGGAGAAACAACCCAGAGACCTCGAGGTTGGGTTTTTCCAAACAATGGAAAGCTCTTAAAAATTGGAGTACCGAAAAGGTTTAGTTACCGCGAATTTATTTCCCAGGTACAATCCACTGATACGTTCAAGGGTTTCTGCATTGATGTATTTCTTTCTGCGGTAAACCTGTTGCCCTATGCAGTCCCCTATAAGTTTGTTCCATATGGTGATGGTCGAAGCAATCCTAGTAACACTGAGCTCGTGCGTCTGATCACAGCCGGCGTGAGTATCATTCCAATATAACTTTTATGAAGTTTGGATGTTTTATTATGGTATACTTTTCTGATACCACTTTTTGTCTTACCAATACAGGTCTTTGATGCTGCAGTAGGTGACATTACAATTACTACAGAAAGAACAAAGATGGTAGATTTTACTCAGCCATATATTGAGTCTGGTTTAGTGGTAGTAGCATCAGTTAAGAAGACAGATTCCAATGCTTGGGCATTTTTGACACCATTTACACCAATGATGTGGACTGTAACAGCTATCTTTTTCCTACTAGTTGGTGCAGTAGTTTGGATTCTAGAGCATAGAATGAATGATGATTTCAGAGGACCACCTAAAAAACAATTAGCCACGATTTTGTGGTAATCAAAACTGGTCTTTCTCTATCTCCTCTATTTTACCTTTTAGTATTACATTTGTCTGAGTAGAACTAGATTCAGATTCCTTAAGCAAGGTCACTGATTAGAATCTGGTTGATGAAAAAAAATGTGATTGGGAGCGGAAACCCCTCTAAAGGTGGTCAGTTAGGTTCCCCAACTAGGGGTGTTCATGGGTACGGGTAAACCTGCGAACCCGGTACCCAAACTAATCCAACCCATATTTTGACCCAACTCATTTAAGTTCGGGTCCAACCCAATGAAACCCAATTATGTTCGATTCGAGTAGTGAATTTAACATTTTGAACCCGCAAACTCAACCCATTGGCGTGACATATGTACTTTTATTTATTTTTTTACTATTGATGTATAGTTAAAATTTAGTTGTTGGACTATGTTTGTGAATTTGTTGCTAATTTAATTAATTTAAGTGTTTTGTTGTGTTTGTGGATGTATTTTAAGTATTGAATGATATGTTGCGTTACAGTTTTATTATTTTTTAGATGTTTGAGTATTTAAATTTAATTACATTTTTAAAAAAATTAAAAAAAAAAATTTATTACCCGCGAACCCAACCCGCTTATAATTTGGTTGGTTTGGTTCAGGTTTGATGGAAAAATCATGGGTTGAGAGCTCAACCCAACCCAAATAAAATTGATTGGTTCGGGTATTAGATTTGGCCAAAAATGCCTCAACTCAACCTGTGTACACCCCTATCTCCAACAGAGATTAGTCATAAGCAAAGCTGGTGGATACTTCGCATTAATAACATGGTGACCAAAAAAATTATAGCATCTTTTTGGAACTCAACCTATGTTACTGATGCATGCAATAATTATATATCAATGTTCCAGTTTTCCAACTGGAATTACTAATAGCTTCATGTTTGTAACTTGCATTTGTGTTTTACTTGGCAGGTTTAGTTTTTCAACTATGTTCTTCGCTCACAGTAAGTACCATTTCTGTCTTCTGTGACACTTATGGTCCATATGTAAGTGGTAGCTACTTTGAATAAATCAATTTGCTGTTTTTTTTTCATACAATGTAGGGGAAAATACAGTGAGCACTCTTGGTCGATTTGTGCTGCTTATATGGCTATTTGTAGTTCTAATAATTAACTCGAGTTACACAGCAAGCCTGACTTCAATTCTCACAGTGCAACAACTTTCTTCACCTATTAAAGGCATTGAAAGTTTAGTAAATAGCAAAGAGCCTATCGGTTACTTGCAGGGTTCTTTTGCCCGGTCTTATTTGATCAACGAAATTGGTATTCATGAATCCAGACTGGTTCCTCTAAAAACACCAGAAGAAACTATGAAAGCACTGGAGAAAGGTCCCAAAAAGGGTGGTGTTGCTGCGTACGTTGATGAGCGTGCTTACATAGAGCTCTTCCTTTCGAGCCGGTGTGAATTCACTGTTGTAGGTCAAGAGTTTACCAGAAATGGTTGGGGATTTGTAAGTATCTGCAAACACATACTCCTAACAGTAAATAGACTTCATTTATGTGGTGTACCAGATATGCCATGCAGCCACCAAGTTTTAAAACAAACATCAACATAATAATACTTGCATGTATAATATCATTTCTTCATATTCTTCCTGTATGTTTGATGATAACAACAGCTTCCCTAAGCCAACTCAAGAATTTTTACTGAACATGTTGTGGTCATTATGTTTGATTATGTTTTGCCAGAGCATATTAACTACAGAAAGGAAAGAGCTCGACATGTTACTCTAAAATAGGAACATAAAAGTTGGCAGGACATTTCCCTGCATTTTAGAGTTATATGTTTTGTCAGTACTGAAATTAAGGTCAATTTACCGTGCTTGATTGTTGGTTCCCTTGTTTAAAGTTATCAACTGACAGTAGTCTCTCACTATTTCTTGTAATTCATTTTCTTTTTCAGGCCTTTCCACCAGACTCGCCATTAGCAGTTGACCTGTCAACTGCCATATTGGAGTTGGCAGAAAATGGAGATTTACAAAGGATCCACGACAAATGGCTTTTGAGCAGTGCTTGTCTGTCACAAGGCGCAAAGCTTGAAGTAGACAGACTCAATCTCAAAAGCTTTTGGGGCCTCTATCTAGTTTGTGGTCTGGCATGTTTACTTGCTCTCCTGATATATCTTATTCAGACCTTGAAGCAGTACAAGAAGCACGGTCCAGAGGAACTTGAGTCTTCTGGCCAAGGCTTGGGATCTAAGCGCCTGCGGACTTTTTTTTCATTTGTAGATGAAAAAGAAGAGATAGTTAAGAGCCGCTCCAAGAGAAGGCAAATGGAGAGGATATCATATAGAAGCACAAGTGAAGTTGGATCAACCATCGTCTCCAATAAAGATTTATCGCCGTCATCGGTGAACAGAATTGATTCTGTTAATGAAGTCTGACCAACTGTTGCCGATTTCCCTAACGATTTTGAATCCACTGCAGTCAAATCTACATTTAATATTGCTGCTGCTGGGTTCCTACCACATTTTCGTTTCCAGAAAATATACTAGTAGGATATACCAACTTGTGTCTGACTGTAATGTATGGATGTAGAGCTGTTCCTACTTGTGGTTTCTGTAGTATATATATTTAGAACAAAGTCATCTCATTATTATTTGAAATGTAGCAGACTAATTGGTGGCTCCATCTCTTTGATTGTAGCATAACAACTGATATTTACTCAAGTACAGTACTAGATTGTTAGGTCTCTGATATAAATAATCGATACTATAATGTAAGCATTTTTACCGTTTATACATTGAGGCAATTTTATTTTACATAACTATTATCTTTAAGTTATGAGTGTCAAACTTAGAATTTTTTATTGGTAAAATGTGTTATTTCCATTAGAGAATTCTCCTTTAAATAATATTGATGCATAATGATATGTTGCCTTAAGTCTTGCTATAATGGCTAATCTACAGTTGGACTAATTAATTATGAGAGTAATTACATAATTACAAATATTATCGAATCTGCACAATTAATTATTATGAAAATTGTCAATTTCATTGACATCCCCCCTCAAATTGATGCAAATTGATGTTGGTGAGTCCATATGCATCAATTTGCTTATTAAAAATTTATGTCGTTGACGTGTCAAGGATTTGACGAAGGCATCAGCCAACTAAACTGTTGTTGAGACATGAGGCAAAGTAATAACTTTGTGGTCATAGACTTCTCTAATTGAATGGAAATCGACTTCTATGTGCTTTGTTATTTCATGATATACTGGATTTGTTGCAATTTGTATGGCACTTATATTATCAGCATGCAATGGAGTTGGTTTTATTTGTGAAAAACCAAGTTTTGAAAAAAGGTTGCGCAACCAAATAATCTATGAGCATGCTGCAGACATGGACCAGTATTCTACTTCCAAGAGATAAGGGCATCACTTAAAAACATGCACCAATCAGGGATAGATTTTCTTATGTCTAGGCAACCAGCCCAATCAACGTCCATGTATGCTTGAAGTTGTATTGTTGCACCATTAGGGAATAAGTGACTGCGATTAGGAGTACCCAATAGGTATTTAAAGATTCAGTGTACAGCTGAAAGGTATAAATGTTTAGGATTTTGCATGAATCTATTGACTGTGTGGACAGCAAAAGAGATATTGGGTCTTGTAATGGTAAGATAGATAAGACTACCAATCAACTTCTGAATAAAGTTGGATATGTAAAGAGTTCACCTTCATCCCGTCTTAACTTGACATTAACTTCCATTGGAGTGTCAACAGCAACGGCGTTGGTAAGACCTACTAGATCTTGAATATACTTGTGTTGAGTAACAAATATACCTTTTTGTTGGAAGTGTACTTCAAAGCCCAAGAAGTAAGCGAGTTGTCCAAGATCTTTCATGTGGAAAGTGGAATGCAACAATTGTTGGATTGTATAGATCGCCTCTTGATTTGAACCGGCGATGACAATGTCATCCACGTAAACAAGAAGTATCACAACTCCTTTTGATGTCGGTTGTATAAATAGAGATGGATCATAGTTGTTCTGGATGAAGGAAAAACTAAGAAGTGTCGCTCTAAACTTCTCAAACCACACTCTTAGTGTTTGTTTTAACCTATACAAAGAACTTTATAGTTTGTAAGCATTATTAGGTAAAGTGGAGGTCATACTCGTGCGAAGTTTGACGTAAACTTCCTCCTTGAGATCACTATGAAGAAAAGTGTTCTTGACATCTAGGTGGTGTATTTTCCAAGATTTAGATACTACAAAGGCTAGAATAGTGCGCACTGTAGCCATTTTGGCCACATGTGCAAATGTCTCATCATAATCGAGGCCAAATTCTTGCTTATTTCCAAGAACCACTTACCGAGTCTTGTAGCAATATATGGATCCATCTGAATGAAGCTTTATAGTGAATACAAATTAGCCTAGAGGTTTAAATAATGAGGGACATGGAACAACATCCCATGTTTGATTCTCCTCTAGTACTAGAAGTTTGGCCTCTATAGCATCTTGCCAACATTTATGCCCCAGAGCCTATTTATATGAGGAAGGGATAGAAACAGAAGCTAAAATTGTTGTCAAAGATAAAGGTGAAGATGAATCATACTTTTTCCGTGGATTACAAGTGCAAGTACTCTGACGTAAAGTTGTTGGTTCTGGTTGATGTACCAGATCAGTAGCCAGAGAATGATTGGGAGGGGGCCGTGGAGGTTTTTGACATCTTTGGTACACCAAAAGGGGCTTATGTGTTGATTCTCCTGCAGAATTGTTAGAAAACAAAGGCAAAACATATGTGGAGGTAGGAGAATAAGTATCTTGGTTGGTGGAAAAAAAAATTCATCCTTTTGAAAAATTACATTTCTAGAAATTTGAATCCTATTGAGATTAGGATCATAGCATATAAACATTTTTTGTGAGCTTGGTGAGTTCTTGGGGCAGAAGATGGACATAACAGACACAACCAAAGGTACGAAGATTGCTATAAGAGGGTTGTTGTCCATATAACCTTAAAAATGGGAAATCATTGTTTAAGGCTTGAGGGGGCAACCAATTAGTTAGATGGACAGCGGTGGAGAGACCTTCGCACCAAAATCGAGAGGGTACAAGGGAGTCCAACATGACAGTACGGACAACATAAAAAAGATGGCAGTTTTTTCTTTCCGCTACCCTGTTTTGTTAGAGGTGTAAAAGGGCATAATAACCTTCGTGATATGATACCATTTGTTTGCAAGAACTCCTGAAATAAGGATGTATATTCTCCCCCATTGTCAAAATGCAAAATTTTAATTACAGATGAAAATTGAGTCTGAACATAGGCATAAAAAAATTTAAATGCAGAAAATGATTCAGCCTTAGAGCGCAAAAAATAAACCTGTGTAAAACGACTACAATCATCAATAAAAGCGATAAACTACTTATAACGAGCATGAGATATAACAAGTGCTATTCTCCATAATGTCAAAATGTTGATTCACGTTTGTTTGATGAATTGAAAATGGTAGAATTTTACTTTTACCAAGTTTAAAAGAAATGCAATCAAATTGAATAACACTAAGAGATGGGGAATTTTTATTGCCAAAAACTGCATATTTCATCAAGTCGTGAAGTACATTTGAGTTTGGGTGACCAAAACACTTATGCCATGTTTGGAAATAAACAATTGCAGAATTACAAGAAATAAAAGGCATAAAAGACCATGGGGACAACAGTGAATAAAGAGGAAAAAGACGTCAAACTTTAGGCCTCGTCGCGATCATCTTCCCTAATTGTTGATTGTGCACAAGACAACAAGATTTTGAGAATTCAACTCTATAATTATTGTCAACTAATTGACCAACTGAAATAAGATTACTAGTGAGACCAGGGGAAACATAAACATTGGTGAAAGATGAGGAAACATCACCAATTTTTGTAATAGGCAAATTGTTTCCATCAGCAGTTTGTATTTGGAGATTACCAGAGTAATTTTTAACATTGGTAAAGAGAAGCAACATTGTTGGTCATACGAATAGATGCCCTAGAGTCAAAATGCCAAGGAGAGTTGGGTTGTCAAAATCCTGTTTCTGTTTAATATCCCTCAAGTATAGGGATTCAATTGAATAGGAGTACTAGTAGGGATTTAGAGTTATATATGAGTACTAATAGGGATTTAGTTATATATGAGTACTAATAGGATTTGGTTGTTTAGTAATTTAGTATAAATATATATCTGATGTATTGCCAACATATTCAATTCCAATAAATATAATTTTATTCTAATTCTTGAGATGGTATATTTCAATAAATATATTTTTACTCTAATTCTCAACATGGTATCAGAGCTCTCGATCTTTGAGAGTCTTGCTTCCGCATAAACCCTAGCCGCCTTCATTGTGGCCTTTGCTTCCGCATAAACATGTCGCCTTCATTGCGGTGTCGCCTTCATTGCGGTTTCTATTTTCCTAAAATCTTAACCACCTTCATTGTGGTCCTTTTTGCCGCCTTCATTGCGGTTTCTATTTTCCTGAAATCTTAGCCACCTTCAATGTGGTCCTTTTTGCCGCCTTCATTGCGGTGCTGCCTTCATTGCAGTTTCTATTTTTGTGAAATCTTAGCCACCTTCATTGTGGTCCTTTTTGCCGCCTTCATTGCGGTTTTGCCTTCATTGTGGTTTCTATTTTCCTAAATCCTTAGCCACCTTCATTGTGGCCCTTTTTTGCTGCCTTCATTGCAGCAACTTGAGATTTCTTTTTGGCCTAATTTGCACTCCATATAACTCCTCCCATGACAACCTTGCAAATCTTCTAACTAAAGGCCTAAGCAGTAGCAACTTTGAAAGAATTGTATTCAAGCTGGGAATGGAGAACACCTATTCACCAGCTTGAAGGGGAGTGTCAAAATGTTTAATATCCCTCAAGTATAGGGATTCAGTCGAATAGGAGTACTAGTAGGGATTTAGAGTTATATATGAGTACTAATAGGGATTTAGTTATATATGAGTACTAATAGGATTTGGTTGTTTAGTAATCTAGTATAAATATATATCTGATGTATTGCTAACATATTCAATTCCAATAAATATAATTTTATTCTAATTCTTGAGATGATATATTTCAATAACTATATTTTTACTCTAATTCTCAACAGAAACGTTACCTGAAAGACCCAAAACAGAAAAAACTGAAATGATCATTTGTTGAACCATTTCAAGGGTTAAGGCTAGAATAGTGAAATGTGAATGTTGGTTCACGAGAACAAGAGCTATAGAAGAACCAACAGAGGCAATTAAAGGTTGTTGCAGTTTTCTTCGGTGGTCTGGTTGGACATTCTTTAATGACATAACCATCTTTTTTGCAGTAATTGCACAACTTTTTAAGACAGTTGGAAGCAAGATGTCCATGTCCTTTGCAGCAGAAACATTGGACAGTACTCATGTCTCGCCCACGAGGTCGGCCTTGTACTGCATATGCCACGAGGAGAGAAAAAACCTTTTGTTGTTCTATGGTTTTCTGAGTGAGAAGACGTTGTTCCTCACAAAGCAACTCATTGAGACAAGTATCCAAGGATGGGGTAGTAGCTCGATTCATGAGATTGGACCTTAGTCCCTCAAAATCAGATCTCAATTTAATCAAAAATTGATCACGTTTGGTACATGCTCCTGATTCAAAATACCACAGAGAGTCTAGGGAAGAAATTTACTTGAAAGACCCAAAGCAGAAAAAGTTGAAATGATCATTTGTTGAACCATTTCAGGGGTTAAGGCTGGAACAGTGGAATGTGAATGTTGGTTCACAAGAACAGAAGCTGTAGAAGAACCAACAAAGGCGGTGAAAGCTGTTGCAGTTTTCTTCAGTGGTCTGGTTCGACATTCTTTAATGATATGACCATCTTTTTTGCAGTAATTGCAGAATTTTTTAGACAGTTGGAAGCAAAATGTCCATGTTCTTTGCAGCAGAAACATTGGATAGGACTCATGTCTCGCCCACGAGGTCGGCCTTGTACCGTATATGCCATGGGGAGAGAAACAACCTTTTGTTGTTCCATGGTTGTCTAAGTGAGAAGACGTTGTTCCTCATGAAGCAACTCATTGAGACAAGTATCCAAGGATGGGGCAGTAGCTCGATTCATGAGATTGGACCTTAGTCCCTCAATTTCATCAAAAATGGATCACGTTTGGTAGTCTCATGAACTTTTTGCATAGTAATTTGTCCTTCATTTGACAAATCTTTATAGACAATGTCAGTGTGTTCAGCCTAAAGATTCATAAAATGAGAATAAAACTCAAAAATGGAAAGACTTTCCTGTTGAAAAATTGCAATTTCATTTTCAAGCTGGAATCGTAGAGCAGCGTTGTCTTGGCTGTATATTTTCTTCAAGTAGTTCCACACCTTTGTTGCCGTAGCGAAAGGTGGAGATTGAGAACAATATTAGGAACAACAGAACCTATGATTCATGTCATCACTTGTGCATCTTTGACTTCTCATTTGGCATAGTTATCCTTTTGCATTTTCTCAAGGGCAGAATTGATTGCATCGACATGACTCCAAAGCTTCTTTTCCTTTGACAAAAATCTAGAGCTATGCCCACGTAGAGTAGTTATTTCCATTAAGACGGACAAAAAGAATATCATGCTTGTCAGTGAAGTGAACATGATGCAGAGGGAAACAAATATAGAGAAATTAGGAAACGAAAACAGTAAAATAGGGAACGCATAAACATCAAGGAAACTATGATTGACGTCGGCAAGGAACTATGATTTAAAAAGAAAACTGAGAAACTCAAGATTTGATCGCAGAAAAACAGAGGAATTTGATTTGGATCGCAACCTAGTTTGATACCGTGTCAAACTCAGAATTTTTTATTAGTAAAATGTGTCATTTCCATTGGATAATTCTCCTTTAAATAATGTTGATACAAAATAATATGGAGCCTTAAGTCTTGTTATAACAGTTAATCTACAACTGGACTAATTAATTATGAGAATAATTACATGATTGCAAACATCATTAAATCTGCACAATTAATGATTATGAAATTGGTCAATTCTATTGACAATGAGTGTAAAAATCAAATCAAAATGATTACTTGGCCTTGCATGATAAATTGACCTATTCATATTGAATATAAAACCTTCGAATGCTGGAGATTACATTTGATTATCAACGGTTCATGGTAGCATGATACCAAGTGAGACATGCATTTCTACACATTCGTAATAAATTGGTGAAAAAGGTGAAAACTAAAAAGGTGTAACTTAGATTGATCAATCAGTGATAATATACATACATCATATATATACATATATCATTGCTTTTTATTAAATATAGACATGTTCCACTTCACGCTGCAACCTGTCTTCCTCGTGTCATCTATTTTCAGGCCACACTAATCAACATTTTTAAAATACCTTTGAAAACACTCTTCCTCCTTGCAATGCTTGGATATAACTTTATACACTTCAATCAAGAGTCTTGGGAATCGGTTTGCAAAGTAGTCATTGAATCCTTCAGGAACAGGTCCAACTAGTTCCTGAAAAGCCAGTAAGAAATTAGAAGCAATAGAAATGGATGGATACCTTTCATGTCCTAAAGTAAAGATTAACTGAATATATATTGTTCAGGCTAAAAAATGTCTACTGAAGTATAGATCATTGTTACATGATTGTAGTAGCGTTTGATAAATGGGAGTTTTGCAATGTAGTACAGGCCTTCTTATATGTTGTATCGGTGGAAAGACTTGGGGAGTGTTTGAATAAACAGTATAATTAGGTGTTTACTTAATTAGAGTTCACATGTAAGAGATTACAATCAAAGAGTAAATGATGGTAAATGAGGATTTGTTGTGTTTACTTGAAGAAATAAGATGATTGAAAGGGGAATGAGATAATTGGTTGTATATACAATCATAATGGGTAATTTATTAAGCCACTGAAACATCAATTGTTACAAGAGGAAGAGTCGATTAGGTAGAGGTGAAAACATTTTAAGTTTGCATGAATGCCTATGCGTGGCAATGGAGCTAGGGGCGTTGAAAAGAAGAGTTCAAAGGACACCTAACAAACAAGCCAATGAATGCATTGGAAAGGCAATTAATGAGAAGCTAAAAATGTTTAGATTTTGCTGATGTAACTTGAAATTATGATGAGAAAGAGCTGGCATGGCTAATCCACAGCCTCCTGCACTTCAACTTTTACACAGATATAATAGGTTTGAGGCTTGAACTCCCAAAATTTATTCTATCAATGCTTACACTGGGCTTGTTTTTATTGCAGCCATGTTTAAGTTCCAAATACTTCTTTGAGCATTTTTGTAACAAACCATCTATCTTACAGGACGTAAGGAATTTGATTTTACCATGAAAGTATATCAAAAGGAGTAGGGGTTGTAAATTCATGGGTGAGGTGAGGAGTAAAACTCACCCCAACCTGTGGTTTTGCCAAGCCTACCCAACAAAAAACAACAATGAAAAAATTTAAATCTATTAAATGCTACTAGTCCAATAAATAACCTGGATTTCTTGAGGCAATTCTCCATAATGATTTAGCTTGTTTCTCATAACCCGCAACAAATCTCGAACACTGTTAAACTTGTAACGCCGGTAATAACCAATGTTAGCAATGAAAGCTGGTTCCATCTTTTCATCCCATTTACCACCTAAGGCCGTAGTGGCAATGCGTTCTAACGCCCTCGAAAGATCAGAACTAATCTCTCTATCTTCCAATTCCACCCTGTCACTCGTGTCACGTAAAAATGAAAGTCTTGTCTCAGAACTCCAGAAAAAAGGATGGTGTAATACTTCAATCGCTCTCGGTCTGCCAATAAAGGAAATAACTTCTTAAATAAAATTGCTATTTTGAAACCATAATCATAAATAAATAAATAAGCTAGAGACACAACACCATGCATGGGCTTCTACCCAAAGGCTTAATTAAGCTTAAGCTTTTAGGAGAGTTGATCTTTGGCAACATTACATATACTGTCCCTCATATTATTGGACCTATCACACAGTCCCTCAAATCTTAATTTCAGCAATCAAAGATTTCTAAAAACTCAAATAAAACTACAAATAGGTTGATCATTATAGATAATCAAAATAGGGTAACACTCTTACATCTTAAATTAGTATCCATAATAGGTATATTGGTTTGAACTTTGAGCCTTAATCATTTTATACAACATAACAATTAAGCAAGTCATAGCAGATGCAACACTGTGAATGTATGAGAAAATATACTTCCATCCTCCAAAAACACAATAATTTACCTTAGATTAGGGTCAGGGTTTAATAAACAGCTAATAAGATCCTTAGCTTCCGGAATGAACTTCACTAAGAAAAGATTCTTCCGATTTTTCACAATATTGATATCACGTTCAAGATGTTGTCCAAATGGATGTCTTCCTCCAGTCAGACAGAAAAAAAGAACACAACCTAAACTAAATATATCTACAGCTCGTGTTTGGCGTCCTTGAACAAGCTGCTCTGGAGCTTGCCAACCTGAACTGCCCCCACCTACAATTAAGCCATTAAACCTTAGTGCAAGAACAAAAGATTGATTAAAGTTCAATAAGTTAAAATGTAGGGTTAGACTAAAACAGGCTTCCCAATTTATAAAAAAAAAAAAAGGAAACAGGTTAATGAATTTGAAAAGAGAAAGAAGACTTTGAGTAACATGAGATTGGATTGATATGGAAAAAAATTCAGAAAGAAAACAAAAATTAGGAAACAACTCCTATGAGCCTGTTTGGTTTGATGTTTTCTATTTTCATTCCTTCTTTTCAGCAATAATTATAGAAGTGCAACCTTGTTTTCATTTTGTTTTCTAAAAAATTGTACAATGCAGTGAAAACATGATATTTTGGTAACTATTGTTGAAAGCAAAATAAAAACAAATATTATCAAACCAAACAGTAAAAGCACACTAATAAAATACTACCAATACATTTAAAATACCCTGAAGATATTAAGAGATATATCTAACAGTCACCATATTGTAATTTACAGATGCTAATCGCATGCTAGACATAACTGGCCATTCACATGGTAAATGCTAGGAAATGCAAACAATTTTTTAATTCTTCTGAGAAGTTCTTACCAGTAGCATTATGACCCAAAGAGGACATATTTTCAAGAAGACGCTTACTAATGCCCATGTCAGAAAGCTTTGCACATAAGGATCTTTCTTTGATTATTAGAACATTTTGGGGTTTCAAATCACGGTGTATTATTCCTAGTTCATGCAAATGAACAACCCCGGAAACAATATCCCTAAGTTGCAAAACAAAAATGAAAGTTAGTTTATAATAAAAATGTGTGAAATAAACTACACTTAGAATGTGGGCATCCAAGTAATAAAAGCTTTCATTGAATGAAGGTTAATCTCAACCTCAAATGACTTGGATCAAGTACAAGAATCCTTATGGAATCTAAATAGGTTTTTTCTTAGTCATCCTTTTCTATGCACTATTATGCTTTCCACCAACCTTGGACTACCATATTTTATTACCTTCATTTTATGTCATCCATAGTCTCCTCTTATCCCCTTGTATTCTCCTACTCTTACATTGTAGTGCCAAATTATTCTAGTCAATTTTGCCTCATCTTCTACTTACTCAATCTCAACCTTGAATATCAGATCCAACATCCCCATTTACCACCCATCCTTTTCTTTTACAATCATCTTTCCTTAGTTGCAGCAATGCTCCGGCACATCAACACCAACAAGGTGCATTTGTTAAACCTAAAACCAAGCTACACTATAAAACCATTGCTTCTAATCTCAAATTTTATTTATGAACTTTCCCCCGAAGCTTCATTGTTAAAAATTTAAAAGTTAAAGGTAAAACATTAAGTGCCGTATCACTACTTAAAGCATCAGGTATCTCACTAGTCAGCAAAATCTAGTAGAAAGCTATTGGTAGAGTTTTTCCAACTAATATAATGCCTACTTCACCTAGGAATTTCTAGAATTCAACTTAGTTCAATAGCATTCATTAACCTCATTTTTTGAGTGTTGAATGAGAAAGGAATGAAAAAATTGCAATCTCATAATATGTCTATTAGTATTATCTTTTGCCTGAATATGTCTTTTAAATAAATCATCAAATCAAGAAGAAATAATATCAACCTCATCAATTTCAGCAATAGAGGTGATGGATAGCCACTTTCTTTCCAAAGATGTTGTGTATTACCCTTCCCTGTCTTCATTTGGCCCTTTATCAAACATATGAATGCTTGGTCCTTCTTAAAAACAGAGTTCTCTGATGTATCTGAATAAATTTGAATCAAATCATCTAAGTTGCAAGTACAACGTTCCAGTGCAAGGTAAATAAAATCTTGATCATGCTCCACCCCATGCCATCGAACAACGTTTGGATGACAGTCAGACACAATGAGGTTTTGGATTTCTTTATTGGCTACACTGTGATGAGCTCTGACAAGACGTTTGACTGCAACAGGTCGGCCTTCATATCTTCCATCAAGTACAATGGTACCATTGCTTCCCTTAGCAATCTCTTTATTTGAAACGAATAATTTACCAATTCTTCGTCCATCAACACCTTCATCAACTTGATTTAAGTTCTGCCATACTTCTCTATTAGTATCCTTTCGTGTTGGTTCATTTTCATCTTCTGAAGAAACGTGTTTTTCCATTTTATCGATAGTGCCACTGTTTTTTCCTGACTTGTGTGTTTTATTTTTCTTAGCAGGTGAACTTTTCAATTCACACTCTCTGTTTTGGTCCTTTGGTATATCTTGATTCTTAATCACCTTCAGCAGAAGAAAGCTGACGAGTGAAAAGCCTGACACCAGAAGAGAGACCATAAACAACATATGAGGTAATGGAGTTGACCATCCACTCTTCTTGTTCAAATAAACATCATCTGGTGAAGTCATCTCAATGAGAGGCTGAAGGAGTTTATCTCCATTATCATTACTGTTATAGAACTTATTATTTTGTTGCAGAGAAAGGATAGAATTTGGCAAAGGCGTAGGAAGCTTCATCGTATTACCATCATGACCATCGAAAAATCTATCGATATTAGGTTGCAATGGAATCATCAGATCTGAGGCAGGCATTGAGAGTATATCATTTTCATGATAAGTCCTATGTAAACTTTCAGTGATTGAAGATTCTAGCAGAAAATTCTTTTTCAGGCGAAAGACTTGTTGCATCTCTTGACACGGGTAAGGCATCGCAAAATTGATGTCACTGTCAGAATAATTTTCATCCTCTACATCAAATGTAGTATGTTGGCATAATAATACCGCCTCAAACTCAGCTACTGTCAAAGTCCACAATACTATTCCCGAGCTGGGGCTAACAGACTGCAGAGAATAATCTGACCTGAAAATCTTGAGCAGTGGCTGTGATGAATTTAGCTTCTCAGGATCAGCAAGATCCTTATTATCCGCACTGATGACATTTCTAACACTCAGTGTGTCATCACTCATAGGTGTAGAAGCATTATCAGGATTGGACTTGGCATGGATTTGAATGATCGACCCAGTTTTAGCGTCAACTTCAAATAAAGTGATTTCTTTGGATCCAAGTATGACTGCTCCATCATCTGAAATGGTAGGTGTACGGAGTACAAATTCTGCGATAGATTCTGAGATTCTCTGCAGACATGATAAATAAAGAACAGAACATCAAGCTCAGAATTCCTCAAAAAAATAGAATGAACAGAACTTAGATAAAAGTAACCTTGGAACAAATTGACAATGAAAATATTATACTTTTTATCTAGTAAGAAAAGAACCCACTATGTTGTTGATCAATCAGGACAAGCTTTAGCTTAAGTTATTGTTGGTTACATGCAACACAAACAACAACAACCAAACATTATTTCACTAAGTAGGGTCTGCTACATGGATCAAACGACGTCATAACATTCTATCACATAGCATGTCTCTATCCAGCTCATTAGTATTTAGGTCTTTCTTAATAGTTTCTCTTATAGTTGGAACAATGCAGGATAAGAATGAAATTATAGGTTTGTTTTCTCCATGTAAGGACAAAATAAAGAAAGAATAAAAGGTTGAATTACGTCTATTGTTGGACTTGGTAACAACTGCAGCATTACTCAAAACCAACATGTCACAGGAAGATCTATTACTCTCACACCAAACCATCAAACGAATTATCTATCATCTCTTGTCGACTTTGAAGCATGAAGTTCAAACTAAGGAATCAATAGGCTTTCAAACAAGCAATACCACAGAATTAGCATAATTTCTGTCACAAAACAAGTATTTCTCCTGAATTTAGATATTGCTTAGTAACAAGAAGTTTTCTATTTCTTCTGACAGAGGTGAGGATTAAATGCAAACCATCACAATTCTTATATGTACTCAGTAAATCATGTATGCTCCAAAACCTCCCCCTCAAACCAAAACACAAATAAATTATGCAAATACACTACAAGTTATTATATATGTAAAACAAGGGTAACTTCCAAAAGCAACAGTTAAATTCATGATAGTTGTCTTAAACCACAGTCAAAAAGGCATCACTTTAGAAAATCCATCAATACAACAATTACAATGTTCAAAGTTTCAAACATATATATATACATCAAGACAAATAAATACCATTTTACCAAAGTGCTTGTCGTGCATGTACAAAGACCAATCATCCCCACACTCCACGAACCCGCTAATTGGTGCTGCAGATGCATTATCTTTACCACGTTCCTTATTGATAGGAGCTTGATACGAACTGTAGATCGGCGATCCTGTAGAGAATGACCATATTACCCTCATGGGACCATGCTCCTGGCTGTCCACCAAATACATGGTCCCATCTAGTGTGGCAATCAGTGCTGTAGTTGCTGCGTTACTTTAAAAAAAATCACAAAAAATAGGAGCTACACCTATAAGTACAAGATGATCAAAACAGAGAATAGAAATATTTTTTTAAAAAAAAATCTTAGCAAAACAAACAAGCCTGCAACACATCACCAAAAAATATGAGCCTACAACAGTAATGGAAGGTTTTTAATATAAATCAACATTAAAAATTTAATTTATATGTTTAGAACTTAGAGGATGTTTGAAAGAGCTTAACTAGATCTTAGTTTATGGCATAAGCACAGTCATATAAATATTTGGGAAAGCTTATAAAAACACCATATGATATGCCAATAAATGATTTTTAATAACCTCCTATGATAGTTTAAGGCAGCATAGCCTTATTCCCATCCACCGCAAATTCAATTTTAGGAGTGAAAACAAATAGCAAGAACAAATAATTTTCAACCTGCATATCCAAATCCAAACCTAAATAGCTTATTGAATATGAACGTGGCTCAAATATACAATAAACACTTAATTAAGTTGTTTATTATTCAAAATTTTCCTTATAATAATGCCAATGGAAACAAGTAAAAGCAAGCAGCTATCTATGCTTACAGCATCATGGTGTTGAAACAACCTTATGTTCCTTAACAGTTAACATGATTTAGAAAGAATCAATATATTCTAAGAAAAATCATTCCCATAATGACATATGGTGGAATTTCACAAATTTGTTTCCAGCTATTTTTTTCTTCTGCTTTGATATTTAATAGTTCAAGTAAGTATATATTCTACATATTGAGTGAATAGGCAAATTAGTTCTTGAAATTGTATCCGTCGGTCAAATTAATCCTTGAATTTTACAAATTGGCAAATACATCTCCAAAATTGTAAAATAACAATGAAAATAGTTCGTCGGTAAACTTTTGTCATTAGATATTTTGATGTAGCACTGTAACTGAATATTTGGCTTATCAATGTTGATTTCACACCAATGTCATCTTCTCGTGACAAATTTGTCATCTCAAAGACAGATTTATGACTAATTATTGACAAATTAATCCATGAAATATTTAAGTTCCATATAAAAATTAGTTGGTATTATGATGACATTGATATGAAATCAACGCAAAGTAGTTACATATTCAATTAACAAATCTCATAATAATCTCTAACGATAAAGGTTTATATATAGACTATTTTTATTAACATTTTTAAATTTCATGATGTATTTGTCATTTTGCAAAATTTAAAAACTAATTTAAGCCCTTAAAATTTCAATGATCAATTTGTCTATTTACTCTCAACATATCCATAAATAAAAGCATTTATCTATTCACCGTAAATTTCAAAAAACACACACCTATCTTCTAATTTATTTATTCTAAGAAAAGTGTTTCACACAATGACACGTGTGGGAATTTCAAAGATGCTTAATTTCCCGCCATATTAATTTTCCTCATATCACATGGGAGTAATTTTGCATGGATATTTCTAAAAATAGTTAATTCATGTGTTGAGACATGTAACTAAATAAACGCGCTAATGAAAATACGAAGAAAGGAATGAATGAAATTGAAAAGAGTTGAGGGGAAGTGAACTGACGGAGGAAGGGAGAGAATGGAACGCGCTGAGGGTGAGCGAGAAAAGGCGTTGATGCAGTGTTGATTGAGAAGCGAAAGGAAAAGGAGAAGAAGAAGAAAGGAAATGCGAAAGAGAAAGAGGAGTTTCATTTCATTTGACGAGGGAATGAATGAGGAAGTAAAGTAGGGTTTGTTTATTTATTTGTTGGAAGAAAGAGGAGAAGAAGGAAAACAGCAACAGGGAGCATCGAATCCAAGATTATATTCCAACCTTCTTCTCATCTCATATCATCTCATCCTCCAATTCAATTCAAACACCCCCAAAGCCTTCAAGTTACTTCTACCAACTAACTCACGTCACGTCAACTTCATTGCAATTTTGGTTTAAAATTGGATATTAAAATTAACTAATAGTTTATAGCTCATAAAAGGTTAAATTAATTGAAGTGTTTACTAAAATTAGTGATTCAATAGCTGCTTAAAATATAAAATGATATAAAAATTTGTTTAATTAAAAATAATATTATTAATTAATATCTAAAATATTTTTAAAATAGTAATTTAAAATTTATTTTTTATTCATTTATTTTATTTATTTTAAATTATTTGGTTTAAAATATTACTTGTTTTAAAATTTGAATTATTTATAAATAATAAATAATATTTACTAATCTAATATATTTTTTATTTATTTAACTGATTTATTTATTTTAAATTATAATAGATAAGTTATTTTAA
>JBBPBP010000004.1:16505209-16533323 GCA_037974735.1 Cicer chorassanicum
TTATTTTAAAATATTATTTATTAAAACTGTGTTAAATTTTAAATTTATTTACTTTAAATAAATAAATTATAAAGGGTAAAAAATGATTTTAGTTATAATTAAAGGTAAAATTGGTTTAAGAAAAATTATGATTTGGATCAAGGAGCACTCGACGATCTTTTGGGGAGTAGAATTAATCTATAATAACTAGTTTTTTTCAATATAAACAATTAAACTATTTACAAAAAACAAACCATCAATATTTTTATGAGTCATGTCTTGTCTATTTTTATTGCTAAATATGTTTTATTTGTAATTAAAGTAGAGATTGAAAATATCAAAACAATACGAATATATATATCAATCAAGTAATAATTTTGATTTATTTTAATTTTTTATTAATTATCTTATTTAGAGTAGTTAAATATATATTATTGAAGTAACAAAATATAAGACTATATTTACTTATCCCAAAATTTTGACTTTTGTACTATATTGTTAGAATAAGTATTTCTGCCAATATGGCAGACAAATTGTTGTCATGTCCTTATAGAGATACCAAATAAAAAATTGATGAGAAGCGTTACAGAAAACACCTCTTTTATCGACACATATTCATTAGAAGATGTTAAGCCTTACCAATGCAAGTAGGTATGCATGACATGCAGTATATATCCTTTGAGAAATAATTTTTGTATAATTAACTTAAAATAACTTTTTGCACAACTTTTTAAGTAGTTAACGCAATTTAAATAAATATTTAATTACGCTAGTAAATGTTTAAATACGTTAATAGAATGCTTGTAAAGCATTTGAAAAATTGTACTATATTCTTGACAAAAATGTATCAATAAGAGTGACATTCTTCCTTGTTTTCCTATGTGAACAAAATCTTTGCAGAGAATTCCTTAATTGTTGCTAGATTGCAAGTTTCATTTGTCTGCAATTCACACTATTCATATATAAGAATAGTTATAACTGTTAGAACACAATGTTTAGAAATGATAGGAATTGGAATTGTAAAAGAATAGATTTAGTTTCATTGAGTTATGACAGTTACTTATAGTGCAAGTAATCTGCCTAACATTTACAAAAATTATCAAACACCTTGTTAGTTACATTTTAACTAACTAACTAACATGTTTAACAAACTCTTAACTGTCCTAACTGCATTGCTATGCTTATTACATTCATTTTGGATTAAAACATAACTAACACTCTTCCTTAATTCAAAATGGATTAAGTGTTGCTAAACCAAACTTGTTTCTCATCTCTTGAAACTTCACCCTCTTCAATCCTTTGGTTAGAATATCAGCCTTTTGATCATTTGTACAACAATGTTCTAGCTCTATTCTTCCTTTGATTACTTGGTCTCTTAGGAAATGAAATCTAGTCTCTATATGTTTACTTCTTCCATGAACACTTGGATGCTTGGATAAGTCAATTGCTGATTTGTTGTCTACCTTTATCATGATTGGTTCATCACCTCTCAGCCCTATCTCAGTCATTAAAGTTGCTAGCCTTAGAGCTTGACAAGCTCCCATTGAAGCAGCCATATACTCGGCTTCACAAGTGGATAATGCAACAATGCTTTGCTTCCTTGAACACCATGGGATTGGTGAGTCATTTATCATAAAGACATATGCATAAGTGCTCTTCTTATCATCCTTGTCTCCACACCAATCTGCATTTGTAAATCCAATTAGTTCAGCCTTGCTTCCAGCCTGCTCTTTGGCATAATGCAGTCCCAGCCCACTTGTTTGTTTGACATATCTCAAAATCCTTTTAGCTGCCAAATAATGAGGAGTTCTAGGCTTTTCCATGTATCTACTAACCAATCCCACATTGTATGATATGTTTGGTCTTGTGTTGCATAGGTACCTTAATGATCCTATCATTTGCTTGAATGTGGTGGAATCAACTGGATCTTCATTGCCTTCGTTGGACATAATTAGGTCTGCCTCTGTTGGTGTATCTGCTCCATTGCAGTCCTCCATTTTGAACCTTCTTAGTACATCATTGGCATACTTCTTTTGATGCATGAAAATACCATCTTCCTTGATTCAAACTCAATTCCAAGGAAGTATGATAGTCTGCCCAGATCTGTCATCTCGAATTCTTTCTCCATTGATCTCCCTTTCATTGCTGCTAGTCAATAGCATATCATCTACATATAGGCAGATTATTAGTGCAGGTGTTGATGCTGTTGTGCTTTTCTTCACATATACTCCATGCTCACTTGTGCATTTTTCAAATTGTTGTTCAATAAGGAATTGATCTATCCTTTTATTCCAAGCCCTAGGGGCTTGCTTCAGGCCATATAGGGCTTTCCTTAGCTTGTACACCTTCTCCTTATTTCCTCTTATTTCATAACCTGGTGGTTGGCTCACATAAACCTCTTCTTCTAGTGGTCCATTAAGGAATGCAGATTTGACATCTAGCTGATGTATGGACCAATTTTTGTAACTAACCATTGATACCACCAGCCTCACTATTTCAATCCTTGCTACTGGTGCAAACACTTCATCATAGTCTAGGCCAGGTTTTTGCAAGAATCCCTTTGCTACAAGTCTGGCCTTGTACCTTGCAATCTGCCCATCGGGCTTCAGCCAACAAGGCAAAATGAACCAAATCTCCATCTGCATTGATGGCTGAGTCAACAGTAATTTCATATGGCTGCAATAGGACTGAAGGTAGCCTGGTTCTTTCATATCTCTTCATTGGTTCAGGTGCTGGCTGGCTCTCATCCAGTTCTACTACAACTGCCCTGCTGACTGGCATGTCTGGACTAGCTGGCTTGCCTGGTTCTGCACTGCTGGTGCTGGCTTCACATTTCTTCTAATCTTATCCTCTTGATTCATCTACTAGTATGTCCCTGCTTGTGATTACTTTATTCTTGTTTGGATCATACAGCTTGTAAGCTCCAGTTGAATCATAGCCCAACAGTACCATGTGCTCAGACCTATCATCCAGTTTTTTTTTTTTTTTTTTTTTTTTTTTTTTTTTTTTTTCTGTTTTGGGCTGGCACATGCCTGAAACATAGTGAGTCAAACACCCTGAAGTGATTCACACTTGGTCTCCTCCCTGTCCAAGCTTCCTCTGGTGTCTTGTTTTCAAGCCTTTTTGTTGGACATCTGTTTAAAATATAGACTGTTGTTGCAGCTGCTTCTCCCCAAAACTTGTGAGGCATATGTTTTCCTTTCAGCATACTCCTGGCCATATTCATGATGGTTTTGTTTCTTCTTTCAGCAGTTCCATTATGTTGTATATTATATGGTGCAATCACCTCATGTAGCATTCATTCCTTTTCACAAAATTTATGAATTTCATGGGGATTGTATTCCCCTCCTCCATCTGTTCTTATGATCTTCATCTTGCACTCACTTTGATTTTCAGCCATCACTTTAAATCTTTTGAACACATCAAGCACTTCATTCTTTCTTTTAATGAGGTAAATCCAAATTTTCCTTGTATAATCATCAATGAATGACACACAATAACTGTTACCTCCTATTGAAATCTCTTCAATTGGACCACATACATTAGAATAGATCACTTCCAACATTTTTAACGATCTAGTTGGCAGCTCTGTCTTGAATCTGTTTCTATGTTGCTTGGCGTGGCAACACTCTTTACACAATTCCTGTGGTATCTGAATGTCAGGGATTCCTAGCACCATGCCTTTATGTTGCAGCATTTGAAGGCTCCTAAAGTTCAAGTGTCCATATCTTTGATGCCACAACCAACTCTCATTACTTGTTTATGCAGCCAGGCATTGATTCTCATTTATTTGAATTTCAATCTTGAAAGTCATGTTCTTGGACAGTGGTGCTTTTAGGACTAGCTTCTTGTCACTATCAAACATTCTCATATGTCCATTCTCCATATTCATAGAGTATCCCTTCTTCAGCAATTGTCCAAGACTTAACAAATTGTTCTTCATATTAGGCACATATAATACATCACAAATGAAAGACTGCTTACCATCTCTTCTTTGGATTAGAATTTTGCCAACACCTTCAGTTGTGACTGAGCTATTGTTTGCAAATCTGATTTCTCTCTTTACTTTCTCATCAATGCTCACAAACCATTCCTTGTGGCTAGTCATATGGTTTGAGCAGCCTGTACCAAGATACCATAAGCATGGGCAGTCATCATCTAGACTGGTTGTAGCCATCAACAGTACTTCCTCTGAGTCTGAACTTTCAGCTTGTGCCAATTGAGCTTCATCCTCTTTTCTTTTCACTTTCTTTGATCTACACTCATCAGCAAAGTGGCCCCATTTTTGGCAATTGTAACACTGAATTCCTTTCTTGTTAAACTTCTTCTTGCCTTTGTCAGTGCTGCTACTATTGTTGTTCTGATTCTTGGAGGATTCAGCAGCCTCCTCTTCATCAACATCCGATTTCTTGTGCCATCTTGATTTTCCCTTTCCTTTCTTGTATTTTCCTCCATCTTGATTTGATTTCTTGCTGAATCGTGTCTGCAAAGCATGTGCTTGTGTATGATTTTCACTCCTTTCTTTAATTCTGAATTCATGGGCTTCAAGTGAACTTTGTAAATCTTCCAATTTCATTGTGTTTAAATCCTTTGACTCTTCAATTGCTACTACTATATGATCATACCTCTATGTCAATGTTCTCATAATTTTCTCAACAATCACTTGCTCAGTTATCACTTCACCATTTGCTTTCATTTGATTTGTCACTCTCTGCACTCGATTGAAGAAATCAACAACATTTTCATTTTTCTCCATTTGCAACAGTTCATACTTTCTTCTCAACATTTGGAGTTTGATCTTCTTGATTTTTTCTTCACCCGTGTAATATTTCACCAAGATATCCTGTGCTTCTTTAGATGTAGACACTTTTGAGATCTTTTCAAAATTGTTTGCATCCACACTTTGCTGAATGTAGAACAATGCCTTGCAATCCCTCTTCTTGCAATCTTTGAAGGCTGCCTGCTGCCTCTATGTTGGATTAGTTCCAAGCTGCTCATAGCCCTCTTGCACCATTTCAAACACTTCTTGAGCCCCCAATAATGACCTCATAGATGCAGACAATCTTTCCCAATTTTTTCCATCAAGAATTGGCAGATTTGATGGAAAATTCACAGCTTCATTCATGATTCCTTTCCTCTCTCACACTTGTGTTTTCCAAAATTTAAGTTCCTCACACTTGCACTCGTGTTTCCCAAGACTTAAAACCCTAGCTCTTGATACCAATTGTTAGAACACAATGTTTAGAAATGATAGGAATTGGAATTGTAAAAGAATAGACTTAGTTTCATTGAGTTATGACAGTTACTTACGGTGCAAGTAATCTACCCATCATTTACAAAAATTATCAAACACCTTGTTAGTTACATTTTAACTAACTAGCTAACATGCTTAACAAACTCTTAACTGTCCTAACTGCATTGCTATGCTTATTACATTCATTTTGGATTAAAACATAACTAACAATAACTAACTAGTGTTAGAGGTTGTTAGTTAGTCATTCCTCATGTGTACTCAATTTGTAATGTGAAGTGTATTAGTATCATCTATGATCAATAAAGAAAAACACTACAATTCAACCACCTCTCACATTATCACTAAGTGTGTGCGTGCGTGCAACTCAAATACAAGTGTTCATTCAATCTTTATTTGTAAAAAAAAAAAAAATTGTCTTAATTGTATTTTAATTAAACCGAATAATCATTCTAAACCAATCTAAATAAACCAACGCAAATGGTCTTGACAATTGTCTTATTATGTGTACTATGTTATTGACAATCCCGTCCTCTGGGCTTCATTTGTTCTTTTCATCCTCCTAAATGTTGATGGTAAGCAAAATATTAACTTTTTCGTCAATCGATATTCCTACCGAACTTACTTTTCTACAGTTGAATACTAAATTGGTTAATCCTATTTATTTTCCAGGATGGCATGCTCTGTTTTGGGCATATCTGATTTCTGTTGTTGTAAGTATTTTGTTATCTATATAAAATTTGGTGATTGGTTGAGATCATGGTTATTACATCGAGATTCAAACTGTGAATTGGAATATCTATTTTCCGAATCATGAATCGAATCTTATTACAAATCATTAGATGCACTAGCAATTATATATATTTTTTTAAAATAAAAACAAGCGTCATAAGAAAACTATAAGCTAATATCAAAATAATTCAATATTCAAGTAAAATGAAATTAATAAAAAAGTGGTTGACTATACTAAGTTTAGGTAGTGATTCATTACAATGAACGAGGATTTATCAATAATGAGTTGAGATTCAAGATTAGATTTGTGTTCAATATAGATTCTCTCTAAAGATTCATATGGATTGAGTTCAATTTTGTATGTAATCGAGATACGACTCACATGTATCACAAGATACTAATAACCATGGTTGAGATTACCACTATATTAATGATTTAATTTGTTGCAGATAATTTTGGCTGTTGGAACAAAACTTCAAGCCACCTTGGCAATGGCTATTGAAAGTACATGTAGTTATCCAAGGAATTCCTCTTGTGCAAGGCTCAGACAAATATTTTTGGTTTGGTCGACCTCAGTTACTTCTTCATTTTATCCATTTTGGTGAACATATGATAATTGTTCCGCAATACTTTTACAAAGTGCTGTCAAATAGAGGGCATAGTGACGCTATAGTGGCATAGTACAATTTGAACAAATTACTATTTTCTGTAATCCACAATTGACATCACTAGTTCAATCTTTATATTAATGAGAGAAAAATATTTTTGTGTTATTTTTAATTTTTGAGTTATTAATGCTTATAACTAACTGATACTTTTTTGTTGCATGATGCCTTTCAAATAACATTTCTTGTGGATATTTGGAAAAAACATTAGGATATTTGATGTTTTTTCAAAAGTATATTTGGAAACGATAATCTAAGCACACTATATAGTTGAAAAAAATATATTAAACAAAGATAATAATAATAATGGTTTAATTTGTACGCATATTAGTGTAAAAGAATAAACCGTCATTAAATCATATCTAATTATATATGAGTGACTTTATAATTAGTTATGACAAAATTTAAATATTTTTAATGATCTAAAAATTGTAATTAACTGATAGTGTAAAAAACTATTTACATTAACAATGTATACAAATTAAAAGGAAAAAAAAATGTGTGTGAAAAATAAAGTGGTTGAGTAGTCTTGATTTATGTGTAAAATAATTTGGGTAGTATAAAAATGAAAAGAACAATGTTATTTTTTTTTTTGTTAGTGTTGTCATTGTTTATATTGATTTATCCCTCCTCCCCAATCTATTCATCCTCTTAATTTATCCCTCTTTCTAAATTTTCCTTGAAATTTGGTACTAAAAATTGCATCAATGGATAATTAAGAGATATAACAAAAAAAATTAATGAATACACATTAGAAAATAGAAATTGAGTACATATTTATTGAGTTGATTCAGAGGATAGCAAGTGATGATGAGATCTGCATTTCTTCTTAATTTTTGCTAGGGGTGTGCATAGTCCAAAAACCAAACTGAATTGCACCACATTAATAGTGCAGTTCAGTTTTTAAAAACCACTTTAAAAAAAACCGGTTATTTTTTGAAGCAGTTACAGTTCAGTTCTAAACCAGTTTAAAACCGGTTTATAATAATAAACCAGTTTAGTATGTTTGAACCGGTTTGAAACTAGTTTTTTATTAAAACCAATTCGAACTGGTTTTTATTGAATTGTTTAAAATCGGTTTTTCAGTGAATTTTTTAAAAGATTGATTTTAAAATCAGTTTTAAGTGTTTTTTTTTATAAAAAAATTGGTTCTAAAACCAATTTAATTGTATTATTTGTAACAAAAACTTATTTTTAAGTGATTTTGAGTCAATAACTTATTTTTAAAAGTCAATTTTGTAGAGGTAAATTAACGACCAATCTAAATTATAAGATAATATCAAATTTATTTAAAATTAATTGGGATATCCGTTATCGGTAAAAATGACAATATGAATATGAGTTTTGGATAAATATCCGTAAAATTAAGCATAAATACATGTATAGAAACTTTAACACACATCAATTCACACCTCATAAATACATGTATAAATACGTTTAGTTTGCGCTAGAATTATAAGATTATGTTATGCGTTAAGGCTTGGACGGAACGTGAGTACACCACACTCTCACCAATATTATATATATATATATATATATATATAACTTTTTTATTTTTGCTTTTGTTCATAATAATATGTATTTGTTTTTTTTATATTTTTGGATGTTTATATTTGATTCAATATTATCATTTATAATATTTTATGAGATGATTTAAAAATAATTTTATTATTGAATACAAAAAGGCTTGAAAGTGGTTCAAACTGGTTTTTTATAAAAAGTTTAGTTAACTGGACTTTTTAAAATTTATGGTGCAGTTCATAAACCATTTAATTGGTTTGAGCTTTTCTGGTGCAGTGCAATCTAATTTATGAATGCAGTCCAATTAACTATATTTTTTGCACACCCCTAATTTTTGCAGTTATTTAGAGGACAGTTTTATAACTCTTTCAGTTCTGTTTTCTAATTTTAAATCTTAAACATGCTTAATTACTTTCCTCTCCCCAATTAATGATCAAAGGATAAAATTAATTAAGACAGTAATATATTATTTTATTAACGTTTGCTTTTCTTAAAGTGATAGTAGATTTTTTTAGAGATTATTTAAAATTTTATAAGAATATAAAAAAATTGATATAAAAAAAAAGATTAAATTAAAATTGAATTATGCCAAACCTAATAATAATTCCCGGTTTCCTCATTACGAACTCTCTTTATTAGCGTTCAACTATCCAGCGGCTCGCACCGTCACGATTCTCATATTCCGCCGCCGCCGCCGCCGCCGGTGAATACGAACCTATTGTCATAACCAAAAGTGATTCGTTTCAATTCACTCAAGTACCTCAATTGAGCCGCCACAATGCTTCACAACAAGTTATTCCCTAAGAAAACCAGAGGTGGCAAAATCATAAGGGTGATTTCTTCTTCCTCTAAAACCCTAATCCTAACTTTTTTCAACTTGCTTTTCTCTTTTCTAGAAATTTTTGTTTTTTTTTTGTAAAATATTTATTTATTTATTTATATGTTTGAGAGCAGCAATTGAGGGAGCATTACTTGCGAGATGATATATATTGCGGTGCTCCGTTTTGTACTGTTTGTGATTCTTCTGGTGCTCGCCTTAGTGATTCTGCTTCCACAATTCTTGTTGTTGACACCAATGTTGTTCTCAATCAGGTTTGATTTTTATTTTTCACCTTGTTTCTTTGTTGTTTTGCTTAGTTTCTATTTGGATGGTTTGTTATGCTGAGACGAAAGAGATTTTTTGTGTGTGTGAATTGGAATATGTACTGTCATGACAGATTGATTTGCTGGAGAATCCGGCCATTGATGATGTTGTTGTACTGTCCATTGTGCTGGAAGAGGTTAAGAACAAGAATTTGTCTGTTTACAATCGGATAAGAGCTATCTGTGACAATTCAATGAGGAAATTCTGTGTCTTTTCCAATGAGTACCACAGGTAGTTTTTTTTTTTTTTTGTTGCAATTTCTGTTTTTTTGTTATGACAAAATTATATATTACAATAATAACAGCATATAGGGAACACAAGAAATTCTGAGAGAGAAAAAAAAACTAAGAATGTGACAAGGCTGCATAATTCTGCCGAATGCGAATTTGGGGGAAGTGTATCAACCTTAGACATATGAGCATTTTGCTCCAACATTAAGCATCGAAAAGACCCCAGGGTTACTGATATTTGGTTCATTGTTTTATTTTTCAATGACCTTTTTACATATGTTTAGTGCTATGCGTGACGGGGTGTTGTTATTGGGTAACTTGCATTTGTGCATGCACCATATGCTCAATCCTTGGTGTGTGTGAGTGGTGTGAGAATTTAGGGTAGGCCTAGCTCAAACCCCAAAAGCTAGCATAAGGTACGAGTATTGCCCAAATCTTATAAGGACTAATTTGACAATACTTTTAGTTGACGTGGCTTCTCAAGACACGCCTAGGTCTAGACTTCTGAAGCATGGACAATTGCTTGTGGCCCAATAACAATGGATGACCCTATAATAAATCTTAGATAGACTCAATAAATTTTAGAATTTATGTTTGGCCTAACTAAACTCCAAAAGCTAGCTTAACGGGTGAGCATTGCAGATTGCTTAGCATTATAAGGACTACTTTGCCATATCTCTAGATGATGTGGGATCTCAACATGACTTAATTCTATTAATTACAAGTGAAAGACACCACTTTTGAAGAGCTATTGGGAAGAGGATTGTTTCAGGGCTTTGTTCCTTTTGTTGGGGTTGATAATTTTTTTACTCATGTAAATCATTTCATCTTATGCTGCTAATATATTTTGCTTATGGATGATAGCTTATAGAATTTGCGCTACCTGTATTTGTTATGATATTGTGTCTCTCTGTTGGCAGGGATACTTATGTTAAGGATATGCGTGGGGAAACTAAAAATGATAGGAATGATAGAGGTTTGCTTTTCTTATTAGCTTTGAATTTATGATTTATTAATTATAATATTAAATTAATTATATGCTTTCTGGTTCACTGGATAGTTTGCTTTTGAATTGCTGATATAGATAAAATCCTTTTGTAAGTAGTAATTTTAAAGTGTGGTAATGCAGCTATTAGAGTGGCTGCACAGTGGTATCAGAAGCATCTAGGTGGTGCAGTAAAGGTTTTGCTTATAACTAATGATAAAGAGAACAAAAGGAAGGCTAGTGAAGAGGGCATTTGCGCAGAAACAGGTGGCTTAGTTATCTTTTTTGGTCATTGAATTGAATTGTTTTCTTAAAAAGATTAATAACCAATGTACTTCCGCTGTGTCTATGAGGAATATGAAACTAATAATGGTTTTTTTGAAAAGATTCGCCCCAAAGCTTGTTAATCAATTTGTCTTTTGTTTCAGTTGAGTCATATGTCAAGTCTTTGGACCGGCCTGATTTACTTGACCTGCTTGTGCGGCCTTCATCTGAAGATGTGGATATGGAAGAGGTTGAAGATCTCAGACCATCCAAGAGAAAAGTAATTTATTCAGAGGTATAATTTCTATTCTATCTGGTAATTTGTGTCTGAACGTTTGGTTTAAACTGACATGATAGAGTATTTACATTCTGTTAATTTTCAGCATAAGCCGATGTCAGAAATCACATCTGGTTTGCATCGTGGAATATATCATCAAGGGAAACTTCGTGTAAACCGTTACAATCCATTCGAAGCATATGTTGGGAGTGAGAGCATTGGTGATGAAATAATTATTTATGGGCGCTCTAACATGAACCGAGCTTTTGATGGTGATATTGTGGCTGTTGAACTTCTGCCTCAGGACCAATGGAAAGAGGAGAAGTCTCTATCTATAGCTGGTGAAGGTATGTCTAATTGTCAATTAAGCTATCTGTACTCCATCAAAAGGAAGATTTCCAACTTTTTATAATTTATTCTGTCAAAGTTATCTCAATAGCTTATTAACCAATTTCACTCGGAAAGAAAATCCACATAAGCAGTGGTCATCAAAATGCAGGGCTTCCAATTTATCCATAAATCTGGACTATGGATTTCTTTATTAAATCGAAAAGGGTTAACAAGTGCCTAAGTTAGAAAGTGTTATTTGAAATTCTAACTTTTGAAACTGTTAATGCATTGAATACTATATTTACCAACAAAGACTTTCAATGTATTGATTCTTTAACCAATGCTAATAGGGAAAATTTGTTTGAAAATTTAAATGGTTTTTTTATTAGATATGATTATGATTTATAATACAACATTATGATATTGTCTGATCTATGTTGCTGACGCCACCTATTTGGAAAAGCTTTTGTTGTAATTTGAGAATTTATACTTAAGAGAGACATTGAAGGGAAAGATAGTGCTGAATCTTTATTTTCAAATTTCTGTGGCAGTAAAAACGTTTGAAGCATAAACTATAAAGAGATCTGTATATGTGGGCATCGGGTAACTCCAAGGGGAAAATTAACCTTGTGCTACGCCATAACTTAAGACTTCCAAACTGTTGAAAACTTTGAAGTACTCCCTCCATCCCATATTAAGTGTCACATTAACAAAAGAAAAATGTCGCAACATAGGTGTCACTTTATTTTTTCAATCTATAAATCCATTGACGTCATACAACTATTTTCCTTGGGGAAGTGGAAATAAGTCTTATGTGTCAATTCATGAATTTTTAACCTCGTTGACAGTAAATTTGCTCTTATAGTAGTATATACTTGTATTATTATTTTGGTCAAAGAAGAAACTTTATCATGGAAAGAAGAAGTACAAAGGAAAGAGAAGACAAGATGTTTGACCATGGAACATACAATGACATTAATATGAAAGCGCTTTTGATAGAAACAGAAAGAAATTACTAGTAGCTCAATAATAGAAAACAAGATATATCAGTATCAATGGAGTAAATGGATATGTGTATTAATGGAAATAAGAACAGGGAACCAATACAAAGGACAATTCCAGAGCCTAGCTCCTACCAGAGAATAGTTATTCTCCTAAAGCACTAATAATAAGCTAATGGTTACTCTTCCCCTTCCATTCTCCCACGTCCCCCTCTGTACATATACCTCCATAACAGAATCACATGGGACCTACTGCTACCTCATTAACCAACTTCTCCTTCTCTCTCTCTTGGCCCACTTTCTTTCTTCTAGAATAAACCCTCCATATAACAGGCCTTTTTGCAGCAAGGCCTACCTCTGTTTCAGGCCCATTATTCAGGTTCCTATCAGCTTTCCTTATTCAAACATTTAAATTATTCAGGGATGCATAAACCTCAATAACTATGTTTTGACGTTTGCCTTAAAACTGAGCTGGATAAGCAAGGAAACACGCTTCTTTGTTTTATTCTCTTTACATTGCATTTAACATGGGTATACTTCTTCTTGAGGTTGAAATAGTTCAATCTTTTCTTGTACGCACATGTCTTTTGAAGTGTGAACATGCTTTTCTATATAAATTTCCCATCAGGTTATATTGTTTATTTGCAGAAGATGGGGATGAGGATGAAGATGTTCATCTAGCACCAAATAGTGCCGATGTTGCACCCAGAACTATTCCTCAGCAATGTTCTACTGGAGAAGTAAATGCTGGAACCTGTCGCCCTTGTGGTTGTATTGTTGGTATTATAAAGAGAAACTGGCACTCGTAAGTGGCATATATCATCTTGTTCTCTGTAACAAATTTGTAATGGCCACCATACTTCAATTGTTTTTATTGTCAATCTATGAAGCCTATATTCTTGACATGATTGCTATAACGTTTGTTTTTTCAGGTATTGTGGATCTTTGGAGCCAATGCCTATGCCTGGAGGGAGTGGCGGCGTTGCCCATGCCTTGTTTGTCTCCAAAGATCGCAGAATTCCCAAGATTCGCATCCAAACCCGCCAACTTGAGAACCTTTTGGACAAAAGGATTATTGTATCAGTTGATTCTTGGGATCGTCAATCTCGATATCCATCAGGCCATTATGTGCGGACTATAGGAGAGATAGGCGATAGAGATACTGAAAGTGAGGTATGAAGTTAGAAGATAATGATTATCTGACACTTTTATGCTTGAATACTGTAATGTTTTTATAAAGCTGATATATATATAGTCATATCTAAGTGATTTCTTTTTCCTTCTTTACCTCGTTGTCTTCTTCTGGCTTTATAAGAATGTGAGATTTTAAACCTCAACTATGAAAACTAATATAATCATCAGTCACTTGGGCAAACCATTACAAACCTTTTACCTGGCTACATGCTTATGGTCTTGCTGTTGCCGGTCACTTCACTTAATAGTTTGTGGATGATTTCATTTAATAGAAGGGACACAGATTTGGTAATCCACACAAATATATGGAAGGAAGTGGGGAATTGAAAATCCCCTTTCATACAGACAAGGAAGAACTGATACTTTTAAATGTTAGCCATACTTTTTCAGGACGGTACTAATCTGATACTGTGTCTGCAATGCAGGACACAATTAGATACTATTATCCTGCACTTATCCTATAATACTTATTCCTTGTATTTTTGTGCGATTACATTTATGAATATAAAAACTCCCCTCTTTATTATGGAATGTCCCCTTTATTATTATTGTTGTTGTTGTTGGTGTTGTTATTTACGATGCGTTATGATGGTTTTATACTTCATATGTTTTGTGGATGTTGTTTTGGTTATTTTTTTTGTATCTTTCTCTACCCAAATTATAAATATTCTTCCATGTCATATTCCTCTGCTTTGCCAATGTTATATTCTGATACCTTTATTTGTATCCATGTTTCTTTGAATATGTGCTAATAACTTTTTATATGTTTGTATTTGATGTATGTGTGTAGACAACTATTTGTTGTTTTTCAACCAACAAAACAATATTAATGCTATAACATATATATTTCTTTTTATTATAGGTGGTTTTGATAGAAAATGATATAAATTCAAGGCCATTCTCTTCACAAGTGCTGGCATGCTTGCCGCCATTGCCATGGTCAGTCACTTCTGAAGATTTGTCCATTCCATTTAGGCAGGATTTGCGTCATTTGCGTGTCTTCAGTGTGGACCCTCCAGGTTTGAGTCATTTTCTTAATTTTCTATTCCTCTGCAAAGGGTGAAATAGTACTGAATTGTATGCAAATGTAATTCTAATATTGAAAATGAAATATTTTATGTTTCAATTTTCAAAGATGATATGAGTTTAACCATTACAATAATCCATTGTCAGAAAATTGTTTGTGGAGGAAACCTCATGGATTAGTTATTAACAATCTCAGCATGCCTTGAGATGATACAACCTTTAAATACAATTGAGGCTTGTTGTGGCATGCCTTGAGGAAACCTGACCCCTCCCCCAAAACTTCTGTCTACCTAAACCAATAATTAGAAATGATAGTTTTATTTATTTATTTTTGAATTTTTAAATCTGACATGTTTGTAATCAAACAATTTTATCAAAAGTTAGCTCAGCAACTGGAATATAACATCTGTAATGATGATAACTGAAGAGCTTTTATAAGAAGTGATTACAATGAATAATGAAATAAGTGAATAATGATAGCTATTTTAAAGGAGTAAGACATGTGAAATCTTGTCAGATATGAGTAGGAGAAAGAAAATAGTTCTACACTAAATTTTATTAGACAAAGTGACGACAAAACAAATAATCTCATAACTGATGCCTTTTAAACACTTGGAGTTGTTTTAATCTTGGATGGGTTGGCTTGTCTTTTATAATAATAATCGAAGTGCTTATATGTGTACTGATTCCTAAAGGACACATAGTGAAAAAATGCATTTTAAGCACTGTAATTTTTTTTTCTTTATTCCACGTCTGTAGTGATAACTTTTACCGTTTCAAAAGAATCTTATTGTTGTTACTAATTTTTACAATGATTAGTTTCACTTAATTTGATAAAGATCTATTTAAACTGACAGATTTAGGTGCGTTTGGACTTTGGATAAAAAATTTAATTTTACACTTATCAATATAAGCACTTATACGTAAGCTGGGTAAATATTATGTCTTTTTAGCTAAAAGCAACGTATAGACATGTCAAAAACTATTTTTTGGAAGAGACCTGAACACTTGCATAAGTGCTTCCGTCATAAGATATGCTCAAATAGCTTGTAGATAAGCTCTTCCAACTGCACCTTAAATTTGATTTAGCAGTGAACACGGTATGAGGATGTGTTTGACTGTTTGTATTTTTGTTGCTTCTGGATGCAGGCTGCAAGGATATTGATGATGCACTCCACTGCTACGCTCTTCCAAATGGAAACTTTGAAGTTGGAGTTCGTATCCTTGGTCTAAGGATTTCTATTTTAATGATGATACATGTATCAATAATCTATATATATATATATGCGTGTGTGTGTGTGTGAGTGTGTGTGGATTAAAGTGGCATTTATAGATTGCTACTACTATTGGATGGATGTTACGATTCATTTGCAAGCACGTGAAGATAGATGATTTTAATTTGGCATAAATATGCACTTACCTACTATTTTAATTAGCATATCTGCTTGGCTATGTTTTTTTTTTATTATCCTTGCATAATATGATCAATCTAAATACTTTCTCATGCATGCTTGAATTGTATACTGGTGTATGAAATATGACACTGCTTTTTTGACATTATGTTATATTTGGATGTTATTTATTAGGGTTTCTTTTCTAAATAGAATCTGCTTGTCTTGACTGAAATAAGAAGTTATCAAATCATGTGCGTTAGAGCATATCTGAATAGCACAAATAATATCCATCCTCTATGGGGTGTTGCTTTATTTTCTTCAACAATCAGGCTTCATTAGTTTTTCTGTCCTTTTCTGTTGGTCTCCTTTATCTTCCCATTTTATGCCATTTAATCTCTCTATGTAGTTCTTCTTTAATGAGTTTCTATCAGATATTGCCGATGTGACAAATTTTGTGTTTCCTGGCACTCCACTTGATGATGAGGCTTCTCAAAGGGGTACATCCGTCTACCTTGTTGAGCGGAGAATAGACATGCTTCCTAAACCTTTAACAGAAGGTAATATCATTTAACCTTTTAACTAATTAGGTGTTGTATGGTATAAAAAAAGAGAATTTGTGTGGTTATAGCAATTTCGGCCTCTATTGATAAACTTTTACCTGACAGACGTATGTTCTCTTCGATCTGATGTGGAAAGGCTAGCATTCTCTGTCATATGGGTATGTGCAATGCCATATTCTGGATATTATTAAACTTAAAATTTATATATATATTGTATATGGGCATTACTATTGGATAGGAATTATATTTAGTTAAAATCTTCGAAAATATGTAACACAGAATCACAAACAGAACCATAAATTTTCAATTGATAAGTTTTAGTCGTTGCTGTCGTCTTCTTCCATATGAATATGTGCAATGCCATTTTCTGGATATAATAAGCTTAATATATATATATATATATATATATATATTGTATTTGCACATTACTATTGGATAGGAATTATATTTAGTTAAAATCTTAGAAAATATGTAACACAGAATCACAATCAGAACCATAAGTTTTCAATTGTTAAGTTTTAGCAATTGCTGTTGTCTTCTTCCATGAATATATGATCCCATTGTTGTAAAATTAGTCCTCCTCTCACTGATATTATATGCACCATCAAGCTCATCTAAACATCTAAACCTTGCATTTTAAATGTTTTGCTGATTGCTGCCGTCTTCTGCCATGAATAAGATCCATTGTTGCTAGATTACTCCCTTCTCTCTGGTATGCACCATCAATCTCATTACAAACTTGCAACTGCCTCAAGGCTGGTTTTGCCGCATCCATGTTTGTTGAACACACTAAAAATTGGATTCCCCACTGCTACTGCACTGTGCTTCTGTTACTACCTCCACCATTTCTGCTGTGTTGCTTATTTTTATTTCTGTTCTGAACTTCTGTCTTGCTGTTACCAGCTTCAACATCTGGACTTCGTTATCATCTCTATTACTATTATTGCGATCATGTGATATCACATTGACAGAGCCATAATGTCACAATATCCCTTTTTTCCCTCTTTGATATGGATTTTTACTTTTAATTTAATCAGGAGAATATTATTCATTAAAGAAACTGTTGAGCAGGCATTGCACACCTGATATTATACAATCCACAAGATAATGTACTTGTAAAGCAATAGAAGAAAAATAACAACACTAGAATGTACCTTTTACACAAATTTCTGTTTATAACGCAGTCAAATACTTTACAACCAGTAAGAACACTAACTTAAGGAATATAACAGCTCTAAGTTCCGACAAAATATACTCCTTTGTGCAAAAAACTAGTCCCATAACATAGTGTAGATAAGTTTTTGGCCAAGTTGGGCAAATGGCCTAAATAAGCTAGTCTCATAACACAGAGGCCATCACACAATGCGCTATTCCGTTATCACAGTTTTGGAGCCGACGGCTATTCGGGATTGACAACCTAGTCTAAAATTACCATTTTGGTTATGCACTGTATTTTTGTAAAAAAAATGTATGTACTAAATTATCAAAAAAGATAACTGGTACATTTCCTGTTAATGTTTATCATCCATATTTTTGTTTATCTCAAGAGGCTGTACAGCTTGTACATGTTATATCAAGCGGATTCCTGTTCGTTTTTAGTTGACCAGTTAGTAGTAATAGTATCTGCCTTGGTCCCCAGGTACCATCCCTAAGATGTTGGGGTCTTTTCTATAGTGCATATATGCATTGATTATTCGTATTCTTTGAATTCACCATATCTTCTTCGTGTCTTCAATAATATGATCAAAATGTTGATATGTTAACGCTGAGTTTAAATATTCCAAAAGATGTCAACTTAAGCAATTTGGGCAGACTCTATTTTCTTCACAGAATTCACTTAAACTATTTATGTATGTTCAGGAAATGACACCTGAAGCAGACATTATTTCCACTAGATACACAAAAAGTGTCATAAAATCTGCTGCGGCATTGTCTTATGTTGAAGCACAGGCAAGGATGGATGATAGGTGTGCTTTTATTTCTCCTTTAGATCCTTGTGATGGTTTGGATTGACCTGTCTTTAATTTAGCACTATTATCTTTTAGCTATAATTAGGACTGAAGAAAACAAGTAAATACTAAAGCTATTTTTCTATTCTATGATTGTGTTTTGCCCTACTTTCTGCATTGGCTTGAGTGATTTTTGCAAAATAAACAGAAGGGCTAGTCAAGGCAATGTATTCTGACTTTTCTCGAACGAAAGCCTGTGCTAAAAGACTGAGCTCATGTTCATGACTATGGTTCAAACTGATAGTTGATTTATGCTTTTTTGATCAATTTATGTGCTAAAATGACCATTTCTTTTGTTGTCCCCATGGGTAGACATCTTGTTGACGATGACTAATTTTATCTTCCAGTCTGTTACTTTCTTATGCAATTTTAGTTTCCTTTGTTATGCAATTTTAGTTTCATAAAGCAGTTTGGTTACTGTATCTTGTTTTTCTTTGAACAGTCGATTGATGGATCCAGTAACTACTGACTTGAGAAATATGAATAGTTTAGCCAAGGTATGGATTTATGGATGCAGGTTTATTGTTTTTAAGTCAAATCAATAGAATGGTTGTATACTATTTGTCTGTGCTCTAACAAAATAGTCTGAAAAGTATATATTTGTTTGTGATCTATCAGAAAATGAGATTAAGGCGTATTGAGAGAGGAGCTTTGACTCTTGCATCTGCAGAAGTCAAATTTCAAATTGACACAGAGACTCATGATCCCCTTGATATCGGTATAACCTTCTCACCTGTTGTTGTCATTCGTATTTCCTTATAAGGGTTGTGCGATATGGGAAATTGTGTTATTATTATTGAATAAAAAGTACTTCTGGTACCATTGAAGTAGGATCTCTAGGAGAACAATGAACCTTTCATCTATTGATTTTTTGTTATGTTTTCAAATGTGTTAGACCTAATCCATATGACTCTTACATTCTATCTATCACTGGAAGTATGTACAAGTTAGTGAACATCATTTAAGCCTTAAAGATCTGTCCATGAATATGCCTTCATTCTTCTGGATTAAATTTGTTCTGAACCTAAGTTTATATATAGGGGTATATGGTCTGTGATCTGTCTAACAATTGTTTGTCTCATTTAGTTGTTGTAATTTATTTTTCCTTTTCCATCTTATCCCTAAAATTAAATCAAGTGTTTTGTCTAACAATTATGTCACATGACATTTATTTTTGCTTTTCCATCTACTCCCTAAAATTTCATCAAGTGTTCTATCTAACAATTATTTGTCTCATTTCATTGTTGACATATATTTTTCATTTTCCATCTAATCCCTAAAATTTTATCAAGTGTTCTGTCTAACAATTATTTGTCTGATTTCATTATTGACAAATATTTTTCCTTTCCTTTTCCATCTAATCCCTAAAACCTAAACATTAATTTATTTACTTTTGCTTAAGGTGGTTTAGTAAAATTGGTGTATTTAGTAGGAGAGCAAATTTATCTCCTCCATAAAAAGAGAGGCAAAAAAGACAGGTTTATTCTGCTTTCTGGTTTTGAGAATTTTGGTTCTACTGTTTGCTTTTATTTGTAGGCATGTACCAGATCCGGGAAGCCAACCAAATGGTGGAGGAGTTTATGCTTGCTGCTAATGTTTCTGTTGCACAACAAATTCTTAAAAGTTTTCCGCTGTGCTCGTTATTAAGGTTTTCTTTTCTGATATTACCTTTTAACATTTAGCTTTGATATAGTGTTTTCTAGGGAGTGGTTGTCGTCATTCTGTCTACTAGGGAGCTTATAGTATATACCTAAAATCCTGAAATTGCCAGGCCTAATATTAATGGTCTATTATTTTATATGTACTGCATCTACCAAATGAAATGTTACGTAAAGAATCATTTCCTTCCCAAGTACCCCAGACCATTGATTAGAAGCACCAAATATTTCTACTAAAACAATTGCATGCGACTAGAATGTGTATGTGCTAATCTGATAATTGTTTTTTGGTTCTTGCGTAGGCGTCATCCAACTCCAACCAGAGAGATGCTTGAACCCTTGCTACGTGTTGCGGCTGCAGTTGGCCTGAACTTGGATGTTTCATCGTCAAAAGCATTGGCTGATTCTCTTGACCATGCTGTGGTAAATATTTTATTTGTATTTTGCTTTTTTGCATCAGTCTTGTTTTCTATTGACAGTATATTATATATGGTTCATGGATAATTATTTTCTGTAATGATGTTGTGATTTTGCCGAATCTTCGATGATATACTTTTTATAGTGCCTCATGTGTAGTACCTTTTCAGGGTGATGATCCATACTTCAATAAGTTGATCCGCATTCTGGCAACCAGATGCATGAGTCAGGTAATTTGAATTTGAACTAGAACCCAGATTTAACCTTTAAAAGAGAAAAAATGATTTTTTTTTAGTATAAAAGAGAAAATTGATTTGTTCATCTTGTTTCATAGGCAGTTTATTTCTGTAGTGGGGACCTTAGCCCTCCAGAATATCAGCATTATGGGCTTGCAACACCTTTATATACCCATTTCACATCACCTATAAGAAGATATGCAGGTAGGTACATTTTGATTATGTTATTGTGTTTACTTGGTCAATTGTGTACAGTAACATGAGATGGAACATTTTTTCTTGCAGATGTCATTGTACACAGGCTACTTGCTGCTTCTTTAGGAATAGCCAAGTTACCGCCTGTATTTCAAGACAGGCTGCAGCTCACTAGTATAGCAGACAGTATGAAATCTCTTTAATGATCTAATAGTACTTTTATCGGGCCTTAATTAAAGTTTTCTCTAGGACAACTATATTTTTTATGAATCAAATAGTACATTTTTCTTCATTATTCTTGTTCTTTTGGTGTGACATTTTAAATTGTAGTAATGATTTTTTATTCATATGTGGTTTAGATTTAAATTATAGGCACAGAAATGCTCAGATGGCTGGGCGGGCCTCTGTAGAGCTGCACACTCTCATTTATTTCCGGAAGAGGTGCGTGGCAGCTTTTCCACCATGTCACTGCGATTGTTATCTTATCTTTTTGCACTTTGCAGCTTATTCTGGAGTTTGTCTTTGCTCATGCAGGCCAACAGATACAGAGGCTAGGATAGTAAAGATAAGATCTAATGGATTTTTTGTGTTCGTTCCCAAGTAAAGTATCTTACCCCTCATTTCTTTCTTTTTTATTTGTGTCGCATAACCCATGAAAGAGTGGTGATAAAAATAAGATAAGAGAATGTTTTGCTTTATTAATACTAGTGTGCAGTGTCCGTTTTTTATTGTGCTAAAGTGTATACATATATTTATTTTGTATTTCTTTGAATAGATTTTATTTTTATTTTGTGAGATTGTAATACACTCTTTTACACCAACTGTAAAATTAGAAAAGGAAACTTGCCATCAAACAGTTATTATGCGTGACTAGAATTTAAGCATGGAAACAGAAAATAGAAAAGGGTATATTTGGGAAGTAAATACACTACCAAAAAATGGTATTGCCTTTATATACTATTATTATAGATCGCGAGGAGATGGTTATTTCAGTAGGTGTTGTAAGCTCTGAAGCACTTATTAGACATCTATATATACATTCTGAGTTTTTCATTTATAGTTTGTGTGATCTTGTTTCTCTTCACAGATATGGCATAGAAGGACCTGTATATTTGACAACAAGAGCTGAAAAGGGAAGTGGAGAATGGTATGTAGATGAGCAAGAGCAGAAGATTAAAAAGATGGATGGTAGCCTTTCATACAGCATTTTGCAGACAGTTCAAATTCACATGGAGGTTGTGGAGCCTCAGCCTAACCGGCCAAAACTTCAGCTTACTCTCATATAGAGGTATATGAGCATTGAACAAGAAAGCGTGCTGTGAAATGTACATCCTATTTATATTGCTATCCACGCCTCGGCTAAGATTTCTGATATCGGAATTGACTAACCTTCAGTGTTGTTGGAAGGGGCGTAAACATAGGTTGAGTAGTGTTGTTGGAGAAACAGAGAACGCACGATGAATGGTTGATGACAAGTCTTTTTATATTTATTTATGTATGTTAGTTTGATAAGTGGGATGTGGAATTTTGTCCATATTGATCTTGTATTTTAGAGATTTGCATTGATATATTGGAGATGTTGGATTACCAAGTTTTCTTGATATTATCAATAGTTAGGCCCAAAAGTTATATGATCGTAAGCTAAATTATAAATTTATACTTATAAAAACAAAAATGGAAGAAATGAAATGAATACCCTCAACCGTTGATGAACTCATACACATTTTACAAAGCCATGAAACAACAGTTCAGGATGTAATGCAACCTCCAAACTTCATTATTATCTTTTTATTTGGTGGGTTTGATTCTTGAGAATGTAGGGCAAAAAACTTCGAATTGTTCAGTATCCTTGGGAATCATGGCCAACGAACATTGAAACAAAAGGGATCTAACTTTTTCCACCTCCCAAAGTAACACAATATTGTCTAGAAGTATACTTCCAAACAAAAACAGTTTTTCTCCTGTCTTAAAGTGTACTCTCCAAAGTCAATTCAAAAGTATATATTTTAAAGAAAAACACAATATTATCCATGAAATATACTTCGAACAAACAGTTTTTTTTCTTGCCATATAGTGTACTTGTGGAATATAGAGTGAAGCTTAAAGCAAAATTGTATACATGTAAATAGTTGGCCGTGGTAAAGGGATACCCAAGCCTTGACAGGCATTAATAAGTAAAACATTAAATACCTAAAGCAAGGGTTTACTACTAGTCTGCCCCTAGAAGAGGTGAAAGGCATTTGCTGTACAATTGTCTCAGTTGCACAACTATTACATTAGTGGTTCTGTACATTTGTTTGAATAACTTATTGATGGTTGAGAAGATAAAACCATCTTAAGATAAAGTCCATAGGAGGAATGTTGACCAAAGTGTGAGCGCTATAGCAGCAGCACCATATGACCACAAAAGGATAACCGAAAACTCTTCTGTTCCTACATCAAACAGCTGAGCCATGGTACCTTCATAATTTCATTAAAATGTAATGTCAGCAAAAATGGTAATTATATATGAACTCAAAAGTTATCCACATGTAAATGTTGTCCACTCGTAGAACTCACCATGCAAAATGTAATTGTCATTAAAAAACCTAATAGCACTGACACATAGACAAACATTAATAATTTGAAAAAATAGAAGTGGTTAAATGCAACCAAATTTGTAGGTGTCGTTTAAGTGTTAAATGTTTGATACATAGTGGAAATTAGACGCATTTTCAATATGAAGTGTCACTACTACGCAGCTAAATAGAAATATGTACAAAATCACTTACTAATATTCATTGCAGGTGGCAGGGCATACTGTATTACCAACACATATTGAAACAAAGGGTCCAATGGGAGGAAACCTAAATTTGCAGCCACTTTAACAACAAAAAATCCAATAGCAGGTAGTAAGACAAGTCTAGCGATGATGATAGAAATGAGGACTACTGGGTGGATACTTGATGATTGCATGCCTGCAATTTCAGGACATTAAAAAATTAATATTAGTTTTTCAGTTTGTTCAAAATATTTTAAGAAGAATGTACATCTTTAGAAGTTAAATTTCATATACCTTGTGTAAGGTTACCCCCAAGCAAAATGGTGATGCAAGGAATTGTACCATCCCTACAAATAATGAGTCAATCTAACTTAGTGTGTGCTTAGTTTTTAGACACATAAAATTGGTTTTGACGTGTTTGGATGATATCAATTAAAATTGATTTTGCATCTATAATTTATTCTAACTTAAAGCTAAAATTTATAGTTTTTGACTCCAAATATGATTTTACACTCAAATTGAATGTTTAACACTTTACATTCAATTCCCTTTGAACCAAAATCAATTTTATATAAAATCTATTCATTCAAAATCAATTTTTGTCACCGCATAATCAAAAACGCACTAAAAAATGGCACATACATACCCTAGCAATTGAATGGAGTCTTGGATCACTTTCAGTGGAGCATCTTGTCCTATTAAAAGGTTCCTTAGCCATTTAACTCCACCAAAGATGAAGCCTAGAAACTAATCATATAATAAGGGATGAAATTTCTACGGACCATTTTATTTACTTTCAAAATACAATAAAAAAACTAAACCAATAAGCAAAATGAAATGAGATAAAGGAATGGAACTCACAGTAGCAATTATTGGAGGTGACATAACTTCTTCCAGAATTTGGCTTGAAGATTCCATCATTCTATGCATAAAAGATTTACTATGGGATACATTGGATATACCTTGGTCTACAAGCTGAAGATTTGGATTTTATTTGATAATCCAACTAATTGTGAGTATATGTATGATATAGGCTATACTTAATGGGAAAGAGAAAAATTATTATTAATTAAAGTGTACTAATGAGATTACTAAGTCAAACTTTTACCATAAATTTGACACTTCATTGATGACAGACTATACTTATTTGAGTTTGAGAAAAATAAGAAAGTAAAAATAGAGTAGAATAGAAAGGTTTTGATGTTCATTCATTGCTATAAAGACTCTAAAAAACCTTTCACTTTCAACATTCTCAAATTTTTATTTTAGTAAGTATTTTTCTTGCCAAAATTTCCATTATCTCATTTTCTACCTACACAAACACGGTTATAATAACATTGCAAATTAAGGAGTCTTACTATTTGGTTCTCAGTGTCTCCAAGAAGTTGAGTTTGTGCATTAGTATCAAGGCCTATGTTGGCAATCTTCAAAATCTCATCAGCCTCAAATGCCTTATATCTCATGGAACTCTGTCTAATCAGTTGGTAAGTGAAGGTCCAGATGTAAACACCACCAATCTACATTTAACATAACATGATAATATGACATAATAAACATAACATATTCATGCGAACAATTGTCTGTATTTTCATAAACAAACATTTCATCTCCTTCATCACAATGTAGTTTCACATCTTCTTATTAACAAGTTAAAATGAACACGTATTTTAAAAAATGGAAACAAAAAATGTTTTCGTCCTTACCGCCAAAGAGAAAAAAGAGTAAGAGAGTGCCCTAGTGCGACAAGCATCATGTGTACCAAATGGAGCTCCTTTCTGATTACAGATAGCAGGAATAATTACAATTGGAAGGTTCCCCATATTTCCTGATCATTGATAGCATCATGAAATGAGAGGCCTTTTTTGTGTTCATATATTTGAATAGTGTTCAATTCTTTTCAATGCAGTTCAATTTAATAGTTAATTTCAACACTACATGATGAAATATAATTGGAGAATTAAAATTGTGTTTGGTATGAGACAATTAAGTTTGATAATATGCTTCTAATTAACCTGATGAACATGAAGCAATAATAAGACCTTCCACTTTCATGTTTGGCTTTAGTAACTTAACAATTATCCATCCAAGAAACCCTCCAATTAAGAAGCCTAGTCCAATGTTAATTGGCATAAACCACCTACATTGATGATTGAACAATATATATACATATAATTAATTAATATAAACAAAAAAAGAAAGAAACATCATAATACTCTTTTCTATTCTTGTGGTTCCATTCAACAAATATGCAAAATTTATAGGAGTTAAAAAACAATGTGTACCATGATATCATATCTTCAAGAGAAACACTCTTTGCAAAACTTGAAAATATAAGTGAAGGTGTGAATGCTGTAAAAACAATCTGCACAAACAGTAGTTAATCTAGAAATATTGTTTATTGGAGGCAATAAAATAAGTATAATATTTTTACAAAAATAATATAGAATAAAAACCGTTATTTATTAAGAAAAACATTGAGATATATTTGGTCTTGGAAATAAAAGAAAGTAATAATATACAATATTATATAAGTTTTTACAATGAAACGAGTGAAAATAATCTATAATATTATGGCATGAAAAGATTGTATACTTGTAAAAAATGTTTACAATAGTTAGTTTGAAAATATTGATATCTAATTTATCTAAGTTGTTTTACCTTGTTCAATGATTTTCGAAAGTCGGGTGAAAGAAGATTATTACAATATTCAGTTGCCATATAAGCTCCAACTGCACTTATAAGTAGGACTTGAATAATTGGAGCAGATGCCACTTGCAATTCATCCCAAAAATCCATTTATCTTCTTTTCTTGTTGCTCAAGGTAACTGTTATAGTACTCTTCTTACTTTCTGTTTTATTCTATATAATAGGATGATCACAATATAGTTAAATTTTAGAAAACAGAACAATCACAAATTGATGATAAAAGAAGAGACAACAACCAAATGCCAATATTGACATATTGTACACATAATTTGTTTGTTTTTGGGCTTAAAATTACTTAAACATTTTAACTCCTTTAGATCTTGAGAATATATAAAGTTAATTTCTTAATTCAATCAATATACATGTTTCCCTTAGGGGAGTGTTTCAAAATATTTTGATTACGTAGATCACAACTTTATATATAGACTGTCTGATCTTGATTAGACGGTTTAGATCTTGATTAGACGGTACAAATTGTATTACTCTTGTTGTAAATGCGTGTTATTGTTACAACAGATATCCAAATACAATTTTAAACTCGAGAAATACAAGACAATCTCTTTTCAGTACTTTCAATTGTTTGCTAACTAAATGAAGCCACATGATATATTTTACTAAAATATTTTTATGATTCTTATTAATAAACACAACATATATAAGATCCTTTCTTCCAACAAATTAAAGAAGATGCAAGTTGAGACAATATTATAGATATATTGCATGCATGTCTCAAAAACAACATAAAATTAAATAATGCATGCATATTAATGAGAGAGTGATAGTATGAAACCTGTGAATCAGAGGCTAAGCTACTCAAATTTATGAAGAGGAAGAAGGAAGAAAATTTGCTAGGCAATTAGTGTTTTGTAAAAAATGAGTATAGTTACATGATTCGTTTTTTGCGCTTGGCCTCAAGGACAAAGAGTTTACACATGTATTCTCTATTCTATTTTTCTATGTAAATATATAAAGAATAAAGAAAGAGCATACTATGAAAATTATACTTCTTTTCCCTTCCTATTCTTATTATTTTGACCAAAATCAACCACACATTTCATGAATTTGATAAATGCACTATGTGTGTATACTCATAACAAACTCCAAAAATGCTAATTAATATCAAAAGTATTTAACTCTATGTTGTTTAATCATTTCATAGATACCAAATATTAATTCTTCAACTACAACGATTAGTGATCTCTATCGAAGAATCAATCCTCTAATCGCATTTTATCTATTTACATATTTCAAACACAAAATTTTGCTTCAAAAATTTGAATAAAATTTCTCTCATATTAACATAATGTTGTATTGAATGCAATAGTTAACAAGAGATTAAAGAATACTTCCTCCAACCCACAATAATCATTATATTACGTCATTTCATTCAAATTAAGGAGAATAATAATTTTATTAAATTAATGTTATTAATTATTGATGTATTATTATTAGAAAAAAATTTAAGTCTTACATTAGAAATAAATAGAACTCTAAAAGAGTTAATAAAGAGTGACATGTCTCACTTTATAAATTAGTTTTGATGAGATTTGAAGTCGATACTTTGAAGTTACAATTAAAC
>JBBPBP010000004.1:16544762-16558449 GCA_037974735.1 Cicer chorassanicum
AAAAAAAAAATTACATATAATGTGTATAATTTAATGTTCAATCAACACCATCGAAAATTTAAATTTAAAGATGTTTATAAAGATTTTTACTAATAAAAAAATGCTAGTAAACATAAAAATTACCAAAAAGAGTATATAATAAAGACTATGTTACTAGCATATTTTATTTGAAGAAATGTTACTAGCATTTGATAAAATGGTTGTAATGTAAAACATTTGAAAAAAATGTACTATATTATATTCTTGATAAAATGTACTAATGAGAGTGACATGTTTCTTATTTTCCTATGTGAACAAAATATTTGCAAAACTTTCCTTGATTGTTGCCAGAGATTGCAAGCTTGATTTGTCCACACTGTTTATGCTGATGTCATAATCGTTGCTATTAATTAGTTGTTTTCAATTAAGTAAATTAAGATACATTCTTGGCACCGTGTTTTTTTATTAATTCATATTCAGATTCTTATATTACACCATACGTAACATGAAAACAAACAAGGAATAAAATATTAGGAAAATCTTTTAATTTATGTTTTAATATGTTCATATCTCTTCAAATAGATATAAATATTTTTTTATTTTAATATATGTAAATATACTATTTTCAAAAGTCATTATAAAATTTATTTATATTAAAATTGACCTATATAATATATAAAATATTTTTTCAGAAAAGCCAAAATATTGTTAAATAAATGCTATTTTAACACAAAATATGATAAAAAGTTAAAATATAATACATAGAATATTTAATTTTAGTTCTACCAAAATAAATATTATGGAAACAGTATGAACAAAATTTTTGGAAACTAAAATAAAATATTAAAAAGAAAAAGTAATATATTTATGAAGAGTAAAAAGGAAACAATATTTGTACAGAAATAAAAATAAAAGTATTATATTTGCAATTATTAAAGACATTAAATCTTTGAATTAATATTATTTTACTTTGTGCTTCAACTTTAAACTTGCATTTAGATACAAGACAAGCCTGCCACCACTCCATCATAACCAGAAGCATATCTCTCTCTCTCTCTCTCAATATTTTCAATTAGTTTGTTAAAAAAAATAATAATAAAAAAATTTCAATAAACTCACGCGCTTCTGAACAGACCATTTTCCTTTTCAAAAAACCAACCCCAATCAGATAAAACTATTACCTTTCTCTCATTCTAAACCAACCCATATGATCATTTTCCTTGCATTTTAATTCTAAAATGACCCCATTTTAATTTTCACTTTTTTTCTTCTCTTTCCCTCAGTTCTGTGATCATTTTTGAATTTGGGGTTGTTGTGTTTGTTCTTGGTTTTCACCTATGTGTATATCAATGTATAAAAAAAAGTTGTCTTTTTGTGTGGTTTCATTTTCATGGGTGTTGTTGAATGGAGGTGTGGCTATAGCTTCAAGTGAAAGTAGTGACAGTTCTAGAGACCTTGATCAAACACCAACATGGGCCGTTGCTTGTGTTTGCACTGTTTTCATCTTGATTTCTATTACTCTCGAGAAAAGTCTTCACAAAGTTGGAACGGTAATTGGAAACTCTTTTTCTTTTTTTTTTTTTTTTAAATTTGATTTTGCTTTTCATTTTAATTGTTATATTTGATTATGCCTTTCACAATTAATTGAACTGTCTCTTTTCAATTTTAATTTGTTTCAATAATAATTGTATTTGATCCTTGTACTTGTTGGTAGTTGAATGATTCTGCTCTGATGTGATGAGCATTAATTTGTCTTTGAATTTTTGCTTATGTGGAAAATTTGTCTTTTTTTTGTTTGATTAAAATTTTGTGATTTTGCTGTGATGTGATGAGCATTAATTTGTCTTTAATTTTTTGCTTATGTGGAAAATTTGTCTTTTTTTGTTTGGTTAAACTTTTGTTATAATAAGTGAAATCTTAGAATTTTTTTGAAATTGAGGGGTTGTTTTGGTTATTGAGTTATTTGAAATATTTGCATGATTCATGTTTGTCAGTGGCTGGCAGAAAGGCACAAGAAGGCTTTGCTTGAAGCTCTGGAAAAAGTCAAAGCTGGTAAGATTTTAGTGAAAGGATTAATAGTTGTGAATTTATGATGCACCGAGACACTAAACACAACACTTTTACATTGACATTGATAATTATTTAAAAAATGAAAGAAATTAAATGCAACTAGATGTGTCGTTGTGTCAGAATTGAACACTGACAATGACGCATGTTAGACATTGAATACATCTTTAATATGTAGTATCGATGCTACATAGTTTATAATTGTTTTTTTCTTTTAGTGTCATTGTTTCATTTTCAGATTTATGTGGAATACTAATGTAATGATGATAATAATTACTTGGTCGCGAATGTAAGCAAAAGACAAAAATATATTTGACCCAAATTTTGAGTCAAATACATCTTGACTTTTGCTTATATTTGAGATTGGAGGGATTATAATTATTATCTTATGTTTCTCTAATCAATGTAAATTTTGTTTTTGCAGAATTGATGATTTTAGGTTTCATTTCATTGCTTTTGACTTTTGGGCAGACCTACATTGTTAGAATATGTATTCCTGCCAATATGGCAAACAAATTGTTGCCATGTCCATATAGATATACCGGATCAAAAAATGAAGAGGAGCATCACAGGAAACTTCTCTTTTATGAACACAGATATTTATCGGAAGATGCTACACCTTACCAATGCAAGGAGGTAAACCATTTTGTCATTCTTTATTTTTCTCTGATAAATGAAATCTTAATTATTTATTTATGACATGCACTTTATATTCTTTTGTGAAAAGACCAAAAATGACTTGAATTTTGTGTCCCAGTTAATAAATGATTTTTGTATAACTAAATTAAAACAATTTTTTAAGTAGTTAACCCAATTCAAATAAATGTTTAATTGCGTTAGTAGATGATTGGACATACCAGGTGGTGAAACTGATTAACCATCAACTTAACTTCATTAACCATGGATTTGGACTTGATTAATAACAATTTGCATGTGTTCAACTACATGTTGATTTGGACACTTAATTGTGGTAATCATGTCCATGTTTGTGGTTAGTAAATTTCTTTCAGCAGAATATCAAAGGTTCCTTTTGCTTTTTTACTGCCTGTCTATATCTGCAAACTTTGGCCTTATTTATGGAATTGCACATCAAATTGTTGTTTGTTATAGGGACATGAGCCCCTTATATCTGTCAATGGATTGCACCAGCTACACATCCTCATATTCTTCTTAGCAGTCCTTCATGTATTATACAGTGCTGTCACAATGCTTCTTGGGAGACTAAAGGTCTGCGCGTCTTTATTTTTGTTTTGGTCGATTATTGAAGTTATTTTGCACTATTTATGCATTTTAAGGATACTGATTTGGTATAGCTTTTTTGTTATCTTGCTGTGGAAGCATGAAACTAAATCCAGTTACAGTGATGTGAAAGCATCTAATCTCAATGAAATAATAGAGCCTTAATAGTGAAGGTCTCATTTAGTGGTTGGAACTACTTGTATTTTTTGTTTATAATTTTGTTATTTCTTCTATAACATTGAATCAATTCAAACTAAGACTTAATTCAATTAAGTTATATTGGATAAAATATACGTCGTCCTATTAGTATTTCTCCACATGGAGGAGAGGAAGAGAGGGGGTGCAAAAGGGAGCAGAGTGCATATCAATATTTTTCATATGAAGCACTGAAACAGACACCAGTCAAGACATGATACTTAAAGGCGTTTTTGGTCTCTGGCGACACCAACACTTGTAGTTACATTCAATTACTTAAATTGTTTCAAATTATTACTAGTGTTTACGTGTCAGTGTAGTGTCTGGTGTTTGTGTCAGTGTTTCATAGGAAAAATACTAATATGCACTCTTAGTACAAGCATAAGAGGTAATTAGAACAAGGAGAAGCTTGTCTTGAAAAGTGGAGCAGAATTGTAAGTAGGTTGAAGACTGTATGAGACAATATCATAGTAACAGAAGCCAAAATAAAATTAAGGTTCATTTACTTGACTATGGAGAAGGAGAAGCTTGTCATGAACCATTCATCACAAAAGTGTATCTTGTTAGGTGAAAGCACATCGATCTTTTATATCGAACACCAATCATGCTAGAGAGCTTTGAGCTTGAAATAAGACTATTGGTCTGTCAAATTAATTTTACAGCAGTACCATGTCCTTTTTTTGTTAATTTTTAATCAAGAGTTAATAACTTGGTTGCTGATTGAGGATTCCTTTTACATAGATACGAGGATGGAAGGCATGGGAGGCGGAGACATCGTCTCATGGATATGAGTTCGCCAATGGTATGCTGTTCAATGATGTATTTATCTGTTTTTCTTCTTTGATTATGAAAACTACTAGTTCTTTAGATTTAAAGTAAACCACATTTTTTTTAAATGCTTCTACATTTATCATGCAGATCCTTCAAGATTCCGGCTTACACACGAAACATCATTTGTTAGACAGCATGCCACTTTTTGGACAAAAATTCCAATCTTCTTCTATATAGTAAGACCAACTCTTTACTAATATGCTTTATTTTCAATTCTATTTGTTTGAGTTGAAGGATTTGGTTTTGATTTTATCAACAAGTTAGAGGCAACTGAGTGGCCATGTTTTTAGATTGGAATCATCAATGCATGCAAAATTTGTTAAAGAAAAAGAAGGGTGGTACTTTAGTTGCACTATTTGAGGTGTATAGCTTTTGTTAAAGAAAAAGAAGGGTGGTACTTTAGTGCGGTAAAAGGACGAAGGAATCAACTATTGTCTGTTTTCTCAAATAGAGGCTAGTGGCGCTATAGCATAGCAAAATTTGAACAAATTGTTATTGTTTCGTGATACGCTATTAGTACAAAGTGTTGTCTAACAAACAACGACTATAGAGGAACTATAGCACTCTAGTGTAGTGAAATTTGAACAAACCGCTATTTTTCAGTATTTGCGATTGATAACACCGACTCTTGCTATTTTTCCAATATTATTATTAACGGAATGCCGGCAATTTCATACCTTTAAATATGCGATGCTCCTTGAAGATAAACGATTTACCATTTTTTCGATTTTTTCAATTTCAGAGTTGCTTCTTCAGACAATTTTATAGGTCTGTGGATAAGGCTGACTACTTGACTCTTCGCAATGGATTTATCACCGTGAGTTCTACTCCATAGTACGATACCTTTTTAAATGTTGGGTTTCACCTTCCTTTCTTGACCGTGCATCATGTGTAGGTCCACCTGTCAGCAGGAAGTAAATTTAACTTCCAAAAATATATCAAAAGATCGTTGGAGGATGACTTCAAGATAGTTATGGGAGTTAGGTAACATTTTTACACTGCACATTTGAAGCATTATTTATAATTATGTATGGTTTTTTCGGTGATAAGTGGTTGGTTTGAAATAGATGCTTATTATGTGTATTGTGTTATTGACAGTCCTGTCCTTTGGGCTTCATTTGTTCTTTTTATCCTCCTAAATGTTAATGGTAAGCAAATTGTTAACTTTTTCGTCAATCGAGGTTCCTACCGAGTTTACTTTTCTGCAGTGGAATACTAAATTGGTTAATCCTATTTATTTTCCAGGATGGCATGCTATGTTTTGGGCATCTCTGATTCCTGTTGTTGTAAGTATTCTGTTCTCCGTATAAAATTTGGTGTTAAATCGAGATTCAAACTGTGAATTGGAATACCTATTTTCCGAATCATGAATTGAATCTTATTACGAATCGTCATATACGCTAGCAATTATATTTTTTTTTTGAATAAAAACAAGCGTCATAAGAAACCTATAAAATGAAATAAAAAAAAGTGGTTGGCTGTACTAAGTTTAGGTAGTGATTTATTACAATGAATAGGGATTCATCAATAATAAATTGGGATTCAAGATGAGATTTGTGTTCAGTATAGATACTCTCTAAATATTTATATCGATTGAGTTTAATTTTGTATGAAATCGAGATAGGACTCGCATGTATTGCAAGATACTGATAACCATGGTTGAGATTATATTAATGATTTAATTTGTTGCAGATAATTTTGGCGGTTGGAACAAAACTTCAAGCCACCTTGGCAAAGATGGCTATTGAAATCACAGAAAGACATGCAGTTATCCAAGGAATGCCTCTTGTCCAAGGCTCAGACAAATATTTTTGGTTTGGTCGTCCTCAGTTACTTCTTCATCTTATCCATTTTGCCTTGTTCCAGGTAAGCAATTTGTTAAATACAATGTAAAGAAGATTAATCTTTTGGTGACTCGAGTTTACAATTTTTTTAATTCATTTTATATTATTTAAGATATTTTGATGGATATGGAATTAAACAAGTAGTAAACGTTTCCTAGTTCAAATAACAGCACTTTAGCATAGTGGAATTTGAACATATCACAATTGTTCCGCAATACTTTTGTACAAAGTGTTGTCAAATAGAGGGTATAGTGACCCTATAGTACTGTTTTTTGTACTAATGAGAGAAAAATATTTTTGTGTTATTTTAAATTTTTGAGTTATTAATGCTTATAACTAACTCTTACTTTTTTTCGTTGCAGAATGCCTTTCAAATAACATATTTCCTGTGGATATGGGTACAAAACCATCTTTTCACCTTAAATATTGTTTTGTTTTTGTTTTTGTAGTCTATGTAGATTATGGTCAATGGCTAACAATGAATGATGATTTCTTAATTTGCAGTACTCTTTTGGGCTGAAAAATTGTTTTCATGCTGATTTCAAACTTGCAATAGTCAAAGTAGCTTTAGGGTAAGTTTGATCTAAAATTCTCTTTTGCAATAAAATGAACTTCATACTTAAAATTCTCTTTAGTATGATGAACTTATGTGGTTTTGAAGGGTTGGGGTGCTATGCCTCTGCAGCTACATCACTCTTCCATTATATGCTCTTGTTACTCAGGTATATAATGATCAAAATCATTCTTTTTCTTTGTTTAAACTTTTTGTGCGACACCAATACATGTCTTGTTTCCAGTATAACTCTCGATGCCACTAATAATGTGTTGGAAAGCTACCTTAGGTAGCCTCTGAGTGTGTTAGTCTTGCATCGGCTAGAAATATGGCCTCAGTACCGATTGTTATAAGTCTTCGTTAGCCCTCACCTTATACATTGTTTTGAACGACTGAGTTATATCATAAGTTCAAGTTTTAAGATGGCATAAGAACTTATCATAAGTTCAAGTTTTAAGATGGCATAAGAACTTATCAGTTGTGAGTTGTTGAGCCAATGACGTTGTCCACACTTCATGATATATGATATATCCTCCTTAATTTTTTTTGAAGTTATTTTAGTTGCATTATGGTGATATGTCATATGTTACCAGTTTTAAATTTCATGATACTATCATCATTTATACTTGCAAGTTAGTAAGATTTCAAGGTGGACTAATTGACTATATTTTATAGATGGGCTCAAGAATGAAAAAATCAATATTTGATGAACAAACATCAAAGGCCTTAAAAAAGTGGCACAATACTGTGAAAAAGAAGCATGGACTTAAACTAGGAAAGTCAAGTGTCCGAACCATGGAAGGAAGCACCACCGATTCAACAGTTCACTCTACAACCCCCACGCTACTGCGTTTCAAAACGACAGGTCACTCAACTCGCTCTGTTTCAGCTTACGATAACCAAGACGATTATCATTCTGATATTGAATTGTCTCCGACATCACCAACATCAAACTTGCTGGTAAGAGTAGATTGTGTCGAGCAACATACAATAGAAAATGAGCATCAAACCGTGGTCGAAACCATTGATAAACAACCAACAATGAGAGGTAGCTTCTCATTTGTCAAGCCTGATGATCATGTGGAAAGAAGCACAAATTAATTAAATAGCATCCCAAGTTATTTCATTCAACCATTTTTTCTTGTTAGCTTATTTATATATATATCTTTTAGAGATTTCTAGATATTAGTAATACTAAAATTAGATAAAGTTTTGTACATTCTTTTTGTTTTCTTATATAATTTTTGTGCATTGGAAACTTTACCTTGATCCAAATCATGCTGCTATATAGTTAAAAGCTTTATTGAGTAACGCTTAATTTTAATTTTACTTTTACTTTTTCAAGTATTGTGGAGGTTGTGCTTTTAGGGTGAATTGAGTCAATTTTATGTACTAAATGTGAATTAGACAATGTAGTCTTGTGCAATGATACTTGACTGCAATGGATATATATTTATAAATATAGGCAGAAAATAAAATATCTTTAATATAGGGAGAAAAAAGTATTTTTTGTAATAATATGTATACTCTAAAAATATCACACTAGCTAGAAATAAAGTATATATGAATTTCCACTCAATTACTATTATGACACTTACTTTGGACAAGATATGGTAAATTAATTGGTTCTTTGGATTTTTTTTCTTTGGAGTTATACTTTGTATTTAAGATAATAATAAATATATCTATATTTGATAAAGATAATTTAGTGAAGAATAATATATATTTTCTTGTTTATACATTTTTTTTGATCTAACACATTTTTTAAATTTGTGTATAATTGTTAAATATGTCGATAACTATGCAACTTTGAGAATAAAAAGAAATAAAAGATATATTTATTTTTTGAAAAGGGTGAAATAATTCATAATATATTTACATGTCTACGTTTGATGAAGCAAGGTAATTGCAACATATTTTAAATATATTTTTTTTGTCTATGTAAATATATTTTGTTTTGATTTTAGTTCCTGTAATTTATTTTTTGTTTGATTTAGACCATTGCAAATTCTAACAAGTTTTAAAAAGGTCATTTTATGAATTTTTTTGTAAAAAAATGGTGACATGGCTAATTTGGATGAAGTGACACATGGTGACTGTGTAATTGTTGTTGACTAGACAATATTTAATATTTAAAATTAAAATTCATTTTATTAACTCATTTAATTATTTAATTATAAACTTAAAACTAATTAATTAATTAATAAGCCAATTAAATAATAAAAATTCGACAATCTTTATCTTCAACCCCAAATTTTTTAATAAAAATTCAACAATTTTCGTCTTCAACCTTAATTTTTTTATCTTCAAATAACAAATTTTGATATTAGGATCCAAACCCTAAAAATTCAAATCTCTTATTTTTTTTACACCATAACTTGTTGTTTCACCTCAATCTAAACAAGAACTGTTAATGGCACAACAAAGATTGTTATTGAACAAACCAACTGAATACAAATGATTTAATAATTAAATTGGTTATATCATTAATCTTGTTAGTGTATGGTTGATGATATTCTATGAAAGACTTGTTTAATTGCTAGAGAATATTTCAGAACATGAAATACATTTATTAATTCTTTTGAATATCCATAACTAGTTTCTTAGTAACATCAATATATTGTATTTATACGTTTTCTTAATTACCCTTAATATTGTTTTGTTTGTTTCTTGATATAAATTTTATATTTAATCCTTCCAGCAGAACAATACTTAAAATTTAAGTTTCATGAGTTTGAGTGGCTTGTTGTGGAATTAACAATCCTTGTTCAGATTGAGGTAAAACAACACCCTCCATCTAATTTCAATTTTCAACAAAGGAATCATTAAGTTGTGGTGTAAGAAAAATGAAAGATTAGAATTTTTAGGGATTGAATTCAGATATGAGAGTTTGTGATTTGAATATGAAGAAATTAGGGCTGAAGATGAAGGTTGTTGAGTTTTTATTAAAAAAATTGAGGTTGAAGATGACGATTATTGAGTTTTTATTATTTAATTGGTTTATTATAATTAATTAATTAGTTTTAAGTTTTTCATTAAATAATTAAATGAGTTAATAAAATGAATTTTAATTTTAAATAATAAATATTGTCTAGTCAACAACAATTACACGGTCACTATGTGCCACTTCATCTAAAATTAGTCGTGTCACCATTTTTTACTAAAAAAATTCATAAAATAACCTTTTTAAAACTTGTTAGAATTTGTAAGGGTCCAGATAAAAATATATTTAAACCTCTAAATATTTATAAAAATGTCTAGTGTCAAGAGATAATGCTAAGGTGTTTGGTTGCAATGATGTCCATAATGTTCAAGCAGAGATTATCAACTCTTTGTGTGTGAAACTTAGCATGCGTCAAGGGTAAGTACATTGGGGTGAGGGAAGAATTTAGTTCACTAAATCGTTTTCTACTAAAATTAAGTGTTCTAATATCCCCATTAAAAATTAGTGAATGTACAACCGTGTGATATGAGACAAATTATTGAATATCTATATATATAGTGTTAAAAATTAAAAATATAAAACAATTTTAGAATATTAAAAAGCATAGAGGACAAATATATAGATATTAAGGTATTTTCAATTGTTTGGGTACATGATGGTATAATTTGATCCCACATTTGCCTATGTGATTGAATGTGGAATATATCAATTCGTGACGGGAAATCTTTATCCAATTCAGGAAAGATGGTTATGATTAAGTATGTTTTGCATTTCATTTCATCCTATAGTGAGTGTTTATCTTCTCTTTCAAATTTTACGTAATGAGCTTAAAAGAATGATGATTTTAAAGGAGTAGCGAAGCTAGTCTAATTTCAACAAAGTGGCTAATATTTTTTTAAAATAATATATTAAATTTAGCCGGTGAACAAAAAATTCATATGATTTTTACTTATATATATAAACTGTATATTAAAATCACAATAAAGAAAATAATTATAGCAATTTAGAAAATAGCACTCGACGATGTTTTGAGAGTCAAATTAATTATATTAATTAGTTTTTTTTCAATATAAACAATTAAACTATTTGCAAGAAATTAATTATCAATTTTTTGATGAGTCTATATCTTGACAATTTTTATTGTCAAATATGTTTTATTTGTAGTTGAAGTAGAGATTGAAAGTGTCAAAACAATACAAATATGTATATCAATCAAGTGATAGTTTTTGTTTATTTTAATTTTTTATTAATGATCTTATTTAGAGTAGCTAAATATATATTATTGAAGTAACAAAATATAAAACTATATTTACTTAATCCTAAAAAATTATATCTTTTGGAAAGTCAAAACTATCCCATTACTACTTGTAGTGTCGCCCCTGTTTAAAGGGATACATTGCTTGTGTTGGGATCACATGAGAAGTCCAAAAAATAGAGGAGGCATGGGTTTTAAAAAAACTACTAGCTTTTAATATTGTTACTTGTTAATCAGGCTCGGAAGATTATCAATAATCCTAGAACTCGTATATGTATTCGGGGAATACAACAGTCACTTAAGTCCCAAAATTTAAAGCTCATTTAAAAATTTTCATATTAAGCTTTTAATATTATGTACTTGATAAACCTATTTTTATAGGATTTTAAGAGGGTATTTATTCTCTATTTATTTTATTTTATAGTTTTAATTTTAATTTTTTTTATTTATAAATTTATTTTATTATATTTGTAGAATTGATCATGAGATGATAAAATAATTCAAATTGGTCAAATCAACTAAGTTTTTAGTGCAAAAATATCAAGTTTAATATTCTAGTTTATGAGTGGTTTGTTCAAGGAGATTGAATTTTATGATAAAAAATATTGTCAAAAAAGAGGAAATGTTGTTACCAAATAAAGGGAATGTTGTTGCATAAAATTAGGATATTCTTGCTATCATAAAAGACAAATCACAAACAGAGGGATCCACACACTAGAAACAAAATCGAAAAAGCAGAAGAAACAACTTGGAGCTGGAGTAAAGTGTCTCAAATTTTGGAGCAAAAAAATCATAGTCTTTGAGAATTTTATTTCTTTTTCCTTTAATTGATGAACACTTCTATTATTTATTTTATTTTCTATATGTCAATGAGTAACTAAACTCTTTAGGGTGAATCTTGTGATTAAGATACCTTTGTACTATGTCTTAGTTTTAAATTCTAGTTTTATTTTAGATTTTTGTTGTTTATCTCAATTAAATTATTCTATTGCTTTATTCACATGTTTGAGATGACCAACCTTTACATGTCTTAATCAATCAATTGACTAGTGACCAACTACAATTAATTGGTAGATCTATAGGATAATTGAGATTAAAATTCTTGTATGATGAAACATAAATACTAGTATTTCAATCATTCAACCTCTTGTTCCTTATGTTTTCTCTTAATTATATTTTTGTATGATCGATCAAAGAATTAATTTAGGAAAAAAATATTATATTGAATGACCAATCTTTGTTAATAGTTTTAAAGAGGGATTGATAATTGAGAAAATAAATAAGAATTTATATAAAATTAAGATTTGAGGTATTGATATTACAAGTGAAACCATGACCCTAGGTTTACTTTCCATTAATTCAAAGTTGTGTTGTTATATATTCTCTTTATAAGTTTTATATTATTGATACATTTTCGTCATGGCGAACCACTTGACAAATCCGTGCACTTGCAGAATTTTGTGCAAGAGTCCTTTATTGAAATAATTTTTAAAGTCTTGGCCCATCATTTTATTATTGTTTGTGGGCTTAAGTGAAGGAGTTCATGGACTCAATATTTTGTTAATCTAGATTTTTTTCTGAAAAAGTTTTGAAATTTATTTTTCTCGAAAAAATATCTAAACATTTTTTTTCTTAGAAAAAAAATGAAATCTTTTTGAGAAAAATAAATAAAAAATCATTTTTCTTGAATTAAAAAATTTCGAGAAAAAAGTAAAAAAGAAAAAATTATCGAAAATTTATTTACGGAGAAAAATCAAATTTTTTTTTAAAAAAAATCGAAAGATAAATTTAAAAAAGTGGCCTTATAGGTCCCACTTAGTCCACAAAATTTTAGGGCTTTTTAACTTTGTGAGCTTCCTTTCTTATAACTGTAATAACTATGATATTTTTGACCCCTCAAATATGTTAACTGAGGTCAATAATTAGTGGATTTGTGAAATTGACCGCTCTAATAGAGAGTGGGAGATGGTTTTTCCATTCCTATTTGTGATCAACCTTGATTTTGAGATGATTTTCCTCCTCTTTCTCAAGCATGCTTAGGAAGTTAAAGGTTATTCATTTGATGATAACAAAGGTTGAAAGTGGATTTGTTTCTTTCTATTTTTTGATGTGGTGTTCCATCTTTGATACTTTGCACCATGTTTTTAATGCGAATGAGTTGGTTTTTGGTGTGTTTCAAAGAGTTCATGATGTGATGTGTAGTTGGTTGGGTATGTTAGCTTGAAGCATTTAGAAAACACGTAATTTAAGCTCGTACATACCGTTATTAGTAGAGTTCGTACCCTATTGGAGGAACGAAATCATATTCATCACATAGGCATAATTTTTGCATTCCTTAGTAAAATTTAATTTTTATACAATTTACAGATTTATCAAACGTTAAGTAAAATGTAATGGGATCTTTATATATTTAGATATTTCCGTTTTCCTCACATATATATAATTCTTTTAATTTCTAAACGAGTAGATATTTTCTAAATGATCGATGTTGGCTTTAGAGATACAATTAATGATTGCTTTTTGTTCTAATTGTTCGCTTTTTACACTTACCAAACTAATAAATTATTTTTCATTCAAAATTTACCTCTTTTACTTTCTTAAATTATATTCTATTCGTAAAAAAATATAAACAAAAATAATAGTTAAAAAATTAATGTATTAAGTTAAATTTTTTGATCAGATACATTAATTTTTAAATTATATATTTTTTGCTTATATTCAATTCTAAAATAATACTTTAAAGGCTGTTGTTAGTATTTTTTCTTTTGTTCCCTTTTGTG
>JBBPBP010000004.1:16558602-16578369 GCA_037974735.1 Cicer chorassanicum
AGGTTACAATTTCCCAATTATACCCTTAACCCTCATTAAATTAATGTCTTCCACATTTTCTAGTAAGTGATTAATAAATAGTTGGAAAGTCTAAAGATGAATTTATTATCATATATGTATTTTTTCATGAAGTTGTTTTATGAGTTTAATTGCTATGCATTGTTAGTATAAAAAAATTTACCATGTTATTAGATTATAATTATTCACGAATATGATGACTTTAGAGATAGTTTTTGTAAAAGTCAAACATCTTTATTGATCTAACGATTGTAATTGATTAACAGTGTAAAAATTATTTATATTAACAATGTATATAAATTAAATCCTTATAATCTTTGTTTCTTGAAGTAAAACTGATGATACATAGTAGTGAACCTAAATTTAGTTAAGGAGTTTTTTTATTCAAAAAAGTTGGAGGGAATTCTTCAAATAATTTTTTTTTTTGGCTGGGGAAACAATTTTAGATTAAATAAAGCGGAGGAGAGGTGTTTTATTTTTTTTGCTCCACGTTTTTTAGAAGATGTGTTGCTCCATTTTGTGACTTGTGAGCAGAGATGGAAATATGTTAGACCATGTTAGACTTTAAAAGACTTGAGTTTGACATATGATTAATTTTTTAGGTTTGATCTACGATCTATTATAGTTTTTTTTTTTGCTTGATCTGTTCTTTTTTAAAAGCCTTATTCATATAGTAAAACATCTAAATAATATATTTTTTTAAATATGTTAAACTAGGTCTTTATATATAAGGAAAACTAATAAAATTATAACTAGCAAGTATACAACAACCTTCCAAAAAAATAAAGAAACAAAATAAACCCATAAATAGCCAACTCCAAAAAGTTCTTCAAAGAATTACAAATAAAACAAAATTAACAATAAATAAAAGACATTGTCATCCTCTAGACTGGTCTATCAGGTCTAATAGGCTTTTTGATAACAAATACTAATATTAATAAATAATAATATTATATATATATATATATATATATATAGATTGGCCTATCGGTCGTAATAGACTCTTTTATAAGTATGGATCTTATCTATTTAAATTAGTAGGCTTTAAAAAAATTTGAGTGTAGTCTTTTTATTAAACATGTCAGACCAAACCATAAATAGGCATAGGCCTCTGACGAACGGCCTAACTTATTTTCACCGTTACTTGTGAGTATGAAAAATAGTAGTTGCAACCATAGTTTTAATTTTCGGACTGGTAATCAATCTAATCAAGGTATTCAATCCCTAATTAGATCATATGATTGTTGATTCGGTTCATATTAATTAAAAATTAAAAAATGTTTATATTATAAATTCATTGAGTGTAATGATTATATATTGACAATGTAAAATAATTTTATTCAGTCGATCAACATAAATCGATCATCTTACCATGTATGTGTATTGTAGTTGTTTATAAAAAAAATCCCCATATTCCATTATTAATGACCGTCAGTGTAAAAATAATTTACACTCATGATGCGTATTATTTTTTCCAAATTCATAACTACATTTAAATAAAATTCATATTGTAATTTAAATAAATATTAATGATTAAGAAAATGTATATTTATAATAAAGTGTAATGATAAAAATACTTTAATTTAATAATAATAATATTAGTAATTATTAAATTATAAATATATTTAGATCAGATATTTTTCTTCAAATCTATTTTAAGTAATTACATATTATTATTATTATTATTATTATTATTATTATTATTATTATTATTATAAAAAAGTTAGTGTTTCAAATAATTAATCGTGGTGTGTTGTATTATGATTTAAAAGCATTGTAAAGATAAAAGTGCAATGTGCTTTGTTGGGAAAGGATAGGCCTGTGAGTCGTTAGTCTCTAAATTACTTTTTCAAAATAATTAATAAATCAATTTCTATGACACACTGGTCCGGTCCAATCCAGTTCTTATAGGTTTACACAATTTCAACCGGTTTAACCAAACTTTAACTAGTTCAATAATATGAACGGTTTTGACTTGTTTATCGGACCGAACATGGATGCGGTTTTCAATTCAACCGAATCGGTCCAACCTCAGTTTTAAAATACTGTAGGTGAAAACCGTTTGGAAATTTTACGTTAATGTGGAGGGAAGAATCCAATTGGGTTAAGTGGAACATTTCATGCATTCACACTAATTAATGTGTGGAAGATTTTGAATTATTTTTGGGACTTTAATATGAAGAGATAATATAAACTTAGTGGATTGGGGAAATGTAAAATAAGGGTATAATAGGAACAATTTCATCAAGCCAAAAACAGCATTTTGCGCATGGACGAAACTGTTTGAAAAGTAGTTTGGGGAAACAAAAATAAACTTAAATGTTTATATGTTTATGTTATCGTGATTTTGGTCTTTAGTTAATTAATCACTTTCCGTCCAAGATTATAAGACAAATATTAAGGAACGGGCGAGTAGGAGTATGGGTATAACTTGTACATACATTTCAATTAAATGTCATAAAAGAATTTGGTAACATATAAATTGATTTTGATTCAATAGTTTTTCTATAGAAATTTAACTCAACAATTAAAATTCTTTCATGATTTTAAATTCTTCAAATAGAATTTCATATCTAGAACATAACATAATTATGATGTTTTAGATCAATTTTAAGATATTTTCAATTTTAAATTCTTATCATAAAATGATCTAAGTCTTTAAACACTAAATAAAATGTAAAAAATTTCCATATGTTATATATTGATAAATCTTTTATTAAATGAATCCATTGATTTTTTTAGGTGACATTTGAATTTGATTAATTTATTGTATACATACAAAATAATAAATTGTCAAAATCTCTTTATAAGTCTCAAGGTTTTGTTATATACAATCAGAGATATTTTTATTCATAGTATTATTTTTTGCAACAAATATTGAGATAAATATTTAGTCTTGTTAATAAGATAAATTTCCGTTCTTCCATTTTCTCTTACATTTTCATGACTGACTTGGGATTCTTTTCTATTTTTCTTTCATTCAATTTATTTATTTTAATTTTGATATTTATTTTAAATTCTTATCATAGAATGATCTAAGTCTGTTTTCCAATGCAATTACATGAATTTAGTTTAATCAATGTTTTATTAAATTGTTGATATAATTAGACCTAAGCCATAGTACATTGCGGACTAGATCTATTTCAGTTCTATTTCAAAAACAATATCAATTAGGCATATCTGACCAATTTATTAATGTTGTATTTTTCTTTTCTTCTTAATGTTGTATTTCATCGTTAATAATTTTGAATAACACATGATGGATAATGATGTGAGATTCCTCTAATATGACATGTTATTTACTTAATCATGGTCTCATTAAATGATGAACCTACCATTGCCACATACTAATTGGGTAGAAGACAATCTTCTTTCATGCTCCATTCTACACAATATAATTCATTCTTATGGTTTCACTCCCAATAGCCAAGGCATGGAAATTGATTCACTCATATATATGGACCATATTCTTTATATTTGGTGGATTGAACATGTCGTAATCTTGTAGCTACATGATTTTATCCTATTGGACCATATATAGAAATAAAACATTGATCTTTTTAAAAATTAATTTATAAAAAAATTAAAAGAAATAAATTCTCGTGTTGGACTAAGACACGCCTTCAATTAACTCCACATAAAGTTTTTTTTTTCTTCACAACAAAAAGAAAAAAGAAGATTTGAATTGAATGGAATATCTAATTTTAGTAAGATAGAAGAAAATAAAGTTTTGAGATGTGACATGTAGTGGCTAAAGCAAGAGACTGTTTCCGGAAGCACTAGCTAGCTAGCTTTCAATTAAAGAACAAAGCTTTCAAGCCGAATTGAAAATCCATATGATTCTCGACTTGACATTAACCAAAATCATGTCTTAATTTTTTTTGTACATAAAAGAATTCAAAATAAAACTCTACTGTTGTAGTTTAATTTTTCAAATATATACTTACTAGTACAAAATTTTCAATGACCGGACAATACTATTAACCTTGACCTAAACATAAATATGAGAACGACGCAGATATAAGTGGAACATTTTTTTTTTATTTTAAAAAATTGATATTCATTCAAATTAGTTGAATATAATATAAATCCAAATTTATTAAAATAAAAAAACGATGAACATTCCTACAACTATGACAAAAGTTAATATTACATAACAATAACATAATTCAAAATGCCAACATGTCTACAACTATGACAAAATTTAAGTGTCTGAATTACCTATGTTTTTATATTTGTAACGTTGCATCATTAAATTCATTGATTGAAAATTATAATGAATCAAAACTACTATGTGAATATGAAGGAAATAAACTACGCAACAAAAGTGATTACATATAGCGCTTTTTTGAAAAAATGTTGTTGCATGTATTAAAAAATTAAAAACTTTCAGATAGCATTTTCTAGAAAAAACAATTTTGTAGGCCCAACCCTTAGAAAACACTTTTTAGTAAAACGTTGTCATATGCATATACATTAGAAAACGCTATACTGAGAAGCGTTGGCCTATGTCTTAAAAAAACAAAAAACTATGCAAACCTTAGAAAACATTTTTTTTATAAACGCTATATAATAATGTTTATAGTGCTTTTGTTAAAAATGTTGTCTATGATTAACGAAATTATAAAAAATAAAAAACAAAACATTCAAAGATAGGTGTGCCCCATAAACCATTCTTCTTCTTCTTCAGATTGAGAAAGAGAGACGCAAAACACGTGCGATACGACTGAGAAAAGAAACAAAAGCGCCATAAAATGCAAGAAACATAAGTTCATTCAAAAGCCCAAAAACTCAGAAACGCAAATGCAAGAAACGCGAAATCCTTTTCAGCCTCAACCCAGAAACGAGAAACCATTTTCATCCTCTGTTTATGTCACTGAACTTCCCCTTCTCACGATTGAAAGTCTCTAAAACATTTTATCCAAAAAATGTTTTGCCATTTACATTGATTAATTTTAATTGTCGGTTGATTGTTCGTTTTTAAGTTTTGCCAAATTTGAAGTAAGATCACAACTTTGCTTCCATCAATGTCCATACTCTAAACCTCTCCTCTCAAGTTTGTAAATCTCTAACAAAAATCTTAGAAAAAATATTTGGTAATTTGTAGTTGAATTTTGTTGAAATTTATTTGCTATTTTTCGATTGTTGTATGTTGAAAGGAAATGTCTATCTGTTAAATTTTGATTGTTGCATATGTTGTTTTTTCGCTCCTTACCATTACATTATATGTATGATGTTTTTGGGTTGTATTTTGACAAAGATGGACCTCTTAAAGAATGAGTAACAATGAAATTTGTTATTAAGTAATCATTTTTAAAATATGTATGTTCCTTGTATTGCGAGATATGGATATTTTTTAAGATTAAGAAAATAGTTTGGGCTTCTATGACAAATTATTTAAACAAGCTTAGAGAATTATTATGTTTTATAAAAGGATAATTTTATGTTTTATGCTTCTATGACAAAGATGAATCATTAGCTTATGAACAACATGGATTTATGACTATAATCCAAGCCTTAAATTATACAGATTTGATAATTTCTCAATGGATTAAGGCATATCATCGAAAACCTTTTTACTTATTTCAACTTTCATCCAAAATTAGGATGCCCCTTATAAAGCTATAGAAATGAAAGGACTTGATATGTATATAAAATTCACCTTCTCTTCATTATTCTTATTTATTTATCATCATTATATTTTAGTTAGTCAATGGGGATGTAATTCATTCGAACTTCCATTGTTCAAAAGACTATTGTGGCTCAAATTCTGATTTTGACAATTCTAGACTTAATGTAGCCACTGAGCTGATATTGTCTTTTTTTATTTTATAAAAGGACAATTTCATATTGGTATAGAACTTGACTAGTCTTATTATGGCTTGCCTAAGTTTGTAATTTGAATTTTTAGTACCACAAAATATGAATATATACTTTCACGTTTATTGAATTTATGAGAATATTATTTATTAATCTTTCTTCACGGGTATAAATAGGTGGAAGTTACACCATATTTGACTGCAAGTAGAGAGATGCAGTTCTCCATAGAGGTATCCTTCTTTCTAAGCAGTGAGACTTTATGATTGTTTGTTATTTATGGTCTATCACTTTTTTTTATTGAATCCTTTTTTTTTTCGTGATTTGTACCATTTTTTTTATGTTTTATCTTAATAATGGGTTGAAAAATTTGAATCCAGATTCAAGTTTTTATTTAACACTATCAAATTATTCTTGCATATCTTTTTGGATGATTATTTATTTCTTGGTTGCTTGTTTCTGTTTGATCATGCAATATTCATCTTAACCAACTCAACTAACTCGTAGTGACTATAACTAACGCAACAATTAATAAATGTTGTTATTATAATAGTACTTTATTTCAATTGTTTTAATAAAAAAATATGTTACGTTAACACTAATTTTTAATTGTCTCTTAGAGTTTGGTTTAACTCAATTTTTTGTGGTAACACTTTTTAGATAAGAATTTTTAATTTTTTGTTAAAGTAATTTTAAAGAAACAATGGATAAAATATTGATGTCAGTTAATCGATTGTCAAAGGATTACGAAAATAAAGTAAAATAGTTTGTTAAGTTTATCATGAAACACGCCAACGATCCTAGTAGAATCATCTATCCATGCTTAGATTGTTGTTATAGAAATTGGGTTAATGAAGTGACACGCCCGTGTCATTAAAAAATAATAATAATAATAATATAATAAATAAATAAATAAATAATTAAAACCAACACCCACCCCACTTTCTTTCCACCTCACATTCACTCTATCTCTCACACTTTCCTCATTCTTCCTTTTCTCTCTCGTCACCCTCACTCTCACCCCCCATTCTCCATTTTTTTTCTTTTTTCTTTCCTTTTCTTCTTCCTCTTCTTCTCCTCCTTCTCCTTCTTCTCACTCAAAAATCAAGTTAGTCTCATTAAATCTTAAACCCTTAGGAAGGGTATACAAGTTGTTGGGTAAGATTTTTTGGGTTTGGGTTTGAGCTCTAAGGAAGGAGAAGGATACCCATTTATTGAGACTCTTTGAGGTAAATCACAACTCTTATGTTAATAATAAATCTCTAGGAAATGTAGTTTTGTTTCAAAATCTTATTTTATGCTTAGAGTAGATTTAATGAATTTTTATGGTTTCCTAGAGTTAGTTAATCTTTAGAATAATTTTCCTAAAGTCTTAAGAATACTTTTGATACTCAGATTTGTCAACTCAGGTCCTGCCAGCTACTCTGGGAGTTGTTGGAGAACAAACATAGCTGATTCTCCGTAGTTGTGAGTTGACGACGGTTATCGTCATTTATTTTTACGCTATAATTATTATTTTACTCGTTTTCGATGTTAAAATATTTATTTAAAAATTTGGGAAACACAACCTTTGAAATTTTATCTCGATTTCGTAATTTATTTATTTTAATGCTCTTTATTATATAATATGTTATTAATTCGATATATGTATGCGTTAAAAGTACTTAAATTGTGAACTGTTATGCGATTGAATATATTTTTCGTGAATTACGATGAATTGAAAGATGATTTTAAATACGTGTTTTGAGAAATTGTTGCTATGATTATTAAATCTTTAATGCCGTTAGGTGCACATGGTTACCTCGTTTTGATTAGGGAGAGTTACCCGTTAGATTGAGCCGCCCCTATGTGAAATGTCATCCGTAGGAGGAGAGGGCTATCAACGAGATGTAAGCTCCTTAATTGATGCGTGATGATGCGTTGCGGGATTGAGAGGAGAGGGATATCCGTTAGATGGAGCCACCCCTAAGGGAAATGCCACCCTTAGGAGGAAAGGGCTATCATGAGATGAAGCCGCCTCTTGGTTCTCAATAATTAGTATTTTTACTTGTTTGATTTTCTATGATGATTTTAATGTTATTCATTTTGATTTCGCTTCACTATTAATTGGATTTTTTATATTCTTATCCGAACGGTTAAATTATAAATTTAGATGATTTTATCACGTGAATAACATAATCGTCTCAAGGTTGTAAAACAGTTATTCGTGCCTTTTTGTGTTTCCCTTCTAGTTGATGGTGTTTGTTGTCTCCTCACTAAGTCTTTGTGACTTACTCCTTCATGTTGTTTATCTTTTTTAGATTCACAGGCAGCTGAGTAGCAAGCTGATAGTAGGCTCAAGTCTCAGTCATGTTTTGTTTTGGTAGGCCTCTTTGATCGAGGACCATTTTTTTGTAAAATCTGTTGAGTCATGTGTATTTTGCAATTATTGGAGTTTAGATAGTCTTTGGGTAGTGTACTGAATGTTTAGATTTTGCTGTTGAATTTGGCTGAATTTGAAGTTAAACAGGGATTTTGTAAATTTGGAAATGTTGAAATTACAGAGGATACTCTGTCGAAATTTTGTGAAAAATTATATATATATTTTTGGAATGATTATTCAGAACTATTTATTTGGTAAATTGTTAAGTTAGTTGATAGGCTTGCCAGGCTAGGGGTATAGCTTGTGCGCTGGTCACGGTTTTAGTTTTTGGGTCGTGACAAAGTTGGTATCAGAGCTCGGTCGTAGTTTCTAATAGCTGCAAACATAGGGTGATAATAGATTCTTGTCAGTAAATTGTGTACCCGGGCACAACTTACTTACAAGGGCTATTAGCACTCTATGAGAGTCTCATCTGTTGTCTAAATATGTGTTTAAATTCATCATCAATATCTTTCCACATTTTCTTGTCATCTTGCTCAATTTTTGATCAATGTTCTTTGATTAGGTGAGAATGCCACCCAAGACTAGGAATCCTACTATAAGGGAAATTGCTGATGAGTCAATTGCCCAAGTCCAAGGCGCTCGTCAACGTGGTTGTGCTCGAAATAGGCGTAGAGCTAATGTTGGCGGACGTGGCTTGGATGCCAATGTTGAGGTACCTAGAAGGAGGCGCGGAAATCCAGCCATGGAAGAGTTTGCTGCTGGTCTGCAGGGATTACAACAGGTTGTGCAACAACTTGTTGGGGCTGTCGTCGGACAACAACAGGAGGGTGATCAAAGACATGAAAATCCCCATGGTCAACAAGAGGTTAGACAAGTTGAGCATCAAACGACTGTAGCAACGAGGGATATTGAAGTTACTTTACCAGACTTCATGAAACTTAAACCCCCTACTTTTTCTGGGTCTAGTACGACTGAGGACCCACAACAATTCATTGATAGCCTAGAGCGGCTTTGGAGAGCATTGGGTTGTTCTGAGGTAAGAGCAGTGGAATTGACATCCTTTCAGCTAATAGGTGTGGCCCGAGATTGGTTTGATATAGTGTCACGTGGCAGACAAGCGGGGTCACCTCTGTTAGCATGGAGAGAGTTCTCTCAGTTGTTTATGGCTCGTTTTCTTCCGGAGAGTGTTAGAGATGGATTAGCTCATGAGTTTGAGCGATTGGAGCAAATAGAGGGTATGACAGTTTCAGAGTACAGTGCTCGGTTTACACAGCTTTCTAGATACGCTCCTTACCCTATCACTGAGGAAATGCGTGTCAAGAGGTTCATTAGAGGATTGAGGGATTACTTATTTAGATCTGTGGTCGGGTCGAATTGTTCTACTTTTGCTGAGGTTTTGAGTTTGGCCCTTCAGATTGAGCAACGACAGAAGGAAAAAGGAGGTAATAAACAAGATTCACGGAAGAAACAAAGGGTTGAAGGATCCTACAGTAACTATCCGAATCGCGGTGGTGGATCTATGTTTGGTTATTAGGGGCAACAAAGACTCATCTCTCAAAGAGGTGGGCATAGTGGGCAGTCTTCTGGGACAGCGCAGAGTTGTAGATCAGATTCTGGAGCAACATCACAGTCCACTTTTCCTCAGAGACATTCCGGCGTTTCAGCTACACGGTGTTCTGTTTGTGGTAGGTTTCACTTTGGAAATTGTTGTAGAGATGGCAGGGTGTGCTATCAATGTGGCCAAGTAGGTCACATCAGAAGGGATTGTCCTGTAGACACGACACATCCATCATCTAGTTATGCATCGGCCCCAACAGCTTTGACATCTTCTCAGGCTCATTCTGCATCTGTGCGACAAAGTGGAAATTCTTATGTTAGAGGTTCAGGAACATCTCAGCAGGGAGGTAGAGGATTTGGTGGTAGAGGTCAGATACCAGCAGGAAGAGGTCAGGCTCGAGTGTTTGCTTTGACTCGCCAGGATGCTCAGACATCCAATGCAGTAGTTACAGGTATACTTTTTATTTGTTCGAGAGATGCTCATGTTTTGTTTGATCCTGGAGCTACTCATTCTTTTGTATCCTCGTGGTTTGCTACCCGACTTGGTAAATGTTCATCTTCTTTATAAGAGGCTTTAGTTGTAGCTACACCTGTTGGAGGAAATTTGATTGCTAAGTCGGTGTATCGTTCTTGTGATATAACTATTGAGGGCAAGGTGTTGCCAGTAGATTTAGTAGTTATTGACTTGTTAGATTTTGATGTGATTTTGGGTATGGATTGGTTGGCTTTGCACCGTGCCACTTTGGATTATCATAACAAAGTGGTGAAATTTGAGATACCGGGGCAATCAGTATTCTCGTTTCAAGGAGAACGTTGTTGGGTACCACATAACCAAATCTCAGCCTTGAGAGCTAGCAAGTTAATGAGAAGAGGTTGTCAAGCGTACTTAGCATTGGTAAGGGATACACAAGTGGCTGAGGAGGAGTTGAAAAAAATTCCAATAGCAGGTGAATTTCCAGATGTTTTTCCTGAAGAACTTCCTGGATTGCCACCTGACAAGGAGACTGAGTTCTTTATAGACTTGATTCCAAACACTCATCCTATATCCATACCTCCTTATCGTATGGCCCCAGCAGAACTTAAGGAGTTAAATGAGCAACTTCAAGATCTTCTTGACAAGAGTTTTATTCGCCCAAGTTCTTCTCCTTGGGGAGCACCAGTCTTATTTGTAAAGAAGAAAGATGGATCCATGCGATTATGTGTGGACTATAGGCCGTTGAATAAAGTAACCATAAAGAATAAATACCCTTTGCCACGCATTGATGAATTGTTTGACCAACTTCAAGGAGCTCAATGTTTTTCTAAGATTGATTTGCGGTCAGGGTATCACCAGTTGAAGATTAAGAAGGATGATATAGCGAAGACAGCTTTCCGCACGCGTTATGGACATTATGAATTCCTAGTTATGTCTTTTGGACGTACTAATGCCCCAACAGCTTTTATGGATTTGATGAATCGTGTTTTTAAACCATTCTTGGATCAATTCGTGATTGTGTTTATTGATGATATCCTTGTTTATTCCAAGAGTAAAGAAGAACACGAGCGACATTTGAGGTTGGTTTTGCAAACTTTAAGAGATAAACAATTATATGCCAAATTCTCTAAATGTCAGTTTTGGCTGGATAGTGTGGCATTTTTAGGTCATGTTGTGTCTAAGAATGGAATAAGTGTTGTTCCAAGTAAGGTGGAAGCAGTGCAGAATTGGCCCAGACCTACCACAGTAAAGGAGATTCGGAGTTTTCTTGGTTTAGCCGGTTATTATCGACGTTTTGTGAAGGATTTTTCAAAAATTGCATCTTCGTTGACTAGGTTGACCCAGAAGGGAGTTGAGTTCCAATGGAGTGATGCATGTGAGGAAAGCTTTCAAAAATTGAAGGAGTACTTGACGTCAGCACCTATTTTGGCATTACCTATAGGTGGTGAAAGCTATGCAGTTTATTGTGATGCTTCTAGAGTTGGTCTCGATTGTGTACTTATGCAACAAGGTAAGGTTATTGCTTATGCATCTAGACAACTCAAGAGGCACGAGGTAAACTATGCTACACATGATTTGGAAATGGCTGCAGTAATTTTTGCTCTTAAGATTTGGAGGCACTATTTATATGGTGAAACTTGCGAGATTTATACTGATCACAAAAGTCTTAAATATATTTTTCAACAGCGAGATTTAAATTTAAGACAAAGATGATGGATGGAACTCTTGAAAGATTATGATTGCACAATCTTATACCACCCAAGGAAGGCAAATGTTGTTGCAGATGCTTTGAGTAGGAAATCCATGGGCAGTCTCGCTCATATAGCAGAAGTAAAAAGGCCAATAGTTAGAGAATTTCAAGAAATTGTTGAAAGTGGAATTCAATTTGAACTTGGTCAGTCGAGGTTATTTTTAGCCCATGTACAAATTCGTCCAACCATAGTTGATGATATCAAAGAAGCTCAAAGTCAAGACCCATACTTGGTGAATATGGTAAATAATGTTCAGAATGGTAAAATCTCAGACTTTTCAGCTGATTCTGATGGTGTGCTGAAGTTGAAGTCTCGATTGTGTGTTCCAAATGTTGGTGACTTGAGAAGGAAGATTTTAGAGGAGGCTCACCATTCTTCTTATACTATTCACCCAAGTTCTAATAAGATGTATCAAGACTTGAGAAAGTTGTATTGGTGGGAAGGGATGAAGAGAGACGTAACAGATTTTGTCTCTAAGTGCTTAGTGTGTCAACAAGTAAAGGTTGAGCACCAAAAGCCTGCGGGGTTACTGCAACCTGTTGAAATACCTGAATGGAAGTGGGAAGGCATCACTATGGATTTCGTCACAGGATTACCACAAACCCAAAAAGGTTATGACTCGGTGTGGGTGATTATAGATTGGTTGACCAAATCTGCACATTTCTTACCGGTGAAGACTACTTATACTGCATCTCAATATGCTAAACAGTATTTAGATGAAATTGTCTCTTTGCATGGTGTACCGGTGTCTATTATTTCTGACCGTGGGGCTCAATTTACTGCTCAATTTTGGAAGTCATTTCAAACTTCATTAAGAACTCGTTTGAAGCTTAGCACGGATTTTCATCCTCAGACAGATGGTCAGTCTGAAAGGACTATACAAATATTGGAAGATATGCTTCGTGCTTGTGTTCTAGACCTTGGGGGTAGTTGGGATCAACATCTGCCCTTGATGGAATTTGCATACAATAATAGTTATCAATCTAGTATTCAGATGGCTCCGTTTGAGGCTTTGTATGGAAGACGGTGTAGGTCTCCGATAGGATGGTTTGAAGTTGGAGAAGCCAAACTAGTCGGTCCAGAGTTGATTCAAGATGCCATTGAAAAGGTTAAATTGATTCGGGATCGCTTAGTGACAACTCAAAGTAGACAAAAATCTTATTCTGATAAGAGGCGTCGTCCCTTAGAGTTTTCAATGGGAGAACATGTATTCCTACGAGTTTCACCAATGAAAGGAGTTTTTCGGTTTGGTAAAAGGGGGAAACTAACTTCAAGGTTCATTGGACCATTTGAAATTTTAGAAAGCGTCGGACCTGTAGCGTATCGCTTGGCACTTCCACCGGATCTCTCGGGAGTTCATTCAGTCTTTCATATTTCGATGCTTCGGAAGTATCTTCATGACCCTTCTCATGGGATTAATCATGAAGATGTGCAGTTAGATGAGAGTCTATCATACGTTGAACACCCCGTAGCTATACTAGATCGCCAAGTGAGACGTTTACGCTCAAAGGATATCGTTTAAATAAAAGTTATTTGGCATGATCCATCTGGTGAAGAAAGTACGTGGGAACCCGATGAAGTCATCCGTGCGAAGTACCCACACTTATTTGAAACTCAAGGTCAGTAGTATTTAATAAATAAAAAGTCAAATAAATTCGAGGACGAATTTCTATAAGGGGAGGAGATTGACACGCCCGTGTCATTAAAAAAAAATTTATAATAATAATAATAATATATTAAAAAAAATAAATAATTAAAACCAACACCCACCCCACATTCTTTCCACCTCACATTCACACTCTCTCTCACACTTTCCTCATTCTTCCCTTTCTCTCTCGGTCACCCTCACTCTCACCCCTCATTCTCCATTTTTTTTTTCTTTTTTCTTTCCTTTTCTTCTTCCTCTTCTTCTCTTTCTCACTCAAAAATCAAGTTAGTCTCCTTAAATCTTAAACCCTTAGGAAGGGTATACAAGTTCTTGGGTAAGATTTTTTGGGTTTGGGTTTGAGCTCTAAGGAAGGAGAAGGATACCCATTTATTGAGACTCTTTGAGGTAAATCACAACTCTTATGTTACTAATAAATCTCTAGGAAATGTAGTTTTGTTTCAAAATCTTATTTTGTGCTTATAGTAGATTTAATGAATTTTTATGGTTTCCTAGAGTTAGTTAATCATTAGAATAATTTTCCTAAAGTCTTAATAATATTTTTGATACTCAGATTTGTCAGCTGAGGTCCTGCCAGCTACTCTGGGAGTTGTTGGAGAACAAACATAGCTGATTCTTCGTAGTTGTGAGTTGACGACGGTTATTGTCATTTATTTTTACGCTATAATTATTATTTTACTCGTTTTCGATGTTAAAATATTTATTTAAAAATTTGGGAAACACAACCTTTGAAATTTTATCTCGATTTCGTCATTTATTTATTTTAATGCTCTTTATTATATAATATGTTATTAATTCGATATACGTATATGTTAAAAGTACTTAAATTGTGAACTGTTATGCGATTGAATATATTTTTCGTGAATTACGATGAATTGAAAGATGATTTTAAATACGTTTTTTGAGAAATCGTTGCTATGATTATTAAATCTTTAACGCCGTTAGGTGCACCTGGTTACCTTGTTTTGATTAGGGAGAGTTACCCGTTAGATGGAGCCGCCCCTATGTGAAATGTCATCCGTAGGTGGAGAGGGCTATCAACGAGATGTAAGCTCCTTAATTGATGTGTGAAGATGCGTTGCGGGATTGAGAGGAGAGGGCTATCCGTTAGATGGAACCACCCCTAAGGGAAAGGCCACCCTTAGGAGGAAAGGGCTATCATGAGATGAAGCCGCCTATTGGTTCTCAATAATTAGTTTTTTTACTTGTTTGATTTTCTATGATGATTTTAATGTTATTCATTTTGATTTCGCTTCACTATTAATTGGATTTTTAATATTCTTATCCGAACGGTTAAATTATAAATTTAGATGATTTTATTACGTGAATAACATAATCGTCTCAAGGTTGTAAAACAGTTATTTGTGCTTTTTTGTGTTTCCCTTCTAGTTGATGGTGATTGTTGTCTCCTCACTAAGTTTTTGTGACTTACTCCTTCATGTTGTTTATCTTTTTCATATTCACAGGCAGCTGAGTAGCAAGCTGATAGTAGGCTCAAGTCTCGATCGTGTTTTGTTTTGGTAGGCCTCTTTGATCGAGGACCATTTTTTTGTAAAATCTGTTAAGCCATATGTATTTTGCAGCTATTGGAGTTTAGATAGTCTTTGGGTAGTGTACTGAATGTTTAGATTTTGTTGTTGAATTTGGCTGAATTTGAAGTTAAACAGGGATTTTGAAAATTTGGAAATGTTGAAATTACAGTGGATACTTTGTCGAAATTTCGTGAAAAATAATATATATATTTTTGGCATGATTATTCAAAACTATTTATTTGGTAAATTGTTAAGTTAGTTGATAGGCTTGCTAGACTAGAATATAGCTTGTGCGCCGATCATGGCGTTTAGTTTTTGGGTCGTTACATGAAGTTGAGTTGGATTAACATTTAAGTTGGGACGAAAATAATCGAAGATAAACATGTTGTACAATTCACGGTGAGATATGTAACAAGAATGTTAATTTGGGGAATAATATGAAATATGCATCGAACGATTTTGACACAAAAACTTATGACACTCATCGAGTTGAAGAGATTGCAAATGTGATTAAAGAAGATCTTTAGAATTGATGGTCTGATAGAAGCTTCCCAGACTTATTAACCATTTTGAAAGATATGTTGTTGGAAATTAATGTTCTTCCTAATCGAACGTACAAAGACAAACGAATGTTGTGCTCTATTAACATGAGTTATGATATGATTTATGTTTGTCCTAATGATTGCATTTTGTTTATCGTTAAAGAAGTGTCCTAAATTAACAACTCTCGATGTAAGAAGCAATTGATTTCTATGAAAATCGCATGATATTTTCCTATAATACCTAGGTTTAGGCGCATGTACTGATGTGATGCAAAACATTTCACATGGCATGTAATTGAAAGTATTAAAGATGAAAAGTTTTGTCACCCTGCAAATCTCTATAATGGACGAATATTGATCACGATTATCTTGATTTTGGGCAAGAAATCTATGTCTGGTACTATCTGCTGACGGAATGAATCCACATGAGATGAGTTTTACAATGAGAAAGTAACATGGTTAAACATTGACCATATAACTATACATGGATGGTCAAGATTAGAAACAAAAGTCATGTGACTTTTCTAAATGGTCGTGTGCCACTTAAATAACTCTTAATCATGATCATTCATGTATGGTTGTATGGTCAAGATTTAACCATCTCATTGTAAAACTTATCTCATTTGATATGCTCTTAATCAAAGTCTTGCAAAATCAAGACTTCAAAAGTCTTCCACTAAAAATGGTTGTTCACCTCTTTCTCAATTTATGCAGTGTCTTCAAACATTTGTAGGAACAAATATGTCTACGAGTGCAAACATGAATGAGATACTAATGGAGCAATGTATTTTTGGTGTTTCTCATGTAGAAATTATTAGTAAGGAGCAAATGATAAAGCTTTTGAAACATCAAGAAATATGTGCCTCTATTATCTCCATATATATATAAGGTACTCCAATTAACTTTAGATGAATGAATTATTATTTTTTGTTTCAATGAATTGTGACATGATGTTATATTTTCATTCAATGTACTTGTATAAAAAAATTGGTGTGTCCGTTAATTGTCCAGCTCCAATTCTCCTTCTTATCTCCCAATTCGATATTCATGTTTGAAAATGATCTAGCTCCACATAAGATTATATAGTATATGTAGTGATGGACAATAAAGAAAATATGGATAAGTTATTTATTATACCATATAATTATGGGTTAGATTTTTTTTTTTCAAATTTAATTTATGGTATATTATTTTCTCTTTTTGTATTTGATTTGTTTATTGAAATTTTGTGTAGGAGGCACTGAGTGTTGATTGTCATTAATGTCACATTAGAAATAGTTTATTATTTGGATTTAGTACGTCGTGAGTATACAACTCACTCGAAATTGATGTTAATGTTTGATACATAAGTATATCGTTGTATCAAAACCTATATATAAATATATGTGGTTGTTTGCGTGGTTATTCTATATATATATATATATATATAACGCTCAAAGGAGTACTCAAGTTTCGAAGTATAAATTATAAATACCTATTACATTAAGTGGGGACCAATATATGTTTTATATAACTACCTATTACATTTGGTGTATAATTATAAGTATTGCTACAAAAATTGCTATTGATTTATTGTAGCTATCAAATTAACATGAGATTCAAAATTTAACTAATGCTTAAAAAAGCATTATTTAATGTTTAAAAAGGCACTTTCTAAGGCTTTACTCGGTATAGTGTAGACGTAAAAACAAAAAAGGGTTACACAAAGACGAAAAAAACATCTCACTCAAATGATGAAATCACAGGAAAATGAGAAGAAGATAAAAAATAACGTTAAATTTTTATTTGGATTATCTTGAGTTTCTATTTTGATAAGTATGATAAAGAAATATTAGAAGAATTTTTATTTGAGACTTCAAGAACTAAAATGGCAAATAAAACTTAAAAACAAATATGAGAAAACAAGTACATATTCAAATTATTATTGATACGAGTAAAAATTATAAAATGGGTCGAGAAAATAGAAAATAATAAAAAAGAATAAATTTTCTTTTCTTCTAAGAAAATTCTAGTTGTTCCTTAACAAAATTATTTTCTCCCATAAGGATGAAAAGAATAGGGACGAGGAGGCCTCGGTTAACGCGTCCAAAATTTTCATTATCTTAGCATCCTAGACCAAGAATGGCAAAATTAGAATCGCTAGTTCGTGCTTTAAGCAGTATAGATATTGTGAGATGTCTCTTGAAGGTGCAAAAACACGAAAATCGAAGGTTGAAATGTGTTTTTCCTTATAAATTTTTTTTTTAAATTTTGATTCGATGACACTTAAGCAAATAGAACGCAGTGAAGGCAACAATAAAACAGTCACATCATAAGAAAAATAACACTTGGATTTATATTGGTTCACTACCAACATAGTAGCTACATCTAGTCCCCTTACATAGAAAGATTTATCCACTAATTCAAAACATGAATTACAACACCTTACACAAAAAATCAGTCTTCCCAACCTCCAACCTGAAACCTACAAATCGTTGGAGCAAAGCAACATCTTGACCCTACAATTCAATTCTTCTCAACTTCCAACTTGAAATCTACAAATCGTTGAGGAACTTAGTCATTATCGGGCTGGGTTACAAAAGGGTTAAACTTGTTTCTATGTTACTTCTTCTAAGCAGATTGATTACAATGAATTTCACACTTAAAACAGAGCACTAAGTATTACAAATTGAAATAGTGATTTTGCTTTGATATTGAAATCTTGAAACTGAGTACTTAGACAAATTTGAGTTCATAAGGTTTTTTGAGTTATTGAGTTGTGTCTTCTTCTTCAGAATTGATCCCCTATATATAACATGAATTAGGGTTTCAATATGGTCCCAATTAAAATCTGAGTCGTATATGTTTGCAGCTTGGTCAACATAGATTTTGACCAAGAATAAACCTGATTGATACAATTTGGGAATATGACCGTTTGAATATAAGCTTCAGAGGCATGCTTCAGACTTCCAAGGCATCCTAAACAAAATCTTCAAAGGCATGCTAAATAGAATCTTCAGAGGCGTGTTAAACAGAAGCACTCTTCAGTCTTCAGAGGTATACACGCAGAAGCTTTAGAGGCACATTGGGCAAAAGCTTCAGAGGCAGATGCACGCACAAAACAGCGTGTGCGTTGACTTCCTTTAACTTCGCTTCCTCTGATATTTTTGTTTCCTTTGATGTCTTCTTTTTCTCTAACATCTTCGTTTCCTCTAATATCTTCACTTGATATCTTCCTCTAATATCTTCATTTCTTTTGTTTTTCGATCTATTTCTTGTACACTTAATGAAACCATTAGCGCAATAAATAGTTCCCACAAAATACCTTTGGTATCATCTAAACAAGATGAGGAATTGTTCCTGGGACCAACTTGGTTCTAACACCTCTCATAAACATTTCTAACTCAATCATACTAACTATGTCGTGATCATGACTTTCTCTTGAAGACCAAAGATTGGGTAGGTTTGGCCAAAATGACTCTTGAAAAGTTCTTGTTGATCATCATAAGTTCTTTTGATACAAAATTTTGTTCTACAATCTTCTAACAAATCTTCAAAGTTTCTCAAATGATGATAGTTAATAGTTTGTTTTACATAAAACTCATATGGTCAAATAATTTTAAGGAAGATAGGACTTATCACTCGTGAAGAGAGAAGAGGATTTAATGGGAGGTTTTAAGCTTAAGGCTTATGTATATGATGAGTACACATTTTAATAAGAAAAGAGGAAGAGAGATATGAGAAGAAAACTCACAAGATACAAATATTTAACATGAAACGATTGATATGAACAAAATTGTTGACATTAAAGTATTTTTAATTTCACATTTTCTTCTTTTTATATAATTACCAAGAGAAAGAGAGAGATATTATGGAATAGATAACTTCCACTCAAAAATTATGCGATAAGTAAACAGGAATATTTCAAAAAATCCAAGTCAAAGGTCGATCAACATTATTTCCAAAGTAAAAGCTATCTTTTGATTTATAGTTTCACGTGATGTATGCAAAATGATTTTATGTAAGATACTATATATGCTAAAATATTTTAAGGATGTTCTACAA
>JBBPBP010000004.1:16580586-16606010 GCA_037974735.1 Cicer chorassanicum
AACATTCCTTCACATCCCTTTAGAGAGGCAATTAGTTTTATTTGATTTCCTTTTATATGGAAAGGTGTCTTATTTATTTTTTTGAAAGTAATAAAAATATTAATGTAGTTTTCAAATTCACCTTCTTGACAACTTATTTTATGAGGATAAAAGAGTAACTTAAAAATAAAATTTAAATTAAAGGAAGCATAGTTAATGAATAATACATTAAATATAGTAGTAGTTAATGTTTCTTTATATTTTATAATTAAAAAAATATTATTTTTATATTTTAGACCATCTAACACAAATTTTTTGTTAGTTATATTTGAGACCATATAGACCATTGAGATGTTGCACAGCATGGTGCAATCAAACTTGATACTCCTCTTTTTTTCTCATCATTCAGCGAGTAGTTTCGTATATAAACTCTTTAAAATAATAATAAAAGATGACAACTTTTATGGTATTTTAAAGAAGAAAAAAAATATATTTATACTAACAGCGTGTAGTTTCGTATATAAACTCTTTAAAATAATAATAAAAGATGACAACTTTTATGGTATTTTAAAGAAGAAAAAAAATATATTTATACTAACATAGTTGAGTTAGTTTTTTTTATTAATTTATCTATGTTAGTATTTATATATATTGTATTAAAGTTTGACTAAATCATTAATATAAATACATTTGTCTATACAATTTAGTTCCAAAGTGTAAACTATAATAAAAAATAAAAGGTATGAACTGTAAAATTTAAAAGTTTGATGATGTTAAATATATTACTTGATTAATCAAAATCACGTCACGTGATTTAATTATTGATCAACTAATTTATAATATCATAATATATCAGTTTACAAATGTAGTAGAAAATAGAAATTCCGGTAAAAAAATTATTAAAATATCATTTATGAGAAACTAAATTAAGTGTGATATTTTTTTATTGAAGTTTCTTGTTAAGTAGAGAAGCCCCCACCAGTACACAACAAACACAAACACAAACTGACCTCAAATAGTGAGCAAAAAGAGCCTCCTTCTCTTCATTATTTTGAGTCAAGAGTCTTCTCTACCTGACTCTTATCCTAAAAACGCACAATAAGTACTCTCCACTCAAACCTACCTCTACTATATATAAGTACCCACCTCAATTATATTCATCTTCCCAAATCGCAACACAATTCCTCAAATAACAAACTATACAATTCATTAAATAACCCTCTCTCTCTCTCTCTCTCTCTCTCTCTCTCTCTCTCTCTCCCCTAATAAAACAAACATTATTATTATTATTATTATCAACACACTCAACGATATGACTCGCATACTCCGAACTTTGCTATCCACACCCGACTCCGCCGCACCGCCGCCGGAGTCCGCCGCATCCTTAGAATCCGACTTCGTCGTCATCCTTGCAGCTCTCCTATGCGCTCTCATATCCGTCGTGGGTCTCACCGCTATCGCCAGATGCGCCTGGCTCCGCCGTGGGCCCGTTGCCGGAAACTCGCCGGCGACAGGCTCCGCCAACAAAGGTCTCAAGAAAAAGGTTCTCAACTCGCTTCCTAAGTTTACCTACCTCGACGGTAGTCCTGGAAAGTGGGTTGTCTCGTCGGAGTGCGCCATTTGCCTCTCGGAATTTACCGCCGGCGAAGAGGTTCGTGTGTTACCTCAGTGCGGTCATGGATTCCACGTGGCATGTGTAGACACGTGGCTTGGGTCCCACTCTTCTTGCCCCTCTTGCCGTGCTCCCTTTGCCATCGCCAGGTGTCAGAAATGCGGCCTCTACCAGCCGAATTCTGCCGGTGCCGTCGCCGGTGAGACGGAGCCAAAGTCCGTCGGCGGTGGCAATGCCGAAGTTGCTAATAATTCTAATTGTGTCGGTAATAGTGTTGAAAGTCATATTCACACTGTTTATAATGGCTTCTTGCCTTAAAAGTATTTTGTACATGTGCATGTAAATTATAAATATGATTTTATTTAGATCTATCTTTTTTGTTTTTCATTTCAACTTTATCTCAACCTAGGGATTCAATTTTTGGGCAATTTTCACCTGAATAGATGTATAAAGCGCACATACTTACGAAAATGAATTTGAATTAATTAAATATAATTAATGTTCGGTGTTGGTTGATATTGAATTTCTCCGCATGTCAAAAGCTAAAACACTTCTTGAATCCTCTCAAATTTGTTTTTAATTTTTTTTACCATGTTATAAATTTTCATCTTTAACCATTTTTTTTCCCTCCTTTGTCTTTTTAATTTCAAAGTCCAATATCCTCTTGCGCATCTAATATGAGTGGTATCAAAAGTGTTTCATTTCTTGAGCGGAGAATGTTGTTTTTGTGTGTAAATTAGATCTTTTTTCTGTTTTTTTTTAAATTTATTTTTAGTGTTTACAAATAATTATTGTTCTTCTAAAGTTTCAACATAGTTGAAATATTAAATAAACATAGTGTTTCTTCTACACTTTAATATTTGTTTTAAAAATATATACTCAAAAATAGCACTCACGTGAGATAATTCAAGACGATCTATTTTATTTTAATCTTGAATGAAATGACATATATCTCATTCAATTTAATGGCATGTCTCATTTTGTAATAATTTTGTCTACCATAATCATATTTGATTTTAGTGATTAGGTTTTTACAATTACACCTGAGATATTTTTTTAATAAAAAACAGTGTAATTATATGATAGAAGTAATTGTGAAGAAGTTATTCTTCAAAAAAAACATTCCATCATTTCAAATAAATTTCAAAATAAAATTGGATATTTTCGATCAGTTTTAAAAGTTTGAAAAAACCTTTCCAAGCCTGTTCAAACTCTCACCTTTGTCGAGAGGAGTAAAAAAGTGGATATTTTGAAAAATTGTCTCTAAAATATCTTCTCATCCAGCCATCCTAGTTGAGAGGAGTAGAATGCTAAATAATCTTACGCTTGAAAATTTGCTTTTTTAAAATTAAAAAAATTAATTAATTTATAGATTCAGTATAAAAAATTTTACACAATCGTAAATTATAATTAAATATGTGAGTGACTTTATAAGTAGTTATTGTAAAAGTCAAAAATTATTAATGATCGGATAATTATGATTAATTGATAGTGCAATTTTTTTTTACATTAGCAATATATATAAATTAAATTCAAAGAAAAAAATTTGCGCTTGAAAAAATTATTTAGAATGAGAAGATATTTCGGAGACAATTTTTTTTTCCTTAGAAAAGCTAAATAATATTGCTTTAACCTTGAAACTGTCCTTTTATTAACCAATCTATATATTTGTTGAAATGAAGAGATATTTTCAACAAGAAAATTTAACAAGAAAAAAAAAAGATATTTTCTAAAATATCAAAAAAAATAAGCGATGTTACATAGTGGTAGACATAAAAGCAATCAACGTCTAATTAAATGATCAATATAGTTGGATAATAATAGGACAAACAATTGATGGAAACCATGGCATGCATGTTAGCACATTTTGCATTTATACATATAATTGCAAGCATCGCAGTTGTTTTCAAATATCTTGTGTGCCTCTTTACTCATTTTTGTTCTTTTTGTTTTATGCTCTTTTTGTTGGATATCAATCAACCATTGAGGAAATTTGTAGCACATGGATCCCAATAATGCATATTGAATGAAGTGTAAGAAAAAAAAGGGTTTTTAACATTTTTTAACAAGAATCCCAACAAGTACTCAAATTTGTACTAAATCAGTCATTGAATGAGAATAACATTAATCATTCAAGTCAAATGGAATCACATGAAAGAATAAGGTGCATTTCTTAGTGCTAAGTGTTATAACCACTACTATTAGTTTTATCAAGCAACCTTCTACAACAAGCTTAATTTCCACTCCTTGTGAATCATTTCTTTCCATCTTCATTAGCAAAAGTAAATACCCAAATGAAGGAGCCAAAACAAAAATAAAATAAAGGTTAAAGGTAAGATAAGACAAATGAGGGACATAAAGGTTGTTCAAATGTTTATTATATAGTGTCTCAATTATAATAATAATAATAAAGGTAAATATGCTATTTAATTATATGGTCTCTTTTTGCATCTATCCTAATTCCAATTCCCAATTACTTTAGATCTTTCTCAATGGGAGGACTATAAGAGTTCCCAAACCGTTGATGCTTATATTAAAACAAAAAAAGTAATTATTGATGGCATCTTCTACTCTTAGCCTTTGTTTTAGCTATTAGGATAATGTTGTGTGGTCCCACCCCACCATTTATCTTACTAGGTTATCTTTTATTCCCCTCTCATGCCAACTTTTTAGTGTTAACACAACTCACTAACAAAGTTGAAAGTTGAGACTCGAAAAAGCAATAACCAATATTTTCCTAAGATCCTTTTGTAACATTATTAGAAAGCACCATGATTACCAAAGATGATATCTATTTCTCCCACCTTCATTTCTCACTTCCAAATCATAGTCCTACAGAGGGTCGGCCTAAAAATAAGGTTATTAAAATTCAACTGTATACTTATCAATAAAAATTTATCTTCAGTTAACTTTTATAAGAAAAACCCATATTAAAACTTGTTTTAAACTTCATTGATAGTTGAAAATTATTGAACGGATAAGCCTTAAAACTATAGCATGTTATCACTTTAATGTTTGACATAATCAAAAATTCAAATTAGTACTCGAATCATCAAAATAGTCATTGAAAAATATAACTTATTATCATAAAAGTATTTGAAAAATATAATTTACTGTCAAAATAGTATTTTACCGTTATATCGTCAAGAACTAAAACTGACTAGTATTTTGATAATACAAATACTAATTTAAATTTTTGACTAAATCAACGATCAAATGACAACACTCTATGTTTTCTGAAACTAAAATAATGGCTTATCCATTATTAGACTGGACCTGGTCCCGTGCATTGTTTATATCCACTTTTCAACCAACTTGGTTGGTTTTTTTTACTTTTCAACCAACTTGAATTGGGGACTTCATCAATAAATTGCTTCTTTGCCTACTTTTTCCCAACTTATCCCGTGCCTTTTTCAACTCCCTGACTAATCAAACAATGACATATCCGCAGGCAACTCGTTCACTCGCATGCTACTACTAGCGTTTTCTTGTGTGATTCCGTGACCCTGAGGAAATGGAGAATCAAATTTTAAACTGTCTTTCTACGGTCCAAATCCTTTATAAGCATACCAAAATTGACTATTACATTATTCATATCAATATTTTTATTACACTTTCACACTCTTTCCATGATTTGGCGAAATTCACTAAAATAGTGGATCTCTATGCCTATTTGATAAGATCTATTTCTCTAAAGTGATGAAACCAATGAGTAAACTACTGGCATTAGAAAGTGGGATTAAGCTCTTTAAAGTAAAAAACTCAATTTACTGAATTAAAATAATATCATCATTTAATAAATAAATCAACGATTGATATTATAAGAATATGCATAACCAATTATAATGATTATAATATCAACTATTGGATATACTCATTTACTAACAACTCACTTCATAGGATTTAAATTCTTAAGAGCAACATGAAAGGTAATTGTAACTTCTCTTCTATCACAACACTATATTTGGGGTTTCATAGTTATCTATAAAGGCAAAACTCAGGGTCAAATATACTTCGATCTCTTTATTCTGTAATAGTAACAATAATGGGACGGCAATAAATAAAGATACCTAAACCATGTTAGTTATCCTTATTCCTTTCGAAAAAACTAATAATTACCCAGTGTTTGTCATTTTGTCCACCTAGTTAAAACACTTTTGACTTTTAGTGCACTTTTCCATCAATTTCAACAAACAAATTCCCAAGTCATCATAGCCTTTCAAATTTTTACACACCAATACCACCAAACTAAGTACCATGAATCTGCCTAAATATGTTAGATATTTAACAAACTGTTATGCTAAAAAAATAGGGCTATTGAATAGTGTATGACATAACAGGAGTAAATGAACATGGATCATGTTTCAGCAGCAACCAAGGGTGGCAGAGAGTCCAAACATGAAGTAACTCATCATCCTTGGGCAACAGAGGTTGCTCATTTCCTCGACATGATGACTCGTGTAAAAGTACTGAAAAATCATTCATTGATGTATTCTTATAATTATAACTGAATTTCATAGAATTAATATTATCAACTAAAGTTCACCTTCATCACTATCTCCTCCAAATAAGGAAGCCATTTTCATAGCCAACTTTGCGGCCATTTCCCTTCTTTGAAAATCAGGCATCAATCTTAAGCCCGAACGCATATTCCCAATCTCAGACATCAACTGTTCCAAATCCTCTAAGTCAAGAATTTTACTCTCGTCTAACTTCTGATCTCCTTCAGAATCTATGATACTGTGCACCACAGCCGCGTCACCCTCATCCTGAAATGCAGTGCTTGAGGTTGTAGGCTGAAGCTCTTTATCAGACTTACTTCCTTCGTCATGTTCACAGACTGCGTTGGGCTTGTTTTGAGGAACTGATGTCCCTGCATCTAAGGAAGTTGCAGAAATCCATCCTAGTTCAGTTTCATCCCAGACATCAGCTGAACCATCTGATAAAACTTCATACTCTTGTTCATAATCAGATTCTTCAGAAGATATCTCTGAAGAGAATAAAAAAGATAACCCAAAAATCAGTGGACATTTATTCTAAATTGCATGAAGTGGCTAGCAGAATGCTGCAAAGATTAAAATAAGAAAAAGACCTTCGTTCTCAGGAAATGACGGTTGGCTTATCGTTTCACCAGATTTCAGTACCATCCCAGGCCACATATGGGCGGAAAGTGCACCATAGAGGCGTTCAACTCCTTGTAAATCACCGTCTACAGATAAACCTGTAAACAACATTTCTTTATTTTGACATAAGTGAATTACATGTAATGAAATTGCATCATTTGAAACTAATTTTCCAACATTCATCATTCAAACCATAATGTCGTAAATTAGCAGAACAATGTCTGATCTTGATGGTGTTCCTACAATTATATTTCACTGTCATCTAAATCCCATCCTATCTCATTAATAATGTACTATAAATTTCTAATTATAACTCATCTATATGTAAAAATGAGCATTTGTCAAAGAAAAACAAAACTTAGTTATGTTCAATACGTTATAGACCAGCTACGAGATGTGAAGTTTACATTTATCGAAATCGGCATTGGAAGCACAAGCCTCAATGAACTCAATATTGTGCTCAGCACACCACTCCATGCAGGACTTTCTGATATCCCACGAAGGTTCATCACTCCCCAATAAACTAGTTCCTTCATATTCAGATATTCCATACTCAGGCAATTCAGAGTAGAGATCCACAGCAGAGTCTTCAAGTTTCAGCAACCGTCTTCTATATTCAGCATGCACTGGATGGTCTGGAACTAGGTCGACTTTGTTTCCAATACATAGCAATATCTCAAAGTTTTGGATATCAGTGTGTGATACCCAGCCTTGAAGTGCAGTTAGGGAAGATAACTGCACATAATAATGAGTTAAAATAAATATACATTACATGCACATTTAACTGCATTATGCATACTCAACCTGCATATAAAACAAAAAAGCAATTGAATAATAATCCATATAGCCTCAACACTTCAGATTGAAGACGTGTTTGACATTGGTTAGTGTCTGACACAACACTAATACATGTGTTTATATACAATCACTTTTATTTTTCCAAATTATTATTGGTGTCTATGTGCAGGTATCCGTGTCTTTTTTTAACCCTCCAGTTCTCAAAGGAATGGGATCCTAGTAATCCGAAGTTTGGCTGGGGAAATAAGTAAAGTTTGATCAAGAATTATTCCAGCCAAGATTCGAACTCAAGTTCTACTGAATCTTATTAACCACTTGAGTTCAATCACTTGGATAGATATCAGTGTCTGTATCCGTGTTTCAATACAATTCTTGCGTTCTTCGGTACAAGAGTATCAGAGCAATAACAGTGAACATAAAACAACCATCGAGGATTAAATTAAATAATCAACAACGGAAAGAAATGGAACAAATTAAAGACGATGAAATTGAAGAAACTAACATCATTCATGTCAAAGACCATAACCAAAGCAGTCATTCGTTGAAACGCAGGAAGGTTTCCAACAGAAAAATCATCATGAAGATGAGCCATCCAAACAGCAACATCAGCAGTATAGTACTTAGTATTAATAGTCCACCTGTTTCATGATCAAATATACACAATGACAAAATTCAAATAGATTCATAAATAAACAATCATTCATATAAAATGATTCACAGGAAATATACCCATGGACATTTACTTCAGAAGCCGAATCAAATGCATCTTCAGAATCAACAGAGAGCAATCCTAGACTCAGTAACAACAAAAACCAAAATATATAAATAATCCAAGAACTGAACTACAAAACATTAAATAAAAATCATGCGTTAATCAGAGCCCTTAAAATTAATGATTATATAAAAAGATACCTAATGTAAGAATAAAATATGGTGGATAAATCAGGGATCATTAATAAAAAAAACATAAAATTAAAAAGGTACGAGTGAGAGGCGGTTACGGGATAGGAGGGTGCGTTTGCCGACGGTGGAGGATCCGATGATGAAGATTCCAGGTCGGGTTTCTAGAGAAATTGGATCCGGTTGTGATTCGGTAGAATCCATGTGTAAGACTCAGTAGCTAAGTTGCTCTCAGAGTTACGAATTGTGATTTTCTTCTTCTTCTTCTGATTGTTGAAGATGTTCTTCATTCATCACTGTTTCTTCTTCTTCTTCGAGGTTTCGCTATGGTGCACGTGCCGTAGGTTGTGTTCTCCTATGCTAGCGTGCACAGTAGTAACGGTGTGCGCGCTATTCGTCGCTACTCAGTTTACGCTGGCCTTCTTCCATTTTGGGAGGTACTGCTACCTACACCGTCCAGTTTTTCTACACATACCCCCTCTTTTTTTTTTATATGTAACTACGAAAATACCCTCCTCTGCACCTGCTTTCTCCCTTCCCCTGTGTGTACATACTATACTAACATGTTAGAGAAACATAAAAGGGAATTTATCTTTTCCCTACTCTTAAATAACCACAAATGATTATTGAAGTAATACTTTTGAATGGAGAAAATGTGTTTATGTCAAAAACAAAATCTTATAAATGAGGTGTTATTTGAATACTATAATAGATGAATTTCGATACTAAATAAGTAATAATTTATTTTGTAAAGGGTACAATTTTTCATAGAGATGACACCCTCGAAAAAGTAAGAGGATATTTCATTTATGGCTATGTTTTGTTCTTGTTGGTGCGATATTATATATATAACATGTTGAAATGTCTATTTTTGTCGAAATAAATAATTTGTTAAAATGTCATTGTAAATTATTTATTGTTTTTGTTGTTATAATTGTTGTGTGTGACATGTTGCGGTGATTTTTGAAAATACAAATCTATGGTTGTTAATAATTTAATCTCGCATATATTGATGATTAATTAACAAGGTGTCTCCATTCATAGTTGAGTGATACATCTATAATTGATTGGAATCCACATATTCTTGCGGGAGGGTCTTGAGTCTGTGATAGTGGTGTTGCTTGGAAGAACTCACAACCCTTGTAGGGGATATGATATTCTGAAATTATTTGCACTTGTATATAGACATTGCACTTGGGTTATACGACGCCCCCCTTAGATGATGAAGATGCGAGAAAACATGATAGCGAGCAGTTGGAGACTTCAAGATACTTTCATACTGGTGTTAGTCTTGTTGAGAGAGTTTTCATGTGTCCAAAGTCATAATCAACTATGATTTATTTTTTAGTAGTAAAAGGTCTTGCTTTAAGAGTTTACTATTGTTTTACGCATTAGGTTTTCTCTTTATAAACGTAACTACTCTAATTTATTATTTTTATGAAAAAATAAAATCATTAATTATTATTTAGTTTTAAATTTAAAGTAAACAAGTATATTAAGATAAATTATTTTAAAGTAAATAAGTAGTTTGAGATCACTTTATTTTCAAAAGGAGAAGAAAAAAAACCACCTTTTACGTTAAGAATTTTATTAGTTAACATTCCAAAAGTACGTGATAGTATACTCTCTCACAATCAAAATTTTTTTTACTTAATTGAAGGAAATCAAAACCAACTAAACTTAAACATTTTTTAGAGTTGAATCATGACTACTAACATTTTTCCATCTCCTAAAATATATACTAACCACTAAAATTCCTCTATCTACAAAAATATGGTGCTTCTTTTTCTTCTTCAACTTCTTGTTGTGATGATAATTCTTCTTGTGATGCTATGTATATTCTATAACTAAGAATTCATCTTTTACTCCTCAAAATAGCATCTTGATCAATAACTTTGAGGCTTTGAACCAATAGCAAAGAACTCAATGATGACTTCTAAAGGCATTCCCTTAGTTTCAGGTACTTTCAAGTAAACAAAAATCCATGATATAATGCAACCAACAACAAACAATGCGAACACACCAGTAAGACCAAGGTGTTGAAGCAAGAAAGGAAATGATGAAGTGATGACCAAAGTGCATATCCAATATGTACGTGGAACAAATGGAAATACATATTCCACGAACACTTGTTGGAAATATTTCTGAACATAAGATGTTTGGAATTACTCCAAATCCCATGCAGAATATGCTTTCATATGTCACAACACATATGGCTGTTATTGATGCATTGAAGATTGAACTTAGGTGAAATAAGTCTGAGTACTAGTACCATGAGTGACACTACTAGAATTGGTACCGTGTACAACAGTATTGACCTGCCATAAGAAATAAATAAAAAAATTAAATTAGTCTTTGAAATTATATAGGTAGACTATTTTAGTCTTAAAAATTTATAAATAGAAAAAAGGTATCCAAATTTAAAGACTATAATCATTTAATATTTTTGTTACTAAGGGACACTTTAATTGTCTCTGTGATTTTGTACAAAGATGTTATGATATTTTTATATGATAGAGATTATTTTGCACTATACAACTTTTTGTTACTGTTAGCTTTCAAGCTATTCTTAACTCAAGTGCAAGAAGATAGAATCAATATGGAATATGATTGTAGGACTTGTTTATTGATTGAATGGAATGAGTTATTTATACATGGCTTATTCTAACAGTACTCTAGTTAACTAACTAACTAACTAACTGAGAAGTTAGTTAGTTAGTTATTACAACTAACATAAACTTGAATTACACAAAACAGAAACGAAGATTGATCTTCAGTTGCTTATACTGAAACGAAGATTGATCTTCGTTTCCAACACTCCCCCTTAATTCAAGTTTCTTCAATCAGGAGGTCTTCTACTTCCATTGGCCAAAGCCATTGCCATTAATGCAGTAGCTTCCATGACCCATGATAAAGGGTTCCACATATCCTCCAAGAACTTCAAAGATTTGCTCTTATTTTTCCTTCCAACTTGTTCAAAACATTTCTAATCTTCATTGTACTTGGATATACTCATCATGATGCTTTACCTCAGCAACATCCAATGCAGATTTTAACTTCACTATTTCAGCTTTAACCGGGACAACCTCAAATTCAAGCTGTTTTATCTCTGTTTTCAATTTCAATATACGCTTACTATCACTAGCTTCAGTTTTTAACTTTGAATTTAGCAAGGCCTTCAACTGCGCCAATTCAGCTGCATAAACTTCTGCTTTGACATGAACCTCGACAACTTTAGTTGCATCACTAGCATGATTCAATGCTGGCTTCTTGGCATCACAAGTTATTTCTTCAATAGCTATAATTCCTTTTGTGATTGCACCTTGATGTGATAACCTATGAGAACCAATAGCCATTGTAACAGACAAAACAATTGGCAATGCAATTGAAATTCCACCAATCAAAAGCACCAACAGATTGTCAATTCCATCTCTATACCTTTTATGTTGTATCTCAACAAGAATTCCAATAACAATTGAATAAATGCAGAAAATTCCAATAGATGTAAGCACCTTTTGAAAGTGTCCAACTTGGTTATTACTATCAACCATATGAGCTGTTTTCTTGTTCCTCACATTTCCAAGCTCTTTCTGCCATTCTTCTTCCTTCTGCACAGTTTCAATTCCGGCCTGTTCCAATTCAACAACTCGGAACCTTTCATTCTCAGATTCCTCCTTAGCCAGCTTTTGAGCCACCAATGCTTCCCTGGGTTTCTCATTTGCTTCCTCAGCCACTCTTTGTGCTTCTTTCAACTCATCAATAGCTTTTACCTTCTCCTTTTCAGCCTGAAGAGTCTGTTCATTTGCTTTCTTTAGATCTTCTTGAGCTGCATTCAACTGGTTCTGCAATTCTGAACGTTCCTCTTTTGATTCAGCTTGCAACACTCCCTCTGCATTACTTTCTAGATCATGTGCAGCCTCCACATCATTAACTTTCTCTGAACCATCATCTTCTGGTTCAACCAACAGCACATCCTCTCCCTCACTTTCTGCTGTTTTGCCATTTCTTCTTTTGATCACTATGCTGCTAGCTCCCTCAACTTCTAAAGTTCTATCATCAACAAACCTGATCTTGCTCCTTCTTGATGTATCAACATTAACCAGCCATTCCCTCTGGCTTGTCATCTGATTACAACAACCAGTATTAGGAAACCAGAACTGAGATGAAGAATATTCTGAAAACGAAGATTGATCTCCGTTTGTGGTAGAAGACGAAGATTGATCTCCGTTTGTAGTAGCCATCATCAAGACTACATCCGAATCTGAATCTGAATATTTTTGGGCAGCGTAGGCTTCACCTTCTTCTTTCTTCTTCTGTTTTCCTCCTTTGTCAGCCCAACATTCTCGAGCAAAATGTCCAAACTTCTCACATTTGTAACATTGCACCTTCTTCTTATCAAAGTTTCTTGAATTTCTTTTTGATTTACCACTTGTATTGCTCCTTTCTAATGAAGATTCCGAATCATCATCAGATTCCTTGAACTTATTCTTTTTCCATTTCTTTTTCTTGTTGGCATACGCTACCAATGCCTGATTTCTAGAATCACTCTCATTCCTTTCATCCATTCTTAACTCCCTTGCTTCTAGAGTTCCCTGCAACTCTTCAAGACTTAATGTGGAGATGTCTTTGGATTCTTCAATCGCACACACAACATAATCGAACCTGGGATGCAAAGATCTCAATATCTTTTCACATAATTTCTGTTCAGTAAGCTTCCCACCACAACTAGCCATCTGATTTGTGATACTCCTCAATCTTGAAATCAGATCTGCAACCTTCTCATGCTCATCCATCTGCAGCAATTCGAACTGTTTCTGTAAGGTCTGCAATTTCACTTTCTTGACCTTGGTTCCTCCAGAATAACACTTCTCAAGAATGTCCCACGCTTCTTTTGCACTTCTTGCATCAGGTATCTTGTCAAAGTTAGCTGTGTCAAGACATTGATGAAGAATGTAGGTGGCTTTGCAATCTTTCTTCTTGTTTTCTTTGAATCTTGATCTCTGTTCTTCTGTTGGATTAACCTCCAGTTCTTCAAAACCTTTCTCTATAATTTCCAACACTTCTTGAAATCCAAACAATGCACGAATTTGCACTCTCCATCTATCCCAATGTTTTCCATCAAAATGTGGCATATGGGCTGGATAATTTCCATTGTTACTCATCTTCACTACACTCGTGTTTGATCCTCACACCTCACTTATGTTGATCACTCTGATTTGGTTTTTCGCAACCAAGCTCCTGATACCATTTGTTAGCTTTCAAGCTATTCTTAACTCAAGTGCAAGAAGATAGAATCAATATGGAATATGATTGTAGGACTTGTTTATTGATTGAATGGAATGAGTTATTTATACATGGCTTATTCTAACAGTACTCTAGTTAACTAACTAACTAACTGAGAAGTTAGTTAGTTAGTTATTACAACTAACATAAACTTGAATTACACAAAACAGAAACGAAGATTGATCTTCAGTTGCTTATACTAAAACGAATATTGATCTTCGTTTCCAACAGTTACCACTTTTACTTTTGCCCTAGTGACCATTCATCTTCTTCTTTAACATCTTTTTTAACGCTCTTTTGATTTTTGAGGAATAAAAAGTATCAATTTGATATTTAAATTTTTTGAAATGTTGATCAAATTAGTTACTAAGGGACTATTATCTCAAAATGATTATAAAAATTGACCGAATACATGTTTGTTTTCACATTGAAATTTACAAAATCACGGTGAATTATAATGATTTTGCAAAATCAATGGTTTCACAATGAAATTTACAAAATCATGGTGAATTACAATGATTTATTCACCATGATTTTGTGAATTTTACCGCAAAATCAAACATTCACTTAATAGATTGGTATTCAGAAAAAAAAAAAAAAAAAAAAATTATAACTAAATTGAAACTTTTTTCATTTTTAAGAGATTTAAATAGATTACTCTTCAATTTATTTTTTGTGTTCATTACATAGCCAATATATGAGGCACAAAGAAAACCACAAACAATGGATAAGGTGTTGCACAAGGACACTAATTAAACAAAGATTATAAAAAGAAATGATTAAACTATATGCACATAAAATTTAATGAACCTTGTAAAACTGCTACAGATTCATGCATAAGACAGATAAAAGAGTAAAAGAAACTCCAATCTATGTCTCAGTTTAAACATACCTTCTGCCTGATATATCCATCAACCTCATGGAAAGAGCTATACAAGGAAGCATGCAAAATGTTGTTATGATATTTACAAGTAAAGAAGAAGATGATGAACTAATTCCCAAATTTGACAAAAGTGCCCCAACTCCTGCCTGATCAAGAACTTCGGGAGCATAGTATATAAATCCATTTATACCAGCAGCCTGTAACATAGATTATATTTTTAGAACCTAAGAAAAATAAGCTAGTGTGAAATAAAATACAAACTCAAAATAGGCGTATTTCAATTTGGTCCCTAGATGATTGTGACGGTGTCACTATAGTCTAAGTGTATCGAAATTACAAAAAACATTTTTAAGTTTATCTCTTTTTGGTAATTTGATGGATCAAGATGATTAATAGAAGACATATCTAAGGACTAGACTAACTAATAAAAATCATATGTAAGGACTAAAATGACTAGTCATATACACATTCAATGATGTTTTTATAATTTGAAGACTATAGCGAGAACACCTAACATAATCAAGGACTAAATTGACTATTTACTCATTTTTAATGTGAAGGAAATAACACCTGAAAACAATATTATGCGAGTAAACAGTTAATTGGGTCCTTTAATATATTAAGCTATAGTCTCTAAATATATCAAATTTAAAAATACATTATTGAATGTGTCTTTTTTCTAGTCAATTTGATTATCAAATGTATTTTTTGTTTGTCGATTTGGTCATCAAATATGTCTTTCATTTTTCATACTAACAAATGATGCACTCATAATTTTTTTTTTGAATTTCAATATATTCAGGGGATGCAGTGATATTCATATCTCATTTTATAATCTAGCTCATCAATAGAAGAAAAATTAAACTTGTTGGCATGGTAATACCAATATAAACTGGTAGTGTGTACCTGCTGAAGAACTTGAAGTCCTATTCCAACAACTAATGCTCTTTGTACACCAGGTTCAAACAAACCTTCCCAACCAGAACGTTTTGGAATAACTTCTGGTTTAATCTTGTTGGAACATATATGTTATTATGTGAATTGAAAAAAATATTAATAATAATAATATTTTGTTGAAGTCCCACATTGAAAAGAATTGATTTTTGTAAATTCAAGTGGAATGAAACATGTTTTTAAAATTCAAGTCCCACATTGGAAAGAAATTTTTTTGAACTTCCACATTGGAAAACTCTCCTATTTTGAGAATGCTAAAGTCCCACATTTCTTAGAAATCATATGTGAGCTTGCTTCTATCACTATATAATGAGCATCAATCTATTGAGAAAAGCACACCAAAGTTGGATGCTTTTCCCAACTTTCTCTTTTCTCCCTCTTTTATTCTGCTCGCCAATTTTCGAGCCACTTCTCCCCTTTCTTTCTGTCCCTTCGGTTTTTTAGAGCGGTTCTTATGCCGCAGTCCCTTCGGTTTTTTAGAGCGGTTATTATGCCGCAGTCCCTTCGGTTTTTTAGAGCGGTTCTTATGCCGCAGTCCCTTCGGTTTTTTAGAGCGGTTATTATGCCGCAGTCCCTTCGGTTTTTTAGAGCGATTATTATGCCGCAGTCCCTTCGGTTTTTTAGAGCGGTTATTATGCCGCAGTCCCTTCGGTTTTTAGAGCGGTTATTATGCCGCAGTCCCTTCGGTTTTTAGAGCGGTTCTTATGCCGCAGTCCCTTCGGTTTTTAGAGCGGTTGTTATGCCGCAGTCCCTTCGGTTTTTTGAGAGGTTGTTATGCCGTAGTCCCTTCATTTTTAGAGCGGTTTTTGTGTCGTAGTTCTTTTGATTTAGAGTGGTCATAGTACCATATTGCGAATGACTTTATCGTCATATTGAGAGTGGCTTTAACAGCCATATTGAGGGTGTAATTCTAGAACGGTTTTCTACAGTGCAGTGGAACTCCGATACAGTGAATCTGGGCTGTTTTATCCTGGGGACTTCGTGGTTGATAGTCTGCCTTGCACAATTTGGGCAATGCCGCGAAACGTCTTAAAGAGAGCGACCTAGTCCGCGACTCATCCCAGTAATATCTTCGGTGGCATAAATTGTGATTTTAAAGAGTTTTTCGAAACTCAAAAATAACAATTTTAAGACGTTTGCTTTCTGCCATGTCAACCGAAGAGATTACTGGATTTGGTTCGGTTGCCTCTGATTTCAATGAATTGTTTCAGTTTGAAGCAAACATAAAAGGATAATAAAGCTGAAGAATTAACCCATGGGAGAATAATGATAAGAATCATATTCTTAATAGACTTGCTGATGATCTGTATAACTACTACAGTTCCAGCAATACTACTAGTGATGATAAGAATAAGTATGTTGTAAGCTGCTACTCCAAGTATTATATGTCCGATGACATATTCGTGGAGGTTGAAGATAACTCGTGAGATCATCTATTAAGGTACGTCACTCATGACATATTTAATTTAAAAGTTGAAATTTAATATGTCTTTTTGTTTGAATGTTGAAATCAATAAATGTCTCCTGCTTACATGTTGTATGATTTTAATTTTTTGACATGCTAGACTATGTGATGTGAACACATTTGATTTCAAACTTAAGTAACTTAGGTTTAATTCCAAATATGAATGATTTTGAAAAAAATGTCAATTTTGTAGTAAAGATAAAAATAAAAATAAGAAAAGGTTCACATAAATCTGTAGTTAGAGAATCTGAGTCTTTAGATTTATTAACATTATGATATATGTGAATTTGATGGGACGTTAACAAGAAATGAAAAATGTTATTTCATTACTTTTATTGATGATTGTTCTGACTATACTTCTGTATATCAAATGAAAAATAAAAGTGAAAAGCTTGACATGTTAAAGATCTTTTGTAACTGAAATTGAAAATCAATTTAGTAGAAAGATTAAGAGGTTCTAAGTATTATTCTAGTTTGTTTAATGATTTTTATAAATTGTCTGGAATTATACATGGAACAACTGCACCATAATTGCTTGAAGTGAATGGTAATGTTGTAAGAAAGAATAGAACTCTTATTGAACTAGTTGTTGCTAGTATGTTTAACTCTAGTGCTGCATCTCATTGGTGTGAGAAATATATATTGCTTATTTGCTATATTTTGAATAGAGTTTCTAAATTTAAAAACAAAACATCTCCTTCTGAGATAGTGAAGAAAAGACAACTTAACTTGTCTTATATTCAAACTTGGGGCTGTCTGGCTTATGTCAGAATCCCTGATCCCAAGCAAATTAAACTCCCCAATAGAGCCTATGAATGTGTATTCATTGGGTATGCAATAAAGAACAAAGCGTATAGGTTTTATGACCTAAATGCAAAAGTGATCATAGAGTCAAATGATGTTGACTTCTATGAAAATAAATTCCCTTTCAAATCGAGAAATAGTGGGGGCAGCGAACCAAGTCAAGTTCTTGTGACAAGAAGCGCTGAAAGCAACAAACAAGGCGAAACAGAAACTCGAAGGAGTAAGAGAGTAAGAGTTGCTAAAGATTATGCACCTGAATATATGGCCTATAATTTAGAAGAGAATTCTGTAAATTTTAAAGAAGCTTTGTCATCATTGGTTGCATATTTATGGCAAGAAGCTATCAACGATGAAATGGATTCCCTAGAGTCTAACAATACCTGGCACTTAGTGGACTTGCCTCCTGGTTGCAAACCTATAGGTTGTAAATGGATTTTGAAAAAGAAACTAAAACCCGATGGATCAATTGATAAATACAAAGCACGCCTTGTAGCCAAAGGTTTTAGACAAAGAGAAAATATAGATTTCTTCGATACTTTTTTTCCTGTCACTAGAATAACATCCATTAGGGTGCTCATGTCACTTGCGGCTATTCATAACCTGGTGATACACCAGATGGATGTAAAAACAACATTTTTAAATGGTGACCTAGAAGAAGAAATCTATATGGAACAACCAGAAGGTTTTGTGATACATGGGCAAGAAAACAAGGTCTGTAAGTTAGATAAGTCTCTGTATGGTCTTAAACAAGCTCCTAAACAATGGCATGAAAAATTTAATAACTTGATTTTGTCGAATGAGTTTAAAGTGAATGAAAGTGACAAATGTATTTATTACAAGTTTGAAAATGGCATTTGCACTATCATGTGTCTCTATGTAGACGACTTACTCATATTTGGTTCAAACATTCATGCCGTCAACAATGTGAAATCACTGTTGAGTAACAACTTTGATATGAAAGACCTCGGAGAAACGAGTGTAATCCTTGGAATAAAGATTACTAGGTCAGAGGAGGGAATTTCTTTGGATCAATCTCACTATGTTGAAAAGATCCTAAAGAAATATAATTACTTTGACTGTAAACCTGCTTGCACACCATATGATCCAAGTGTGAAACTTTTCAAGAACACTGGTGAAAGTGTTAGACAAACTGAATATGCGAGCATCATTGGCAGCCTCAGGTATGCCACTGATTGTACTAGACCCGACATTGCCTATGTCGTGGGATTGTTGTGCAGGTTTACTAGTAGACCTGGTATGGAGCATTGGCACGCTATTGAAAGAGTCATGAGATACCTAAAAAGGACCATGAGTCTCGGATTACATTATCGAAGATTTCTTGCCGTCATTGAACGATACAGTGTTATTGATTGGAACATCTTATCAGATGACTCCAAAGCAACCAACTGCTATATTTTAGTATAGCTAGTGGTGTTGTATCTTGGAAATCGAAGAACAGACGATATTGGCTCTGTCAACTATCGAGTCTGAAATGATAGCACTAGTTACTACTAGTGAAGAAACAAGCTGGTTGAGATGCTTGCTAGTTGAGATCCCTTTATGGGAAAAATCTATGACAGATGTGTTGATCCACTGCGATAGTACCGCGGCTATTGCGAAGATTGAGAATCGTTATTACAACGATAAGAGACGACAAATTCGTCGTAAGCACAACACTGTTAGAGAGTTACTTTCTAAAGGAGTTGTTATAGTGGATCATGAACGCACTGATGATAATTTAGCAGATCTTTTGACGAAAGGATTAGCTATAGAGAAAGTCATAAATACATCCAAAAGGATGGGACTAATGCCTATAGAGTCACTCATGATGGTAACCCGACCTAAAAGACTGGAGATCCCAAGAATTAGGTTCAATGGGTAATAACAAGTTGTGAAGTGATATGAGATGAACATGCTATTATAAATCAGAGAAGCATGATTCCTAAAGCGATAATAGGATGAGGTAATAGAAACTCTTAATGAGATCTATACTCTATGTGGAGGGAGTACCTAGCTACAGGAGTACTCTTGATAGACTCACCTATGTGAATGTGGAAGTGGGGCCGCTTCCTATGGAATTTTGAGGCAGAATTCCTAGAGCGTTCACTATACTGGGATACACGTGCAGAGCCATTAATGCACGGGCTTTTGAGAATACACCCTATGAAAAGGTTGTGTGTGGGTTTGATGTCAGAGATAGAGTTCAAGACTACGAGTCACTCTTGTTGAATCTGAATCTTACTTACTATGCAAAGGTTCAAGTCAAGAGACACCTTTGTTTATGCACGATCTTATAGAAGCGTTTGACGCTATTTCAGAAACATTTTTTTAAATTCAAGTGGGGGATTGTTGGAACATATATGTTATTATGTGAATTGAAAAAAATAATAATAATAATAATATTTTGTTGAAGTCCCACATTGGAAAGAATTGATTTTTGTAAATTCAAGTGGAATGAAACATGTTTTTAAAATTCAAGTCCCACATTGGAAAGAAATTTTTTTGAACTCCCACATTGGAAAACTCTCCTATTTTGAGAATGCTAAAGTCCCACATTGCTTAGAAATCATATGTGAGCTTGCTTCTATCACTATATAATGAGCATCAATCTATTGAGAAAAGCACACCAAAGTTGGATGCTTTTCCCAACTTTCTCTTTTCTCCCTCTTTTATTCTGCTCGCCAATTTTCGAGCCACTTCTCCCCTTTCTTTCTGTCCCTTCGGTTTTTTAGAGCGGTTCTTATGCCGCAGTCCCTCCGGTTTTTTAGAGCGGTTATTATGCCGCAGTCCCTTCGGTTTTTTAGAGCGGTTCTTATGCCGCAGTCCCTTCGGTTTTTTAGAGCGGTTATTATGCCGCAGTCCCTTCGGTTTTTTAGAGCGGTTATTATGCCGCAGTCCCTTCGGTTTTTTAGAGCGGTTATTATGTCGCAGTCCCTTCGGTTTTTAGAGCGGTTATTATGCCGCAGTCCCTTCGGTTTTTAGAGCGGTTCTTATGCCGCAGTCCCTTCGGTTTTTAGAGCGGTTGTTATGCCGCAGTCCCTTCGGTTTTTTGAGCGGTTGTTATGCCGTAGTCCCTTCATTTTTAGAGCGGTTTTTGTGCCGTAGTTCTTTTGATTTAGAGTGGTCATAGTACCATATTGCGAATGACTTTATCGTCATATTGAGAGTGGCTTTAACAGCCATATTGAGGGTGTAATTCTAGAACGGTTTTCTACAGTGCAGTGGAACTCCGATACAGTGAATCTGGGCTGTTTTATCCTGGGGACTTCGTGGTTGATAGTCTGCCTTGCACAATTTGGGCAGTGCCGCAAAACGTCTTAAAGAGAGCGACCTAGTCCGCGACTCATCCCAGTAATATCTTCGGTGGCATAAATTGTGATTTTAAAGAGTTTTTCGAAACTCAAAAATAACAAATCTTCATATCCTTATTTGTACCAAGAACAGAATGGCTAACAAGTGCTGCTGCCTGAAAAGATTCATGATCAGCATGCAAGTCATGACCAGATGCTGAAGCAAATGAACCTTGTTGTGACAATGCACTAGGATCTGCATGTAGATAAACCCTTTGAAGGTGTCCTCCTACTTCCTTTTTCACACCACCCTTAGTTCCTTTAATTGATTTATAAACCAATTGCCAACCTCCACCAATGTTTGTGTTCTTTGGTATATCTCCAACAGCATTACCATGAATCAATCCTGTGTTACTTCTAAGGTTGCTGCTGCTCCCCATTGTTAACTTGTCCCTTGATCTAAAACTTTTATCCTTCTCCATACCTGAAGGATTTTTTTGTATAATTAACATAGATACAAATCATAGTATACAGATGTATCAGAAGATAGATCAAGAATTGTGTACGTGAGATAGGATTGACCGAAAGAGAGTATGAGAGTAAACTACCTTTTTCCCCGTAGGTTTGCAGGAAATCGTCTAATGAGACAACGATTAAATAAATAAATGACTAAAACAATGACCTCTTATTGGACATAACATAAGAGATGTGAGATATTTCCAAAATATTGGATAATATATGTCAGTCACAATAAGGTCTCGTGTTCGATCCTTGGTGTTCGATCCTTGTTTGGTCTTTCTTTTTGAATAAATTCTGGTCTCGTGTTCGATCCTTGGTGTTCGATCCTTGGTTGGTCTTTCTTTTTGAATAAATTCCGCCTTGAAAAGGCGCAATAGTTGATTTTAAAATGAAAAGATGCATTAGTTGGATTCAAAACTAGTACATAATTGTACATGACTCAACAATGTTGCATAGTGTAGGATTCAATCAGAACCAAAATGGATCTTTTTACCACCAACTAGAGAATAATATTTTTATCTAATTTATCAAAATTAATATGATATATTTAAGGTTTTATTTAAGATTTTTACCTCGTTGTTGTCAATGGATGTGTGTAGTTTTGCCTATTTTTAAAAGAATCACAGTGATTAAAATGTTAAAATATTTCTAAATTTGGGATTTTAGTCCATCTGATTCACAATTTTTAGAGTTGTTCTCACAACCCACTTTGGGGCTTTTTTGTGAAATATCATAAGTATTAATGATGTAAAATTACATTTGATGTGATATTAATGATTTAGACCAAAAACAATGGATTGGAGAATTATATGATTATATTTGATCAATGAAAAAAAAACATGTTACTTTACAAGTGTGACAAGTTAATAACATTGTCTATGTGGATGTACTTTTATGACCATGTTTTTAGAGTTTATACATGTATCTAAATTGTTGTAGATAAAATACAAAAATATTGACCATTTATAAGGTCTAGTGGATATTTTATTAAGGATTAGTATGAGTGTCATATTGTTACAATATTTAGTACAATTTTTAATGATCAAATATTTTCAATTGCATGAGCCGTTGTTGAAAACAAGACAAATGATTGACAGTGCAAACAAAATTTTACTTAAGGTTGCATTTGAAAGTTTAGAGAGAATGAGAGATGAGTTCTTTGGAGAGAGTGGAAGAGAGATAAATAAATAGAAATGTTTCACCTAATTTGAGATAGTGGTTTTGTAAAAAATGACAAACGAACGATAATGATTAATTTATTTTTATTTTTATTTTTACTTTTACTTTTTAAAGCATTCTTACAATATGGAAAATATTTGAATAATTATTTTAAACTCTTCAAAATCCTTCTCTAATACATTTTTGAGTTACCTATATTAGTGAGATTTTATATTACAAAGAAAAATAGACTCATCAAAGCTCTTCCCCCTAAAAAAAATTTCCTTTCTTCCACTTCTTCCTTCCCTTTTTCCAAAACCCTCTCATTGGTCTCCTTATTTTAGTATATTAGTAACTTTGAGTTCCTTATTTTAGTCCCCCCATTTTCAAAAATCTTGACATTTTGTCCACTCTTAATTGAGCTTTAATGTTGATGATGTGATAATAACTTAAGTGATGCGTAGAGAATGATGTGGGAAATCACGATGATGTGGAATTTAATTCAAATTTAAATTACTTAACACCATTTTAATTATTTCTGAAAAAAAAAATATAAGGGTTTGTTTGATTGTGTTTTACTTTTTAATTTTTGAAAACTATTTTATAAATAAATTTCATAAAACTGTTTTTAAAAAGAAAAATTTTAAAAAATCTGTTTGGCGACTCTAATTTTTTAAAACAGTTTTTTACTAGAGAATTAAAAAAAAATTGAAAAAATGAAAAGTAAAACACCATTCACCATTTATCTGTTTTACATTTTTAGTTTTAAAAAGTATAATATTAAAAATAGTTATACAAAACAGTTTTTAAAAATAAATAACTCAAATAAATTTTTTAATTTTTAAATTTTAACATACTAAAATAGAAGTTTTGGGTGGTGAATCAAACAAACCCTAAGTATTTGTTTTTAAATTTTATTTTCTTTGCCTTAAAAATTCTGAATAAAAAATATCAAATTTTTGTTTAGTATGGCGCCTTAAACCCAAGCAATGTTATTTTGGGTTTGTCTTGAAGCTCCAAGATTGCCTTGTTGAATGTCTCATATTATTCACTTGTTGGTCAAACAATGTAATTTCAAAAATTGAAATTATCTTTCAGAAAATTTTTAAAACAAAGAAAAGTAATTTAAAAAAATATTGAAAAATAATAATTTTATTTTTTAGTTTTAGAAATTTTTAAACCAAATAAAATAAATTTTAAAAAAAAGTTTTTGAAATTAGTAAGATGGTATGAAGTAATTTAAAATTCCACGTCACTATGATTTGTAACATCAATAATCATGTAAACTTTCTACAAATCACTTAAGTTATTGTTACATCGTCAACATTAAAGTTTAAATTAAAAGAGAGATCAAATATAATTTTTTAAAATGATACGACTAATATTGCAGAAAAAATTAAAATACCAAAATTACATATTTACTACAATAGTGGACAAAAACTTTTATTTCATTGATTTATTTCTAAGTTTCTTCTTATTAGACACTTTGATTATGTGTATTCTCAATTCTTAGGACACCTTGTAGTTTGAATTTGATTATTAATATATTTTTAGCAGTTTCAAAAAATAAATTCGATATAACTTTAATATTTTTTTAATTGTATTATTAAATTACAACTATTTATACTATTTTCAAAGCACTAGTTTTATTTTGTATTTTTAATAGTGAAAAATATAACAATAATTAAAAGATAAATTGATAAAATAAATACTCTTTCTTTTTATGTATATAAACTAAATTATTAATTTATAATTATTTTTTTATCTTAGAAGAGATATTAAATTCTACCATAATTAACTCACGCAACTGTAAAGTCTCGGATTCGAACAGGACAAGACATCCAATGACATTTTTCAATTGAACTAAAATTTAAAACAATTTATAATCATTTTTTAATATACATAAAATAAAAATCACATTACATATTCAAATATTTCTATTAATTTAACGCTTATAATTGACTAATTATATAAAAACTATTTATAATAATTAAATATATAAATTAAATCTTAATTTATAGTATTTTTTTAATATTCTTGAAATAAAAAAAATTACATTACACATTCATTTAGAAACGGATGAAATAGATGTTATTTTTTTTTAGTAACTGATGGACAGAGATTGTGTGTGCAGAAGCAGAATAGAAGTTACACAAGATTACAAATTACGAAACCGTAAAACACTGCCTCTTTTTCTGTGAAATTGCATGGTGTCTGGTTCACGAGGGAGGGTTGTATTTGTATGTAAGAGACGTTACTTTCTCATTCATCTACAAATTTTGTTTTTTTTTTCCTTATGTTAGTTCTGTTTTTTCGGTTTTCACATGGTAGTTCTCATTTAATCATATAATTTAATTTGTTATATTATATTATAAAAATTTTAAATCAAATATATTTATAGAATGTTTTCTTGACCTAACAAATTATTATTAGAATTCGTTTTTTTCCGCTTTACTTCATTACACTATTAAAAATTAATTATGAACAAAAATAATAGTTTTTAAGTTCTAATTCAACTTATAAATATGATATAATTAGAATGAAAAGATTCAAGTTTAAAACCTCACAATTGTTTAAGTTAATCATTGTGGTATTTATCATCTTTTCTAAAACAAAAGAAAAATATGTATTTAATTTATGTAATTTTTTATTAAAA